>WOXC01010016.1:0-180658 GCA_011680675.1 Gymnobelideus leadbeateri | reverse complement strand
TATTCATTCATATAATTTATATACAATACATTTCTTTTTTCTCCTATTCTTCCCCCCTGATGGCTACCATTAGACACAAATAGGTATATATGTGTGTATATTTTACATATATATATGTACATACATATACATATATATGTACATATATAGGTATATATTAAATACATATATATCCATGTATATGTGTGTGTATATCTACATATACCTATGTAAAACTATTCTATACATACTTCTATTTATTAGCTCTTTCTCTGGATGCAGAGAGCATCTTTTTTCTTTTGTCCTTTATAGTTAATTTGGGTGTTTATAATATTCAAAATGGCATTTGCTCAAAGGTGTTCTTAGAACAATATTGTTATTTTATATGTCTTCTTGTTTCTGCTCATCAGTGCTGATTTTTTCATCATCATTTGCTCTTAATGATGCAATTTACAACTAGTAGGGACCTTAGATGTTATCTAGTACTACAACATCATTTTCTAGGTTAAAAGTATGGAGGTTTTGGTTGAAAATGGTCATATAGCTAGTAAATAACGGGGCACCGATTCAAACACAGGTCCTCTGAATCCAATTTTAATTTTTCCCTATTAAAACAACTGGCTTCTATGTCTCCCTACTAAAAGTACATCTTTTCATAATTTGTCAGCATCCTAATAGGAATTAATAAAAACTGAAGATCCAGCCTTGTTGGTTGAAGGGATTAGGGATTAAAATTCAGTTTCCTCTTTTAAAATAATCATCAGTGATGACCAGTGAAAAGAACCGATAAAATTGTTAGTAAAATAAAATGTATTAATAATTTAATATTTGTGAATGATTGAAAATAGAGATCCTCTTCTAAATCCATAAGAAAATTATCTGAATGCTATTTAATAAAGCAAAAGAAAAGTAAAAGATAGAATAATGGGTTAAATTTACTGGAAATATTTGCTTATGTTTTTCTTTTGGAAGTCCTATCTTCCTTCAAATCTGTGTATGTGTTTGCATTGTTATTTCCTATATTAGAAAGCATATCTAGAGAAACAATAGAAGTTGTAAATGTGTCATTTTGTAGAAATTCTCTAAATATTCTATTGTCATAGAGCTACCAGAAACAGATACAAGTAATGTCAACAAAAGGAAAGTTCAATCAATCTTCCTGTCATTAGTTCCTGTCATTCCAAAAGCTCTGGCAAAGATTCTCTGTGCTGTTCTTTACAACCCTTGTGGCGCAATGATATAAACTTCTTGTCTCCAGATAGTACTGTTGAACAGGCTAAGAGTAATTATTATTGACACATAATGTAATTACCAATAACATATTGGGTTCAAATGAAGAGGTACATTTTAATCTGCACATGAAGCAATTGATGTGTTTAGCTCCCAGTGGTGTTAATGGCAGCAATTTATATGAATCCCAGTGTCAACAGAAAAGAAATCAACCCCAAGGATTGAAACATCAAAAACTTAAGCTGTTTTATATAGTGGAAAGAAGAATCCAGTACTTTGAGAAAGAATTATCTTAAAATAATAGGCATTTTAGGGGGAAGGAGAGGCAGTAATTGTGAACTCCCTATTCCTCAATATTCTTCCAAAACCTTAAAAGGATGTAGGAGAATTAGCAGTATATTCCCTAAGACATAAGGACAGATTAAACTCATTATCACGGTTTATCAAAGGAGTCAGAGAAGAGATAGAGTGACTTGAATAATAGAATGTAAGCTTTTTGAAGAGAGGGACTTTCATTTTTCATCTTTGTTTCTCCAGAGCCTGGACAGCACCTTATAAATAGTCACACCTTCACAAATGTTTCTTGAATTGAATTGACTCAATATAGAATCATAACCCAGACCTTCCAATATCTATATTGGTATGGTTTCCCACAAATACTTAAATTAAGTCTTTTAAGTGACATATTCTGTGTATAATGAAAGCCTACTAATTTGGAGTGAGGCTCATTTGTATAAATGAATAAAATAGAAATTATAAGTTCATTTTTAAATACTGCTTTATTAGAATCATAATATTGTAGAGATTTAAGGGACATAAGAGATAATTTGATTCAACTCCTTGATTTTACAGATGAGGACAGTAAATGAAAAATAGATGTTAAGGAACTTTTCCATTTTTATTCGGTAAGTTAGTGGCAGAAATGGGAGAGAACCCAAATCTTTTGTCCCCAAGTTCAGTTTTCTTTTCTCACATTCAATTACATGGTATTGGAGAAATTAACAGAAAAAAATTGTGGCCAATTTGAAATCTCCTACAGGCCTATTAATAGAGAGATTTGTGTGGTCTGTAATTAGCGCATCAATTATTTTCAATAACTGTTTTCATGCCAGCATTTGTACTCTTGCTGAAGAAACATCTCCCTTAACATTTGTTTACATGAATAATTTGCTTAGACATCTTTTTGCCCCATGTGTCATATACAGTTGAATTTTGTCCCTCTTTGATGCTCTTTGATTGATGACAATGCTAGTTATGAGTGAAATCTTAACTAATGATTTTTTCCTACTTTTGGAATACAAATAAGTTCTTATCCCTTAATATGAGACCTTTCATATCTATTAAGTAATTCACAGATGTTTATTAACAGTTGTAAGTCAGAGACTGTGAGATATAAAGAAAAAGTAAAAAAAATTCTACTTTTCAAGAGCTTATGTTCTAAAGGTGGAAAGAATATACACATAAATGGTACATTCAGAGTAGATGGAAGGGAATCTAAACAGAGGAGAGAAGACACTAGTTGCTCAGGAGGGTGCTGAGAAAGGCCTTTTGCAGAATGGGCTGTCTGAGCTGAGCCTTGAAAAAACCACAAATCTTAAGAAGTGCTGGTAAGGAAATAGCATTCCAGGCATGATGGTCAGCCATTCAAAGGCACAGAGAGGGAAGGTGGAATTTATAACCTTCTAAAATATGAAGAAAGTTTTATTACTGAAAGTGACCAGAGATAAATTGAGGGGAAGCCCATCAATTGGGCAATGATAAACAAGTTGTAGTATATGAATGGAATGGTGTCATAAGAAATGATGAACAGGGGTGGCTAGGTGGCGCAGTGAGTAGAGTGCTGGCCCTGGAGTTTGGATCCGGCCTCAGACACTTAACACACACAAACAAAAACCTAGCTGTGTGACCTTGGGCAAGTTACTTAACCCCAATTGCCCTCCAAAAAGCAAAAATAAAAAAAAAAAGAAATGATGAACAGCTGGGCTTCAGAAAAACCTGGAAATCTGGAAAGACTTATATGAACTAATGCTAAGTGAAATAAGCAGAACCAGGAGAACATTGTATACAGTGATAGCCACAGTGTGCGATGATTGACTTTGATAGAATTAGCCCTTCTCAGCAATGCAAGGACTTAAGACAATTCCAAAAGACTTATGTTGGAAAATGCTATCCACATCGAGAAAAAGAAGTATGGAGTCTGAATGCAGATTGAAGCAGACTATTTTCTTTGTTTTTTTTTTATGTTTTTCTTTTTCATGGTTACTTCCATTACTTCTAATTCTTCTGTATAACATGACTAATGTGAAAATCGCATATAGAGAGCCTATATCAGATTGCAGACTGTCTTAGCGAGGGGAAAGGAGGAGGGAGAAAATTTAAAACTTATGGAAGTGAATGTTGAAAACTAAAAATAAATAAAGTAAAATTTAAAAAATATAGGAAAAAATTGTAAACTTCTATTACACATAGTTAATTAAATTTAGTAGAGTAAAAAAAGTGGCCAGAGATTAAACTATTCTACCTAAGATAAGGAGGTACAGGTCTTCCCCAAAGAGATGGGTTAATAAAGTGGCTAGCTACCCAGCCTCAGAACCTAGAACACTTGGGTTCAGGTATTCCCTCTGAAATAAACTGACTGTGAACGAGGGCAAATCATTTACCTGACAAATGCTTTTCCTAACTTTCTAAGAATATAACTAGGAGAGAAGGCACAAATCAGTTTAATAGAGTCACATTTCTGAGCTTCAGATTCCTTGTTCCAATGCAATCACAGGTGCAAACCTATTCCTGTGTGAACAATATCCTTTTTGCTATACCTCTGAGAGATATTCCAAGCTAATACTACCCTATAGTGTTATAAATCTTGCCAAATACCATGGATGTTCATTGATTTTTTTTTCAGAACTGGTCAGTTAGCTCTGTAGTATTGGCCCAAGCCACAAAAATATTTTATACTAATTGGAGCATTTGTATATATGGTATACTATTCATATGGTATGATAAGTTTTCTTTCAGACATCTCATTCATTTCCTAAATTTGAAAATTTTTCATTAGAGAATTGATTCCTTTGACCATTGCCCAGTCATTTGCTAGCCATTTTCATGGAGGGTATATTGATAGATATATAATTGCATATGTGTTTGATTTATTTCAACAAAAAGCACAAGAACACTTTTACTCAATAATATTGTTGGTGGATTGAGAGTCGAGGCAAGGTAGAAAATAAAGAAAGCAGTAAGGACCATAACATGTAAATGTGGGGTGGTAAGTATTAGATATTAAGAGGAAGACAATGTTGGGACTTTTACCCACAGAAAGTAGTATAACCTCATCAACCTGATACTCAAGGTCCGCCATAGTCTTTTTCATGATTATCCATCTCACATTCTTTATTTTTTTTTTAATCTTGCTCTATCTCATCTCCCTGTCTTGCCTCACATTATCCCCCATCCCTCCCATCCTCCAATAGCCAACTCATTTCTATCTTCTTTTTGAAGGTTTTTTAAATATTCTAATAAGCTGAATCTCTCTCTCATTTAATTTCTTTTAGAACTTCAGAATTTTCAAGTTAGTTCAAAAAAAATTTATTGTCTACTACATGTGAATTGTAGACTATACTAGGTACACTCTTGGAGAGGGGGTAGTTGGTATAAAACACTTCCTACTTCCCTTGTCTTCATGGACCTTACAGTCTAGAAGGAAGATGTGATCTATATCTAGATCTATCTAGATATAAATATATAGAAATATCTAAACACAGGTCACTATAATTCAATGAATAAATTGAATTAAACTTATTTATTTAAGCACCTATAATGATCTTAATGGAAGGTGACAAAAACACAGTGTTATTAAAACTCAAAGTTTAATGTGACAGGCTTCTTTGTTTTTAGGTCTTATATTGCCTTCTAATGACATAGTAAAATTATCCTAAGGCTCTGTGGAAGATGC
Source organism: Gymnobelideus leadbeateri (assembly GCA_011680675.1). Classification (NCBI taxonomy): domain Eukaryota; kingdom Metazoa; phylum Chordata; class Mammalia; order Diprotodontia; family Petauridae; genus Gymnobelideus; species Gymnobelideus leadbeateri. Next base: position 175,497 of record WOXC01010016.1, on the reverse strand, counting down.
TGTCAAAGCTAGGATTATAGAAATATTTGTGAACATAGAAATTGTCATCTAATATTAAAATTTTTGAGGAAATTGTTGATTTTAAAAATTATCTTTGTGTTTCACTAGGAATTCTAGTCCTTGTCCTTAAAGATAAATGTTTGTTAGAAAAAAAAGACAATGTTTTTATTTTTATCATGGTAAAGTGTACCTATATCCCATGATTATTTTGGCAAGAACTTTGGTGATTTCTGTAGCAGGGGCCATTGTTGGGGACCCTGTAGGTGCTTTTATGATTTGAACTGATAGTAATGCAGAGCAGGCATTTTGAAAGAGGGCTTATGGTAAAGTACAACTGTAAAGTTTGAGAAGTGCTAAAGAAACACTTGGGCAGCTGGGTGGTGTAGTGTATAGAGTCCCTGGCTGGGAGTAATGAAGACTTGAGGTCAACTTTGGCCCTAGACACTTACTAGCTGTGTGACCCTGAAAAAATCACCTAACCCTCTTTGCCTCATTTTCCTCACCTGTAAAATAGGCTGAAGAAGGAAATGGACAAGCCTTTTACAATACATCTACTATGGTATAAATGTTTCAAATATATATAAATACTATTATTAATACTCTTTTGCTTGTAATTGGGAAATAAGATGTGCAGGCATTGGGGCACAGAGATTCACCTTGCTCTAATGGAAAAGTCGAAGGGAGTAAGGGAGAAAATATAGGAGAGAACAGATCGGATGAGGGGATATCTTGTGGGACTGCTATTCTGGGGTGGTGGGTAGGGAAAAATGGGGGGAAATTGTAACTCAAAATTTGGTGGAAATGAATTATGTAAACCAGAAGTTAATAAAGCATTTGTATAAAAAAAAAGAAGGAAATGGACAATCACTCTAGTATCTTTGCTAACCAAACCCAAATGGAGTCATGAAGAACCAGATGTGATTGAACAACAACAAAACGAAAGCTAGAATGAATCTACTGAGTAACAAGGTGGAGTTAGAGACTAGTCAGTGTGGTGAAAAGAGCAATGACCTGGTAGTTAGCAGACCTGGGTTGTAGTTCTGGCTCAATCACTAACTAGCTATGGGATCTTTGGCCAGTGACGACCTCTATGGTCATTGATTTCTGCACAATGCAATCTCTTTAGGAGTTAGGATTGCTTCATTCATTACATTTGTGTCCCCTGAACCTGATACAGTACCTAACACATAGTATATATTTAATGAATAACTTGTTCATTGATTATTTGAAGTCTAAATTCTTTTAAAATACTACAATTATATGGTCACAAGAATAATTCAATATTCTATGAGTCAGCCCACTGATTTCTTCATAAATACTTGTTATTTTAACTGCAGATTGATAGCTATGCATTGGTTATCTTTGAGGCTTTCTTTTCCTAAAGCAATGACATTTTAAGAATTTAAGATAGAGTTAAATGTCATGAACATTTAATAATGATAGAAGGAAATGAGTACCAGTTTTAATAGTTGTAGAGTTTATTTAGTAAAAATCAAATGTTTGTGGGATAAAGAAAGGCCAGAAGACTTCCTAAAGGAAAAATGTGTTTAGATTAAAAAAAGAGCACACACACACAAACATATATATATATATATATATATATATATATATATATATATATATATGACAATAGCTATTGGGAATGGACAGATCAAATGATAGCTTTTTGAAGAAGAGTTTTTATTTTTTAAACCAGGCATTCTTTCCAAATCTCAGTAAATGTCTTATTTTCCCATAAAAGCTAATTAATTCATACGGTTTATTAATAATGAGAAAAATTCGTGAGTAAAAATACTAGAAACACATTCACTTAATATTTTCCCTAGAATAATGAGTACTACTAGTCGATATTGTCTAACTAAGCCTTCTAGTGCAAGAAGCAATACAGTTCGGGAAAACCCCAGTTAGGGGGTTAAAGAAGAAATGGAACTTGAGTTCTTAATGTCAAAATGACTCAGAGAAGCTAAACTCCCACTGAGGACATACTGGCAGGCTGGCAGGGAGTAGCTAGCACAGTGCTCTGGGAGCCAACACCAGCCCCACACAAGCTGGAAGTTTTAGGGTGAGGGCAGACCTGACCAGCAGCTGGCTGGACGGACTTCAGATCACTAGCAGCTGTGGCAATTTCCAGAATTATCATCACATGGATGTTAAGGACAAAGTGTGGACTTTGGGATCCAGTAATCCGGGAGTGTGCTTGGCCTTTGCCCGTGGGGCAAGAAAGGGCTGAAGCACAGCAGCCTTGCAGCCACAGCCACATAGCTGCTTCAGCTCCTGGCATGTGGATTGTAGGGAGACCAAGCAATGACTCTGAGGGATAATTGCTATTGCTTAAACCTGCTTGGATCTGGATTGCTGTCTAGGGTGGAGGTCCTGGGGTTTGCGACCAGCTAGCCAGAGGGTGTGTAGGCTGCAGAGTGGGCACCCAACTAATACCTTCAGCAGTTGAGAAAACCCTAGCAATTGGAATGAAGCTCCCCTGTCTGGTAGCAGAATCCTACTGTAGCAAAAAGCCCCAAAGTCAAGTAATTGAGTGGCAACATAAGCAAACAAGTGAAGCAAAGCAAGGAGCACAAACCAAATTTACACTCCTATTTTTGGGACAAAAAGGATCAAAGCATGGAACAGGAAGAAAAGAGTGAAGTCAGAACTCCTGCAGCAAAAGCTCTGAAGAAAAATACAACCTGGTTACAGGACATAGAGGACCTTAAGAAGGATTTTGAAAACCATGTAAGAGAGGTAGAGGAAAAATAGGGAAGAGAAATGAGAATGATGCAAGAAAATTATGAAATGAGAGTCAACAATCTGACTGAAGAAAATAACACCTTAAAAATAGACTAACTCAAATGTCAAAAGAGGCTCAAAAGGGCAATAAGGAGAAAAATGCCTTAAAAAGCCAAATTTGCCTGATGGAAAAAGAATCTCAAAAGCTCACTGAAGAGAATCCTTCCTTCAGAAGTAGATTTGAGCAAATGGAAGCTAGTGACTTTATGAGGAATGAAGAAACTATTAAACAGATCCAAACAAATAACAGAATAGAAGGCAATGTGAAATATCTCATGGGAAAAACCACTGACCTGGAAAATAGATCCAGGAGAGATAATTTAAAAATTATTGGACTGCCTGAAAGCCATGATAAAAAAAAGAACCTAGAAATCATCCTTCAAGAAATTTTCAAGGAAAATTGCCCTGATGTTTTGGAACCACAGTGCAAAATAGAGGTTGAAAGAATCCATCAATCACCTCCTGAAAAAGATCCCCAAAAGAAAACTACTGGTAATATTATAGCTAGGTTCCAGAATTCCTAGATCAAAGAGAAAATATTAGAAGCAGCCAGGAAGAAACAATTTCAATATTGTGGAAACACAATCAGGATATCACAGGATCTGGCAGCTTCTACACTGAGGGACTGAAGGGCTTGGAATATGATATTCCAGAGGTCAAAGGAATTGTGATTAAAACCAAGAATAACCTACCCAGCAAAACTGCGTATCATGTTTCAGGGGAAGATAGGGTCATTCAGTGGAAAACAGGACTTTCAAGCATTCTTGATGAAAAAACCAGAGTTGAATAGAAAACTTGACATTGAATAGAAAATGTGACATTCAGATACTAGAAGCAAGAGAAACATGAGAAGGTATACAGGGAAAAGAAATCATAAGGAACTTATCAAATGTGAACTATTTACATTCCTACATGGAAGAATGATAATTGTAACTGATGAAACTTTTTCAGTATGAGAATAGTTGAAGGGAATAGAAATGTGTGTGTATATATACATATATATGTATATATATATATATATACGTGTATATATATATATGTATACACACACATATATGTCTATATAGGAGGGTATATGAATATAAATGTATATACACATATATACATAGGGTATATGTATATATGTGTACATACACATATATACATATATATGTCTGTATAGGAGGGTTTATGAATATAAATGTGAATGTGTGTATATATGTGTACAGGTATACATAGATAGAGGGCACAGGACCAATTTAATAGGAAGGGATGATACATAAAAGGGGAAATTAAGAGGTGGGAGAGGAATATAGTGAGAGAAGATGGGGAGAGACAGAATGGGGTAAACTATCTCATATATAAGAGGTAAGGAAAATGGTTACAATGAAGGGGAAGAACAAGAAGGCAAAAGGGAATGGGTCAACCTTATTCTCATTGAATAAGTAAAATAGGGTATCTCACCCTACAGGAGAGTGGGGGGAAGGAGATGAGAAGGGGGATAATGTAAGGGAGGGCAGGCTGGAGGGGAGGGAAGTTGGAAGCACTCACTTTTGGAAAGGGACAGTATCAAAGTAGAGAATAGAACAGATGGGTGGTGGGAAACAAGGGAGAAAAATATAGTCAGTCTTTTACAATATATCCACTATGGACATGTTTTGCATAGCTACATATGTACAACCAATACTGAATTGCTTAACTTCCCAGTAAGGGTGGGTGACAAGGGAGGAAGGGAATGAAACTGGAATTCAAAGTTTTAAAATCAAATATTTAAATATACATATATAAATTTATACATTTGATTTCATATATATATATACATATATATATGTAGACACAAACTATTATTAATATTATTTTACATTTAAATGGGAAATAAGTTTTATAGGCACTGGTTCATAGAGATCCACTGTGCCCTACTGGAAAGTTGGAGGGGGTATGGGAGAAGATATGGGAGAGAGGAGATTGGAGCAGAGGATATCCAGTGGGATTGCTATTTTGGGGTGGTGGGTAGGGGAAAAATGGGGAGAAAATTTGTAACTCAAAATCTTGTGGAAATAAATGATGTAAACCAAACATTAGTAAAACATTTGATTAAAAAATTATAAAAAAGAATGACTTTGAGGAAATAAGTTGTTTTGACTATTAGAAATACACAAATTAGCTATAAAGAATGAATGAAGAATGATATTATCTGTATCCAGAGAAAAAGTATGTATAAAATAATTTTGCACACATATAATACACACATATATGTATATATACAAACATACACATACATGTGTACACACATCTATTTATCTATCTATCTTTGTCTAATGATAGCCACCTCTAGGGTGAGAGGGGGTGAAGAAAAAGAAGGGAAAAAGCAATTTATGTAATAATTTTGTTGTGTATTTGAAAGGAATAGCATATCTGTACATTTTTCTAAAATTCTATTCATATATTTAACTTCTTTTCTGCTAATCAGACTTGACAATGTCTGAAAGGACCAACCTGAAGTTGTTAATACTGTATATCTTATTTTCTGGTTGTATGCAAAGAACAATTTTTAATATTTACTTTGAAACCTTTGATTTCCTGATTCTTTCCCTTCTTCAATCCTCACCCACCCCCACTGGGAAGACAAGCAATTCAATATATGGTATACATGTGTAGTTGTACAAAGCATTTCCATAGTAGTTATGTTGTGAATGACTATGTTTCCCTCCATCCTATCCCATTCCCCCTATTTATTCTATTTTCCCCTTTGACCCTGCCCCATTTCAAAAGTGTTTGCTTCTAACTACTCTCTCCCCTAGCTGGTCCTCCCTTCCATCATCCTCTTATCTCTTTTCCCCTACTTTACTGTAGGGTAAAAGACTCAATTGACCATGTATGTTCCTAATAGTAATGGAATTTGAAGTTCCTTTTGTAATGCTAAGCTGAGAGATACTTAACACCTAGCTTCAAGTTAAGCCTCTGTTAAAGAAACAGGAGGTATGATCTCCTGTTGCTGATGTAGCAGGAAGGGGCTGAACAGAGAACCCCTGTTGCTGACATTAGAGGAAGGGGCTGAACAGAGAAGAGCAATACTGTATATAAGGAAAGACCCTGGTTGGGAAAGTCAGAATTCCTTGGGATAAGCTTCATGGAGTCAGAATAACCTATTTCCACAGAGGCTGTAGAGGAAAGGCCCAGGCTGGAGAGAATGATTTTGATTTGGAGAACCTGGGTGAAGTGATTTTTATTCTGGGAACCAGCTGGAGCTTCTACTGGGGAGCTACCAGCTTCTCCCTGGAGCTTCCAAAGACTGAGGAAGCGTGACTGTCATACTGGTGCTTTGCATGATATTGTTTGTGGCTTTGTCAAGCCTTGACTTCTCAGGAACAGAGACCATGAAGGATTTAAGGTGCACTGAGTACTGTGAACTTCAGTGTGGAACAGAACAGCACAGAGAGCTGGACAAGGAACTGGGAGCTGTTTGCCTTTGAACCCAGGTGACAGTTTGTTGAATCCAGGTAGGATCTGGGACCATGGAAGGGAATCCAGGGAATCTGAGAGACTACCCTGAGTCAAGGTGAACGGAGACTCTACTTGAAGGATACTGTCTACTGACTGAGAAGATTGTAACTTATTTGTGACTAAGGGGTGGATGGCCTGTCTATTTTACACTACCCCTTAAGAGAGTGCTAAGTAGTGACTGACATTATAACTTAGTATGCCCCATGAGTAGAGAGCTTTGACTATTATATTTTGTGACCCTACTTAAGGATGATTGAATGATTGAATTGATTGAATGATTGAGATACTAAGTGATTGATTGACTAAATGATTATACTTTGTTCAAAACTGTGTGACCACTGTGGTGAAAACTACATGGCCATTTTCTGTGATAAGTGGTTGTGAATGCTGTATTTTTATTATCTGTGATAAATTGTAACATTGTGAATGATGTACCTTGATTTACTATGAATATTTTGCTCTGATATTTTTAATTGAATAAATAGAGTGTTCACTATACTATGCAATCAGAACCTTAAAAGCTGTCCACAGTAGCATTCTTCTGGAAAGCTGCTCATGTTTGGCTTTACAATGTTATTCCCTCCTTAAGCCAAATCCAATAAAAGTAGGGCTGAATCATTCCCTTTCACCTTCCTGTTCTTCCTGTCCATTGATTGTAAAAGTTTTCTCCTAGCTCTTTTATGTGAGATAATTTACCCTATTCTATCTCTCCCTTTTTCTTTCTCCCAATATATTCCTCTCACCTCTTAATTTTACTTTTTAGATACCATCCCTTCATATTTAACTCATCCTGTGCCCTCTGTCTATGTATACATGTATACACATGCAGTAACACTCTCAAACTTTTAAATGTATATATATATACACACATATACACATATGTATACACATACACACATATACCTCCTATACATATACATACACGTATATTTTTTCCACTTTTCCATTTTCATTTTTCCATGTAGGAGCATAAATAGTTCAACTTTAATAAGTTCTGCGTGATTGCTTTTTCCTGTTTACCTTTTCATGCTTCTTTTGCTTCTTGTATTTGAAAGTCAAATTTTTATTTCAGCGCTGGTCTGTTCAGCAAGGATGCTTGAAAGTCCTCTATTTCACTGAGTGTCCATATTTTCCCCTAAAGTATTATATTCAGTTTTTTTGGATAGCTGATTCTTTTTTTTTTTTTGGCTTTTTGGAGGGCGATTGGGGTTAAGTAACTTGCCCAAGGTCACACGGCTAGGTTTTTTTGTTTGTTTGTTTGTTTGTGTGTGTTAAGTGTCTGAGGCCGAATCCAAACTCAGGTCCTTCTGACTCAAGGGCTGGCACTCTACTCACTGCGCCACCTAGCCGCCCCTGGATAGGTGATTCTTGGTTTTTAATCCCAGCTCCTTTGACTTCTGGAATATATATATATATATATATATATATATATTTTTTTTTTTTTGAGGGCAATTGGGGTTAAATAACTTGCCCAAGGTCATATGGCTAGGTTTTTGTGTGTTTGTGTTAAGTGTCTGAGGCCGGATCCGAACTCAGATCCTTCTGACTTCAGGGCCGGTGCTCTACTCACTGTGCCACCTAGCTACCCCTGGAATATCATAATGTAAGCCCTCCAGTCCCTTAATGTAGAAACTGCTAGATCTTGTGTTATCCTGATTATGTTTACACAATACTTGAATTGTTTCTTCCTGGCTGCTTGTAATATTTTCTCCTTGGCCTGGGAACTCTGGAATTTGGCTATAATATTCCTAGGAGTTTTCTTTCTTGGATCTTTTTCAAGAGGTGATTGGTGAATTCTTTAATTTCTATTTTGCCTTCTGGTTCTCAAATATCAGGGCAATTGTCCTTGAGAATTTCTTGAAAGATGTTGTCTAGGCTCTTTTTTTGATTATGGCTTTCAAGTAGTCCAATAATTTTTAAATTATCTCTCCTGGATCTATTTTCCATGTCAGTTGTTTTTCCTGTGAGATATTTTACATTGCCTGCTATTTTTTCATTTGTTTGGATTCCTTTTATAGTATCTTCATTTCTCCTAAAGGCATGAGCTTCCATTTGCTCCAATCTAATTTTGAAGGAATTATTCTCTTCAGGGGTTTTATGAAATTCCTTTTCCATCTGACCAATATTGCTTTTTAAATCTTTCTTCTCCTTATTGGCTTTTTGGACCTCTTTTGCCATTTGAATTAGTCTATTTTTAAGGTGTCATTTTCTTCATTCAGGCTGACTCATTGTTCATGATTTTCTTGCATCATTCTCATTTCTCTTCCCAATTTTTCCTCTACTTCTCTTACTAGATTTTCAGAATTCTTCTTGAGCTCCTCCATGGCCTGTGAGCAGTTCATATTTTTCTTGGAGGCTTTTAATGTATGAGTTTGACTTCATTGTATTTTTTTGGTTCTATATTTTGTTCCTTTTTGTCCCCCCAAAAGATTCTATTGTCTCATTATACTTCCTCTTTTTGCTCATCTTGCCAGGTAATTACTTGACTTTTGAGCTCTTTGCCATAGGAGAACTCTGCTTCCAGAGTGGAGAGTGCTGTTTCACAAATTTCTGTGATTGTGTGCTGCTGTTATTAGAGCTATGAGGAGGGCACCATCTCTACAGCTGCCACAAGCTCTGGCATGCTAGCTCTCCTCACCACAGGATCATCACCCATGACTTCAACCCAGATCCAAGCAGGTCAAAGCAATAGCAATTCCCTTCTTAACAGTTGCTTCATCCCCCTATGATCTATAGGCCTGGAGCTCAGGAGGCAGCCATGTGAACAGTTGCTGCAGCCACTGCCACCTCTGTCACCCTGGGTGCAGGTGTAGAACTGTGCTCTTCTCTTACCCAGTTCCAACAGAGTTCTCTACTGACGTTTTACTTTCTCTTTCACATTTATGGCTTGGGAAGTCTGGAAGCCACCACAGTTGCCAGTTACTCACTCTCCTGAAATCTTCTCTGGCTAGTCTGTACCATGGTTCTAGGTCACTGCTGGTCTGGGTTGGCATGGCTCATGCAGGACTGCACTTTGCTCCCAGCTTGGTGTGATTGACCCTTCCTGCCAGGCAGTCTTCAGCAGGAGATTTGTTTCTCTCTGTCACTCTATGAGTTCTATAGCTTTAAAATTTGTAGTCAGTTATTACTGGTATTGGAGGTGGTTGAAGCAGGAACTCAAGCAAGTACCTGCTTTTACTTTGCCATCTTGGCTGTCATTAGAAGTTGCTCCAAGAAGGAATAACATAGGCAGTAAATCAGGAATAGGAATTTATCATACTCTATAGGAAAATAGGAAGGGAAGGGGATGAGAAGGAGGGGTGATAGAAGAAAGGGTAGATTTGGGAATGTGTAGTCAGAAACAAAACACTTTTGGGAAGGGACAGGAGAGAGAGAATAGAATAAATAAGGGAGAAATAGGATAGAGGGAAATACAGTTAGCAACCCTAAGTGTGGAAAAAAACTGAAGCACATTTCTTTGATAAAGGACTTATTTATCAAATATATAGAAAACTGAGTCAATTTATTTTTAAAAAGAGCCATTCCCCAATTGATAAATTATCATAATATAGGAACATTTAGTTTTCATATGAAGTAATCAAAGCTCTCTATAGCAATATAAAATTGCTTTAAATCACACTTTATTGGAGAAATGAAAATTAAAGCAATTCTGATGTACCACCTCATACCTCTTATATTGGCTAATAGGACAGAAAAGGAAAGCAATAAATACTTGAGGAGTTTTATTGGAAAATTAAGACATTAATTCATTTGTGGTGGAGTTGTGAACTGTTTCAACCAATCTTTAGGATAATTTGGATCTATGTCCAAAGGACATAGGACATGTCCATAGGACAAGGTTTTGTAAAACCTTGCATATCCTCTGACCCAGCAATAGCACTAGTAAGTTTGAATCCCCAAAGGGATAAAATATGGAAAAGGAAAAAGAACTATATGTACAAAATATTTACATTAATTCTTTTCTGATGACAAAGATCTGGAAATTGAGGGAATGTACATCCATTGATGAATGTCTGAAAAAGTTGTGGTATATTATTTGATGGAATGCTATTATACTATAAGAAATGATGCTACAAGATGCTTTCAGAAAGACTTGGAAAGACTTATATAAACTGATACAAAGTGAAATGAGTAGAATCAGAACTTTGTACACAGTAACAGCAATATTGTAAGATGATCAGTTGTGCATGATTTAGTTCTTCACAGTATTACAATGGTCCAAGAAAAGTCTGCAGGAGTTATGATGAAAATTACTATCCATCTCTCGAGAAAGAACTGATGGTGTATGAATACAGAACGAAGTGTACTTTTTTACTTTACTTTTTGATTTCTTTTTTTCTTTTGGTCTGTGTTTTCTATCACAACATGACAGAAATATGTTTTGTATGACTACACATGTGTAACCTATACCAAATTATTTGCCTTTTCAATGAGAGGGTGAGGACGAAGGGAGAGAATATGAAACTCAAATTTTTAAAAATTGAATGTTAAAATTGCTTTTACATGTAATTTGGGAGAATAAAATAATAAACAATTATAAAAATAACATGACTATGATTAATTGATTTTAGTAAATGTGTTCTGACCAATAATTTAAGAGGGGGTAAAGTGACTTGATTGATGCCCTTTTTATAGCATAATTATTGAGCTCTTTCTAGAGCTCATATCAACACTTTGATAGGTGCTGAAGGAAAATGCAAAAGTAGTCCATGATATGATACCTGTAAAATAAGAATTTGTAATCTATCTGATAAGCAACACCGATTAGTTCTGTGACTACTACCTAATAACATAGAGTAGACTATATGATGAGATGTCAAAATGTGCATTTCAGACATTCATTGCAAAACATAATCATTTGAGAGGTGAGATGTGAAGTCAGGCTGTGAAGTAAATGCTGGTTTACATAGGTGAACGAATTACTAAAGGACATTATAGCCAAAGCAAAGTCCTGGTTTGGAAATGAGCATACCTTCACTGAGGTAGAGTAAGGAGATGGCTGTGGTTGGAACAATAGGATCTGCCCTCTCTCATAATAAGTAGAAAGAGGTCAGGTTGGACAGCTAGTCCATAGATATTCTGGAGAAAACTGAATAAGACTGAGGAATTCGAGTTTTACCCTACAACCAATTTGGAGTTATTGGAGGTTTGCCAACCAGGAAGCACCATGATGAAAGGAATATTTCAGGAAAATTAATCTGGTGGATAGGACTGACTAGAGAGGACTGACTAGAGAGAGGAGAACCTGAAGTAGATAGTACTAGGCAAGAGGCTAAGGCAGTGTATCACCAAGGCAATATTCATAACACTGACAGTGACTATGAATATACCAGCATAGTTCTGAATCACAAAATATAACAGACTCTCCATATAGAAGACAGAAGGAAAACATTTTTTCATACACCAGAATGCCAAATCCCAACACCAGAAAACCAAATATATCACAGCAACAAAGAAATCTATACACAATAACACTTCAGAGGACAACACCATCCTAAAGCTTTCCCCTTGCTTGGGCCTTCCTACAACACTTGCAATCCTAGCTGTCTGTTTGCTTGTGTCCACTTTCTCCCTTTCCTCTAACTTCTCTCACTCTTAGCTTCCTTTGGGCTCTGCTCCATAGTTCCTGCACCACCCATTCATCAATACTCATGTGATTCAGGCTTCCATGTGACTCAGGAAAATCACATGGGCCTATTAATGGTGGGAAATATCTTCCCATTAAACAAAAATATATTAAAGCAGAAATCTAGGCCTCTGATGATAAGGACATAAAGAATGCTCATGGAATTGGAAATAGCCAGATACTGAAATTGTTAGACAGAACTTGGTGACTGATTAAATATTGGTAATAAGGGAGAGAAAAGTCACAGAAGCATCCATAAAAGAAATGATTATTAATAACATGATTGGGGAGATTAGGAATTGCCCCTTTTTCTTTTATCCTCATTTCAAGACCTAAGTCTCTGAAGATTGAGCTAACCTTCTCCTCTATTCAGATCCCATCCAGGTGGGGCAGTCATTGTGTTCTGCTCCGTTTAGGGTGGGGACAAATTCTTGGAATTATCCAGATTGTCCAAGGCTGGGGTTAAATTAAGAAGTGACATAATTAAAGTCTAGGTCCAGCCCCTCATTTTTTTTTAAAGCAATTGGGGTTAAGTAACTTGCTCAAGGTTACACGGCTAGTCATTATTTATGTGTGGGTGCTCATTTTCTGAGGCCGGATTTGATCTCGGGTCATCCCAACTCCGAGGCCAGCGCTCTTACTCACTGTGCCACCTAGGCGCCCCTTTAGGGCAATTGGGGTTAAGTAACTTGCCCAAGGTTACACGGCTAGGCTTTTGTTTGTGTGGGTTAAGTGTCTGAGGCCGGATCCGAACTCAGGTCCTTCTGACTCCAGGGCCGGTGCTCTACTCACTGTGCCACCTAGCCGCCCCGAAAGGAATATTTTTATTGCACTTGTTCTGTGGGCACAAGATTTCCAAGATTCTTAACATACAAATAAATTAAGCAATGTTTATCTCTTGAAAGTTATATTTACTTATTTAATACTGTTATGGATTTTTAAAATTTAGCTACAGGGAGGTTTTTTTTTTTTAATTAAACAAATGCATTATTAACTACTGGTTTACATCATTCATTTCCACCAGATTATGAGTTACATTTTCCCCCCATTTTTTCCCTACCCACCACCCTAGAATAGCAGTCCCACTAGATATCCCCTCATCCAATCTGCTGTCTATCATATCTTCTCCGATACCCCCTTCGACTTTGCCATTAGGGCAATGTGAATCTCTGAGCCCTAATGCCTGGACATCTTATGAAACATTTAATTTTAAAACTTCGATTTTCAGATCCATTCCCTTCCTCCCTTGTCATCCACTCCCTCTGAGAAGATAAGCAATTCAGTATGTGTTGTACATGTATAGCTATGCAAAACATTACCATAGTAGATATATTGTAAAAGACTGCTCATAGTTCCCTCCCACCCGTCTCACCTCCCACCTGGTCTGTTCCCTACTTTGATCCTGTCCCTCTTTGATAGTGGGTACTTCCAACCTCCCCTCCCCCTAGAATGCCCTTCCCTCCATCATCCCCCCTCTCACCCTCCTTTCCCCTACTCAGGAGAGTGAGTGAGGGTAAGATATTCCATTTAGTATGTATATGATTCTCTCCTTGAGCCAACTTCAGTGAGAATATGCTTTTGCCTTTTTGCCTTCCTGTTCTTCCCCTCCCCTGCAACTACTTCCCTTTGCTTCTTCTACATGAGATAGCTTACCCTACCTTGTCTCTCTCCATCTCCTCTTGCCACTTTCCTCTCTCACCTCTTAACTTCACCCCTTAAGAATCATCCCTTCCTTGGGGCGGCTAGGTGCCTCAGCGAGCAGAGCGCGGGCCCAGAACCAGAAGGACCCGAGCTCGGATTTAGCCCCAGACACCGAACACACAAACAAAAACCCAGACATGTGACCCCAGGCAAGTCACCCAACCCCAATTGCCCTCCAAAAAAAATCATCCCTTCCCATCAAATTCAACCTGTGTCCTCTATCCATGTATACCTGTGAACATATGCCATGTACACTTCTTCAATTATTTTCATAATGAGAAATGTTTCATCAAACACAGTTATTGTTTTTCCATGTAGGAATGTAAATAGTCCAACTTTGATAAATTCCTTTTGATTTCTTTTCCTTGATTACCTTCTCAAACATCTCTTGCTTCTTGCTTCTGAATATCAAATTTTCTATTCAACTCTGGTTTTTTCATCAAGAATGCTTGAAAGTCCTCTATTCCACTGAATGACCATATTTTCCCCTGAAACAAGATACTCAGTTTTGCTGGGTATGTGACCCTTGGCTTCAATCCCAGCTCTTTTGACCTCTGGAATATAATATTCCATGCTCTTCAATCCCTCAGTGTAGAAGCTGCCAGGTCCTGGGCTATTTTGATTGTGTTTCCACAATATTGAAATTGTTTCTTTCTGGCTGCTTGTAGTATTTTCTCCTTAATCTGGGAGTTCTGGAGCCTGGCTATAATATTCTTTTTGGGAACTTTTTCAGGAGGTGATCGGTGGATTCTTTCAACCTCTATTTCCCCTTCTGGATCTAAATCATCAGGGCAATTTTCCTTGAGAATTTCTTGAAGGATGATTTCTACCTTCTTTCTTTGATCATGGCTTTCAGGTAGTCCAATAATTTTTAAATTATCTCTCCTGGATCTGTTTTCCAGGTCAATGGTTTTTCCCAAGAGATATTTCACATTGCCTTCTATTCTTTCATTTGTTTGGATCTGTTTAATAGTATCTTGATTTCTCATAAAGTCACTAGCTTCCATTTGCTCCAGTCTAACTCTGGAAGAATGAATCTCCTCAGTGAGCTTTTGAGATTCTTTTTCCATCTGGCAAATTCGACTTTTTAAGGCATTCTTCTCCTCATTGCCTTTCTGAGCCTCTTTTGCCATTTGAGTTAGTCTATTTTTAAAGTGTTATTTTCCTCAGTCAGGCTGTTGACTGTCATTTCATACTTTTCTTGCATCTTTTTCATTTCTCTTCCCAAAATTTCCCCCACTTCTCTTATCTGCTTCTTAAGGTCCTCTATGGCCTGTAGCCAGCTTGTATTTTCATTTGGGGCTTTTGGTGCAGGAGTTCTGACCCCACAGTCTTCCTCCATGCTTTGAGCCTCTTTGCCCCTAGAATAGGAATCCAATGTTGAACTTTTCTGTTTATTTTGTTTCATTTGCCTAGGCATGTTGCCACTTAATTACTTGATTTTGGGGCTTGTTGCCACAGTAGGACTCTGCCACCAGACAGGGGAGCTTCCGCCCAAATGTGGGGTCTTCAGAACTTCCACCAATTGGGTGGCCTCTATAAAGCCTCCACCCACTCTGGCAAATTGGATACCAACCCCAAACTCCCCCCCCAGACCACAATCCAGATCCAGGCAGTTTAAAGCAAGAGAGATTAACCCTCAGGCTGATTGCTGGATCTCCCTACAGTTCGCAGACCAGGAGCTAGATCCACTACTGACGCTGCAAAATGGCTTCTGTGCCTCTGTTTCTTCAGTAGCTTTCCGCCCCCAGGGGAGGAAGCCATGCATTCCCCAGATACTGGTCCCAAAGTCCATAGGGCACTAACCTCTCACTTTGTCCTAGGCATATCTGTGCTGATAATTCTGGAATCGCCACAATTGCTGGTGTTCTGGGGTCCCTCCAGCTGCCTGAAGGCCCGGCCGTCCTGGGCTAAAACCGCGGACCTGGGCTCAGCTCTGTGTGCTGCGCTGTTGGTTCCCAGAGCGCTGTGCTTCCTGCTCTCAGAGCGCTGTGCTGGCCGCTCCCTGCAGGGCTGCTGGGCTGTCCTCAACAGGAGGTTAGCTTCTCTGTGCCATTCTGTGAGTGCTGTGACTCCAGAAGTTGTTCGGAGTCCCCTTTCACATTATTTGAAATTTGTGTGGGGCCGAGCACATTGGAAATGCTGTTTCTACTCAGCCATCTTGTCTGCTCCCCTCGGGAGGTGGGGTTTTAAATGTCATCTAGTACAGAGTTGTCAAAGTGGGTTGAACCAGATAAAAATGTAATTGGGAATTACTGTACAACATAGATAATGCTAATTTGCAGTTCTCTAAGTCAATGTGTTGAAGCACAAATTAATTTATATTTTAATTTAACACCACTTATCTAGTCATATACCTTCATTTTTATAAGGAATAAATTGAAGCAGAAAAGCTAAATTGAAGACCCAATATGTACATATGTGTATATATATTGTTACAGATGACGGTATTGGACATAGAGAAGAACCAGATCATTGAGATGGCTTGTCTCATAACAGACTCTGACCTCAACATTTTGGCTGAGGTAGGTGATGACATTTCCTAATATCATAGAACATTAGACTTGGCAGAAACTTCCAGAGTTGAAGAGATCAGCTAGTTCAACCTTTTCATTTTATAGATGAGGACAATGAGACCCAAACTTGTTTGAGGTGTCAGAACTGTTTAGCCTGAATTTGATACCCAGATCACCTAATTCCATTCCTTCATTTTTTCAGCCCAAGTCTTCAAATTCCTGGTTCAAAGCTATCATCTATTTTAACACACTGCTTCTCACATAAGTATCAACTTGATTGTAAGGCTACATAATTGGTAAAAGAACGAAGCAAGATTTCAACCCAGGTCCTCCTACTCCCAAGATCAATGTATCATTTCCTAGGCCTTATTTCCTCCTATAATTTTAATAACAATACAGCTCTTTATCATTTTTAAGTCACATTTTTTTACAATAATCTTATGAGCTAGCAAGGAGTACCCTTACTCCCATTTTTCAGATGCATAATCTTAAGATCAGAGCATTTAAGTGGTTTGCCTATGATCCTACAGCTAGTGTCAGGAGAAGGTTTTGAACTGTTTAATCCTAACTCCAGATCCAGCAGGCAATGCTCTCTATAGCCCAATGCTTTTTGCAACAAAACTGTGAGGTAGGGAACACAGACATTGATTTTTACAGATGAGGAAATTGGCTCAGAGAAACAGTAAATAACTTGCTATCTGTCATGCAGCTAATAAGTGTTGATATTGGGACTTGACTCCAAGCATCTTAACTCTTCATTCCATATCCCAGTCCTATATATATGCTTCCTTGGATGATTGTGAAAGTGGTAAGACATGAATTCCTTTCATATTCCAGCTCATACCCTAGTGTTTGGCGGAATTAAAAGAAATGTCCATGAAAAACAATGTTTCTAGGTTGAGGCTAGGGTTTGAATATGTTTTAATTGCATAAGAAACTATTTCTATACCATTCCTAAACTCATGCTACCAAACAGAGGCACTTGAAGGTCTTTTAGTGGAGCCAGCCTCAGACTATCCAACTATCAAGGAGATTGCTTTCTCCCCATCTCAAATCAATAGCAGAAGTAGCAGCTGACTTTCTACCTGTTCTGAAATGAGGGAATGGCAGTGGGAGAACAAAAGTTCTTAGGTAGCCTGTTGCTTTTACCTGTTTCCTTTTCTAGCAGCAATCTTTTCCATGTGAGCTGAGGAGCTGAAATCATAAAGGTAGCAGCAGGATGAAAAGAGAGGGGTCCTCTGTAGCTCCAATGAGGGGAAAAAATCAATGCAAAAAAATCAATGGGAAAGTTGTAAAAGCTGTACCAATTAGCTCTCTAATATACAGCCTTTTGAAGTGCCAAAAAGTATTTTTAAGTGCTGCTTTTTTATTTTTATTCAAATAGACTGACTTCTGATGGTATGGAAGCAATCACATAGAATCAAAAAACACCAAACCAAAATTTTAAAGCCATCCTTAAGAAGCCAAAGGGACAGTTGTTAAAGCTATGAGGGGCCTTTTTCAATAAAACTCTACACTGTTTTGCTCCCTATATACCACTACCACCAGCAATACCCCCCCCCCCCAAGTTATATATACATATATGGACCTAAATACCTGCTTTGGCATGTGGGGGGAAATGCAGATGAATTTTGGTGCTGCTCTTCATTTTTGCTTTAATGAAACTTTGAAGGATATTTCATTTCCATTTGCTTAAGCACATTATTTTGAAGAAGACTAAAATGAGACGTTTATTCTAACTTGTCCTTTGGAGTAATATTCCAAAATCATTCACAACCAGGAGTCTCAAAAATTTGAGAAATTCCAAGACTAATTGGAGAGAGTCTATCTTGACTGATTAATTTTTGGTTAAACATGAATGGGTTTTAGAAGTCAGTTCTGTACTTTCATTCTGTGTCTTTAATTCTTTCAGGATGTGTGACTTTGTCAGTGATAATGGTCCCTTCACCATGCAGATCATGGTGCTTTTGTTATGTAAATAAAATACATAAATACCATTAATAAATCTAATAAAATGTGTAAAATGAAATATAGGTACTATAATTACCCAGTTAGAAACCTTATCTCAAAGTTACATCAAACAATTAGTGACTATTCTTTTAACTGCTGCTATTCAACTTTTCCATAATCTACCAAATTTTACTATTATGTACATTTTATAACAATATATCAATCTCCTTATCTAGAATAATTATATAAAAGACTGTTTTAACTGTTTTGTTAAAATTGGGCAAATTCTGCCTTCATCATTTCTCTTATCTGTCAATCTAAAAACTCTGGCACACATAAGAGATGATAGTCTGGCATGATATTTTGTTGATAAAACCATTAAGTGTGCCATCAGGATGATGGGATAGATAGTCTGAACCATAATCTTAAAAGGAATGTACCTTTAATCCCAGGGATTCGGCTAAAACTTCATAGACACAAATAAAAACTTCAGTAAAGTAGCAGAATATAAAATAAGTTCATAATAATCATCAACTTTTCTCTACATTTCCTACAAAAGACAAGAGGAAGAGATAAACAAATTTAAATAAAATTGTTTTATAATGTATGATTCATTTGGAGTACACCTACCAAAATATACACAAGAAACTGGTAAACACTCTTTGTGACAATGAATGAATACTTTAATAATTGTAGAGGAATTAATTGGTTATTATTGTGTTCTGACAATATAATAAAAATGGGTAGATAGGTGAAACAGTGAATAGAGAGTTGGGCCTGAATTCAGGAAGATTCTTTTTTTTTTAGTTCAAATCTGACTTTAGGCATATTAGTTGTGTGACTCTGGGCAAATCACTTAAACTTGTTTGCTTCAGTTTCCTCATCTGCAAAATGAGCTGGTGAAGGAAATGGCAAATCATAGCAGTATCTTTGCCAAGGAAACCCCAAATGATAGGAGTTAGACATGATTGAAAACAAGTGAACAACAAAAAATATATGAAAACTGACAATGTGACCTATATTAGTTAATAAATTTATTGACTTACTATTCAAACTATCAAAGGATTGCTTTATATTTTTTGGAGAAGGGAAGGCAAGGCAATTGGGGTTAAGTGACTTGCCCAAGGTTCCACAGCTAGTAAGTGTGTCAAGGTCTGAGGCTGGGTTTGAACTCAGATCCTCCTGACTCCAGGGCCAGTGCTCTATTAACTGCACCACATAACTGTCCCACAAAGGATTACTTTATAGAAATAGAAAAATAATAAAATTCATGTGTAGGAGCAAAAATTCAATAATCTCTTGCTAAATAATGAAAAATTAGTAGGAAGACAGATCCCCTAATAATACTGGATATCAAACTGTACTATAAAGCAATACTCAATTTGGTACTCATTAAAATAGGAAAATTGATCAATCAAATTAAGTACACTAAATTTAGAAACAATTGAATATAATAGTATAATGTCCAATGAATCCACTGGCTTCATACCTTGGGTAAACTATTTACTACTTCACTATATTGACAGAAAAATTGAAAGCAGGAGGAGAAAAAATTAAGTTTAGACCCAAACTTTAAATAATGTCCCACAGAACTTTTTGATTTTTAAAAAAGTAAAATCATAAACACATTAGAGGACCTGTAAAAGAAATATCTTTCACTTGGTTGCATACAAGAAGAGTTCTAGACCAATTCAAGGCTAGAAAGTATTACAGAAGATAAAATGGGAAAACATGATTGGTTACAGAATATTTAATAAAATTATTTGGACACACAATACTAATGTAATCAAAATTAATAGGGAAGCAGTTAATTACAAAATAATCTTTACCATAATTTTTCTGTTAAATAAATTCTATATAAGATAAATAGAGAATTGATACAACTACATAAGAAGAAATTTCATTTCTCAATAGATAAATACTAAGAGGATTCAATAGGCAGTTATGAATAGAAAAATTCGAATCCATTAACAACTATATTTTTAACCTTACAAATATCAGGTTATTTAAATTGACAGAAAACCAAAAAATGACAGTGGTCAAATGAGCAATGGAAAACAAGGCATACTAAAGTATTTTTTTTAGAAATATGAAATTCCAATAACTGTAGAAAGTAATTTGGTATTTTATCCCAAAAGGTATTAAGTCTCATACAATCCTTGAGACAATTACAATACTAAACAGAAAATCTCCCGAAGAAATACCCCTAAAAGAAGAAAATATTCCATATATAAATGAAAAGTGCAGCAACATTTTAGAAAACAATCAGTAAAAGACTAGAAATAATGTTAGAGGCCATAAACATGGGAATGATTATGAGATATGAATATACTACAGTATCACTGCCTCATAAGCAATGAAAAAAGGATGGATTTATAAATAAACTTTGGAAGACTTAAGTGAGCTGGTGTAGAATTAAATGAGAAGAATTATACATGATGGTTTCACAGTTTCATGTGAAATTGTTTGCTGTCTCTATTTGAATATGGGGACATTAATGTTTATTGACCTTTTTAGTTTAATAACATAAATGATATTTCCTTTAAAACGTTAATTTAAAACATTCCTGAAAAGTCCTATCATTCTAGACCCAATACTAACCATGATACTGAAATCTTTCCTTTTAGGAAACTTTCCAGGTACTTCCTATATGTGAAAATTCCTGAATACCAAAAGGCATAGTTGTTATCCTGACCAAAATAATTATATTTATTTGTTCTCATAATACCTTTCTCTTTTGTATAGTAAATATTCTTGATGCCTCTTCCCCTCTACACTTCTCATCATATTGCCACATAGTACCTATGCTTCTTCCCACTTCTGTAAGTGATTAACTAATCATTAATTCTCAGTTTTGTCATAATTTTTTTCAGAGATTAAAACAAATTCCGCTTTTTGTTGAAATGTAGGTATTATTAGACAGTGAAAAAGTACAAAGACTTTATTTTAAAAAAAATGAAACTTTTCTGTCTTTCATATTAACCATTTGGTGGGACTTATCATACTTCTTGTGGATCAGGCAATTAATTCCACCCAACCCTGGAATCATTCATTTTCCTCTTCCAAGTTCTGGATGGCTCCCTAGAATATAGACAGTTCAACAGCTTGGATCAGCTTTTGTCAAAGTTCTGAGCCTGAAGCTTGAATGGCTCCAGTTGGAATTCTAAAGAAGCAAGCAGTACAATTCTTGTCCTACAGTCTCTATGCCATTGTGATATTATTTTGACTTGGTTTTGTTTATCCTATTAATTAAGTTTACTTTGTTCCTTCATTAAGGATATCCAGTTTAGCCCATTACAGGGATTTTGGGGTAATTGGCTATACTGGAGAAAAGGGGCTGTTATTCAATCAGGAATCCAGGTGAATCATGAATATTTATATGGCACTTGAAGGTTTGTGATGCATTTTTCATATATGATCTTATTCCCTCCCCCACCCCAAGAATGAACCTGTGGGACATGTTCTTTTATTGTCACATATTTATAGATGAACAAACTGAGGTTTGGAGAATGTGTGCTTGAGTAAAGATTTAAACCTAGTTCTTTCTGACTCGATTGAACACATTATCCTCTATTCCAAGCTGCCTCTCTTAAATAATCTGTGCATAACTTACTTCATAGTCAGAAGTCTATAATAGCAGCAGATCTAAGGAGCAAGACAGGAAAACCTGAGATGAGTTTCCAGTATCATTGTTATAAGTAGTTCATCCAGTAGCTCAATTCATCCATGCATTTTGTGTGTGTGTGTGTGTGTGTGTGTATCTCTTGTCACAATCCTCCCACAAATCCTTCATTGAGTGTTTGGCCATTACACCAAAGGTCTCTTCTGATTCTTTCATTATTACATCATCACCATTGAAGTACTCAGATTTTCTTTCAGTAGTGTTTTTCTAAGCTTGTTCTTATTAGGTGATCCTTTTTATCCTTCTAACTTCATATATCTCCTGGATCATATTTTCAAAATGGCTTCTGACATTCAAATTCTCATTGTTGATATATTGTCTCTAATTTATTCCTGACATATGTCTCTCAGTTTTTCTTTGGACTGTGTGGGGAGCCAACGAGGCCTGATTCAGGACGCAGATAATAATCCTAATAGTGTGCTTTAATATAAGAGCTCTTTGACATGCGGCTTTTTTGTTAAGCTTGCCCCTGAGTTCATTGTTATGGGTTACACTTATAAGGATGTTATTTGAGTTCTGAGATCAATAGGCTCTACCCCAAGATTTTGGTTGTTAAGAGCCAAAATGTTTGATTCAGCACTCAGATAGCTTTGGGTGGTCAGCTCTAAATGTGATGTCTTTTGATGATTGCAGCTTTGGCTTTGAAGTCTGCTCTCAATTGTATCTGTTTATGACTGTGGCTGCATTAGGAGGTACCTGAGGATTAGATCAAAGGTTTTACCCTAAGACTTTAGTCACCTAGATAACAAATCTTATCAAATTATCTATTCTGTGCCACTTCGAGGATATAACAGACTATGGTAATGGTAAGAAAATTTGAGTCCCCCTTCTTTGTCTCATGTGCTCTATAAAAACCTTGTCCTAAGAAACAATAAATGGAGTTCATGGTTCATCCCTGAACTACCCACATGATCTGGTTATTTCTTGTTCACATCTCTGATCATGCTTGGCGATGGACACCGATCAGCCCATGTCAGGACTAATCATAATTTTGATTCCTCAGAGTTTTTAATTTTTCATAATTAAGTATGTAACATTACCCAGAGACTATTGGTATCAACTCTGTGTGTGTGTGTGTGTGTGTGTGTGTGTGTGTGTAATCAGCTTGTGCTCACTAAAAGTACTGCATAATTTCCCCAAAGCAATAGAAATCCTTCTTCCTCTTATTAAAATCTTAGGTTAGCTTGCTGTTTATATATAGTGTCTGGGTAAGCTATATATGTACTAATGGACCAGCACAGTCAGCTTCAAAACAATCTGGAGTAAGTATTTTTCATCCACTTGAATTTTTTCCTAAATGGATTGTTTGGTTAAAAATTCTTTTCCTACCTCCAGTAACTCCTCACTCCAATTCATTTTCCATTCAGCTGTTAGACTGATAATCTACAGAACAAATCTAATCATTTTATATCTTTCCTCCATTCAATAAAATATGATGGTTTCCCTATTACCTTCAGAATCTAATCCTCTGCTTGGCTTTTAAAGTCCTTTATCAATTGCACTCTTCCTACCTTTCTACTTTTCTTGGGTCTTATTCTCCTCCACATTATTTTATACAACTTTGAACAACTCTAAGGCTTTTTGGGTTCTCTGTAGGTACAGACACAAAACAGACAGACACACACAGAGACTGATAGATATTTATGTATAAACATATGTGCATATATCTATATATCTGTATTTCATTAATCTAAGGAGGGGCTACAGACTGCTACAGGAGTCTATACAAATGCAAAAAAAGTTTAAGAATTCTCTACTGTACACAGGTAGGTAGAGGGAGTTCACTTAGTGCATAAGGCACACCTCTCCTGTGGTGTATAGGTGTTGGTCGAATATTGCTATTGGGTTATGTGACCCAATCTGTCTCAAGTCTAAGGAAAATAATAGCTTCACAATTGTAACTAGATAGAGTTGAGACAACAGCACAGTGGATATTATGTGGAGATAGAAATCAGGCAGACATAGGTTCAGATCTTGCTTCTTCTATATTGATCCTGTGATCATTTACAAGTCACTTAACTTTTCTGATCTCAGATATTTTCTAAGGCATTTATAATTATAACAAAATTCTAATTTGAAATTTACCTTAACATTGGCAGTATGCTTTTAGTAGGTGCACATGCTTTTTGTGGCCCTATTTAATTTGTGAACATGTGGTCCTCTGGCAAAATCCTAGGAGAAATTAATGTTACAGAATAATATAAGTGGATATAACAAGCCATGCAACTTCAGCCCACCTGCAGACCTTAAGTGATCCTCAACCACTCTTTGAAATCTTCTTATAATGAATGCTTTACATTGATTGTAGGAAAGCCAAGACTGAATTCTTACCTTTTCTTCCATTAAATATTTTATATCCTTTATGTCTTTCTAAAAAAGTTATTCCAGAATTATAGCTGAATTTTAATCATGGGCATAAACAGGTGAAAAGAAGCAATCTAACTCCTATAGTAATTAGATTTAATAAATAATCAGATAATAATAATACTCCAATCTGTGTTTCTTTCTTTGTTTTACATGATTTCACACCATTGGGAAATCAAGCCTTACTGAGATAGTGGCATGCTTATTGGTTTCTCAATTCCATTTACTAACAGTCCAGGTTTCATTATCAAGATATATCCTTTGATCAGTTTCCTATCTGAGATCAGTTACCTATGTTTAACTTTGAAAAGGCAAATGAAGAGAGGCAGGCAAGAAGATGTAGAATGACTCAATTTTAATAGATAGTAATTAATTGATTCTTCTAATTCCTAATGTAGGTATAAAGTCATTAAAAAAGGTAAGAAAAAAATGGGATTGACGAGAGAAGTCCCATGGGGAAGATGAAGGCAGAATTAAAGGGGAACCCATAAAGCTAATCTATGATACATAAATGATGTCTCATGGGAGATCAATGCATAAGATCTTAAATAAAAATGCCCAAGTTGGTTATTTTGCTTTCTAAGTCTCTTTCTTTATCTTTATTTCTTTTGATGTCAGTCTAGGTCTACATCCTTGGATTGCATTCCTCTAAAAAGAATCTCTCTCAACCTGTTTCCCCCCACCCTAGACACATACTTCCATTAGCAGTTGATTCTCCCTCTTCTCTTCTCTGTGGGAATCAACAAAACACTCTACAAAGGCTTTCAGATGCTCCATTGCTTTAGACAATGGTTGCTTCAATGTGTGGAGGTGGTCCAGAGTGAAGAGTAAAATCTTCAATGTGTCAACCCATTCTGATCTAGAGTCCCAGAAAACAGCTATCTAGATTCTTTCCATTCATTACACATTAGTTCTTCTAGCTTGCAAATCAGCTTTTTGTTCCCTTGCTGCATTAGCAGGGGAAAAAAAATCTTCCAAGGGAAAAGTACTTTCATTTTTGGGGATTGGGGTATGCATAATGAAGACAATGAAATCCCCAGGGGTTTTTGTTTGTTTTTGTTGTCTTTGTTCACTTTTGTTGATTTGGCCATATTAATATTTTTTTCAAATTATCCTTTAGGATGCTTTTTCCAGAAAAATACAACTTTCCTCTTGCATAGGACCTCATCTTCCATGCTGAGGTGTATATATATAAAGAGTTTAAAACTCCTGTAGGAAAAGGGCAAATGTTACATTTGCAAATGAATATGGCACAGATTCAAAAAAAGCGTACCTGCTTCCATGCATGGGAAAATTTTTAAGTTCTTTACGGGAGTAACTATATTTTATAATCTTCATGTCCTTAATATATTCTTTTCATATCAGTTCTTATTTTTTATACTTGGTATATGAGTGATCAGCTATAGATATGCCAGAGATTTGGAGGTAAGCAGTATAATATAAAAATATTGTATGTATGAATGCCTCAATCTAAATGTGAGTGGAGAGATTCTTCAGAGACAGGCTGAATAAAATAATTTCCGAAACAGTAGAGGGAAGGGTTGGACCATGCTGATCTACTGATAATAAAGAACTTCAGGTATTGAAAAAACTTTAAATCAATAATTAAGCCATATGTGTTTATGTTGGAGTCTGGAGTAAACAAATATATCTGGAGGGGAAAAGGCTATGTAGTGATTACAGGAATATCATCATTTTAACCTGATGGATTAATAGGTTTTAATGATGCCACAAAAATTTGTTAAGCATTTCTATTTCAAGGCTGTATGGTGTGGAAAAAAAGGACAGTGCACTGGATATCAGACAAATTGGATGCTAGTCTTAGTTCATACTAGCCAAATAGCTGTGAGCCAATCATTTGACCTCCCCGCCCCTCCCTTTCCCTCCTTTCTCCACCTAATCCCTCCTCTTCCCTCCTCTTCCCTCCCCTCCCCTCCCATTTCCTAAAAAACAAACAAACAAACAAAACAAAAAACAAAAAAAAAAAAACCCAAAACAAAAAAATTCCAAAACCACCACCACCACCATCACCAGTACCACAAGAATTCATTATACATATTTGCCCCAGGGAACTACAATGTACCACCAACATTGTCTTTCACCCCTAATTCATACTGTATAGCACCTTTGTATCTTTCCAACTGTTCCTTAGAAAATGAAAAGTAGCTTCTTCCTCAAAGAGCTTTGTTATAATCTCTCTGGGAAGAGCATCAAATTGTTCAATAGCTTCCAAGATTGAGAGGTTATTTTTCCTTTGCATTCCTATATTATAAACCCCAGTCATTTAATCTAAGTCTCAGTTTCCTCATCTATAACATGAGGAGAATAATATCTATAGATGCTTAAAGTTCAGGGTGGTTGTGAGATTTGGTGAAATCATATTATAAAATTCTTTGCAAAGCTTGAAGTACTATACACATTCCAGATGTCATCATCATCATCTATTCCAGTTCAGGCTAGAATTTCTATAATCTCTTCCTCTCATCCCTCAAATGTTTGTTTCCCATTGGCTTTCTAGACCTTTCTAGTAAAAAGAACATACCATATGATGTAATTTTCCCTTTTTGATGTCTAAAACACAGATATTATAAATTCTTTGAAGGTCTTTAGATTTTTCTCTTATCCCCTATATCTGTGGGAGCTGAAATCCTCAGTTCTCAGTCATTGTTTCTGTTCACTCTCCTGTCCAAGTGTCTTGGCAAATTACTTGTTTGTTGCATCTGCTTCCTGTCCCTTGTGTCCAAATTTTTGTGACTCCATTAAGGATTTTCTTGGCAGAGATACTGAAGTGGTTTAACATTTCCTTCTCCAGATAATTTTACAAGGGAGGAAACTGAGGCAAACAGAATTAAGGGACTTGCCCAGGGTCACAGAACTAAAAAGGTATCTGAGACTGGATTTGAACTGCTAAAAATGAGTCTTCCTGACTCCAGGGTTGGGACTCCATCCATTGTACCATCTAGCTGCCCTCTCCACCTTTAGAGTCTGTCTTTAGGGGATCTTGAGTGAAGCTTCACCTATACAGGCCTTACCTTTTTCTGAGACTTCTGTTGCTTATTTGCTTGTTCTCATATATCTGATATTAGTTTGGCAGATTTCTGCCAAAGCTTTAAAGGAAAGAACATCTGTCCTTAGTCGCCTATAAGGCTTTCTTTTGTAGAAATAAAATATCTAGTCATCAACAAATATATTTATTGTAACCAATAATTAGACTTCAGACAACTACCCTGATAGAATTAACTTATGATTTTTTTTGTGGGTGGGGGTAGGGGTTGTCTATTCTGCTAGGGGTGTTTAAATTTCAATCTTGATGAAAATTTCATTCTAATGGATGAAATTCAGAAATTAGTCATCACCCTTGGAGAATTGTCACACTGGAGACTGTATCATTATATTTAGGCAGCAAGGGCTTTTTTTCTGATTTTCCTGAATTCCAGGCCTGGAAAGGGGGAAAAAAAGGTAGAAGAAGAGAGGACAGAAATGGATGATGAAAGGAAAGTACCTGCTCTGGTTGAAATAACCAAGTGAACTAAAGGTCATGTTTGTAGCTGGTACTATACTCTCTATCATAAGAATTTTAGAATATGCTGTAAACATCAAGGGCCATGATACTAGAATGAGAAATAGCTTATTACTGCTAAAAATAGTACATGTCAAAAAGCTTTAAAGGCTTTAGGGCTGAGAAAATGCCTCCATCCACCAAGAATGTAAGGTTAAAATCCTATTGGTAATAAACATTTCTTGGGACTATCAAAAAGCGGTGCCTGTCTGTATTATGATTATGGTGGTTGTGGAGAGGAGTCGAGATTAGCTCCAATTAGACTGTTGTGTTCTTGATCTCCTCGGTTTGTTCTTAAAAAGAAATAATATCAATCAGCTGCTAAACTGCAAGCATAAGCATCATATTTTATTTCAGAAAAAAGAAGGAAGTTGGCTTTTATTACTATAAAAATGCCTGCCACTTTTTCTTAATTTAAAATAAAAGAATTCTCTCCCAGGCAAAGGTTTTCTGCCAAGTGTCATTCCATAGGGATGGCTTAAAATGAAATGATAAATCCCTGAACATTCATTTTATTACTGTGGAAAACATGAGTGAGCCTCAGAGGCTGGATTCTGCACAGGGGCCTGGGAGCATTCACCCCAGGGGCTACTTTTAAAACTGTTATGACCAGAGTAGAGCAATAAAATCAAATTAGATATCCCTGTTGTTTTAGTTTCAAAATCCACAGTGTTTTCCTACTGACCTAATTATCTCTTGTATTCTTTTGGCTAAAAAAATGGAAATTTTTCTTTGGGTGGTTGGAGTTTGAACCAGTTCAATCCTTACACTGAAAAAGAAAAGTTTTCCAGTGAGTAAGACCTTCCCAATTTAAAAAGAAAACTACTCTGGCTGCAAATATCCACTCATTAGTATTCAAATTTTAGAACCATAGTTTATGGAGATTTTTTAGGAAATGTAAGGAAGTATGTTCCAACCATATGAATGAGTCCTTTGCCTTCTTTCCTAAGAATTGCCACTTATAAGTCCCCTAAAATGACTTACTATGACTATGTGACTGCCCTATAAATGCTATTGGGATAAGTGGATAGAAAATGGTTAATATTTATAGGGTATTAAGCTTTATAATTTTCTCATCACCTTACAGGATCATATCAATTCTCACACTCACTCCTCAGTAATTCTCTCTCCCTCTGATTGGAAAGAATGGAGGTTTATAATTGAACATCCCTCCCAGATCATCTTTAAATAGAGTGCCCAGGGAAGCCTTTTCATAATTTCCCAACTGCCTTTACTTCTCTGAACTTTTATCATGCCCCTTAGCAAATAGTAGGTGTTTAATAAATGTTTGACTGCTTTTATACATATCCTTTCATTTGATTCTCACAAAATATTTGCTAGAAAATATTTGCTATTATTACCCCTATTTTACAGAAGTGGAAATGGAAGCGCAGAGAGTTCTTGCCATGGCTTACAAAGCTAGTAAAGTATCTGAGTCAGTATTGGAACTCCAAGTTCACCACTCCATTATACCACTTAGCTGCCTTTACTGGCTCGTCTAATGGTGAACTAAGCCACATGCATCAACATCTCTGGGCCTAGGGGTAGTTCTTAATTGGTCACAATATACATGTTCACCAGAACTTTATAAAGTACTCCTCTTTCCACTCTAACTTGAATCCTCTGAGGGGAAAATAAGAATAGAGGGACAGTTGGGACTAGGGATATATAAGGCAACCACTCCCTTAGGACACAATATTCCTTGAGGTGCAAATGTTTAAAATGAATTTTTCTTTTTGTAAATGAATCTATTTCTATTCTATTCTATTCTGTTTAATCAACATTTATCAAGTGCCTGCTATGTGCCAAAAATTGTACCAAACACTGGGAATACAAATACTTAAAAGAGATAGTACTCAAGAAGCTTGCAATCTAATGGAGGAAGACAATACACCGAAAGAGAGGCAGGTCAAACCAGGGGACATGTTTTAAGGAGCTGAAGCCAGCAATGTTGCTTATAAAAAATGGAGGTACCAGGAAGGCTATGAGCCCTGTATAAAGGAAGACTTTGGGAGGAATTCAGGGTTCTGCGCTCCAATCAGAGGAGAGAGGCAACTGAGGGTGACCTGAGAAAATGTAGAGTGTTGAATCTTATTCTTCATTTAATCACCAGATCAGCTTATACTTGGGCATGGGGCGGGGGTGGGGTGGGAGAGAAGGATTAGGATCATTGATGTTCACTTTAGAGCCATTACAGTAAAGGGTCAACATTTTTAAAAATTTATTCACTAAAGAGAGTATTTCCATAACATATTACAATGAAAAAGATGATGCAAATCTACTATGTTCAACTTGCTATCCCTTTCAAATATATAAAATTATCAAAAAATTAGTTATTAGTTCTTTATCTTCCTTCTCCCCCTACTCTAGCTATGGCTAATATTAGACACAAATAGGTATGTGTGTATATATACATATGTGTGTATGTGTAAAATTATTCTATACATATATTCTATACATACATTCATTAGTTATTTTGTGGTTGCAGATAAGATCTTTATTCATATAGCATTCATAGTTAATTTGGTTATTGATAAAAGACAAAATAACTTATTTGCTCAACATTCTTTTTTTGTCCAAAATTTTATTTTAGACTCAAATGCCAGAACACATATATAGAATAGAGAAAAGAAATAAAAACATACCATAAGCTTAAATGTTAGAACTTACATGCAAAGTTAGAAAAAAAAAAAACGTCGTGCATAGCAGAACATAAGAGAGGATTCAAAATATGTAACAATAAATTTTCATTTCAAGAAATCCTATATGATAAATAATACTTGTGTTGAGAATGTCCATCTTTGTTTCTTGTGAGTTTTCTTTTGTTCTCTGCTGTGCACTTTTTTACTTTGTTCTTTTTTGTCCTCCCCCTGACTCCCCCCACAGCCACAATAAAGTTTAGATATGTTTCTCTGTAGCCATAAATACATACATATACTCCCCCACCCCCCAGAAGGCTAGAATAAAGTTTAGATATGTTTTTCCATAGCTATAGATATCTACATACATACATCCATATATACATACATATATAGACATATACATTCCCAAACCTAATTCTTCTCCTTATCTCTGCTTTTATGTATGTGCATATATCTTGTTTTCTATCCCTCCTGCCTCTTATACTTTACTTTTACCCACTACCTTGCCCTTCTATGACTTGCCTACCCCCCTCTAAATATCCCTTGTCTATATTCCCAATCCCAAAATTCTAAACACCCTTCTGTAACTCTCTTTATGTATTCTTCACCCTCCCCACTAAAGATCCCTCCCTAGTCCTCTCCCCCTCCCTATGCCCCTAACAGTTTATTTCTTCTGAATTTAGAATATTTTTATACTCTTCCAAATATATATATATATATTTATACTCTTCTAAATATATATATATATATATTTATACTCTTCCAAATATATATATATATATATATATATATACATATATATATATATTTGGAATGGTATATATATATATATATACCATTCCCTCTTAAATCCATTCTCAATGAAAGTATCAGAACTACCAGAGCACTCCTTCTCCTATCTAATTCCTCTGTATCAATTCTTCCTATTGCACCTCATTTGTATAAAATATTTACTCTTTTAAGCTGTTCCTAAATGGTTTTACTTTCTTAAATTCAAATCATATTCAGGTTTACCCCAATCTTTTTTTATAAACTACCTAATTATTAATAAGAATCTTAGACATACATTTTCCATTTTACATATATAAAAAGTAAACAGTCTGTCCTTAAGGATCTCTTATAATCAGTTTTTGTTATGTATCTTATATTTCTATTGCTTCTTGTATGTTGAATCTTCTATTAATTTCAGGATTTTTTTTTAACAAAGTCTTTAAAATCTGAGAGTTTATCAAATGTCATTTTTTTTCGTTCAGGACAATATTTAACTTTGTAGGGTATGATATTTTTGGCCCAATTCTTTTGCTCTTCTATAAGTTGTGTTTCAAGACCTGTGGTCCTTTAATGTCTCTGCCTCTAGGTCTTGTGTAATTCTAATTGTGGCACCATCATATTTAAATTGTTTTAATCTTTATGTTTTTAATATTCCTTTTCTTTGACCTGGGGGTTTTGGAATTTGACTATGTTATTCCTATATGTTTTCCTTATAGGATCTCTTTTAAGTGGTGATTGATGGATTTTTTTCTATTTCTACTCCCCCCTTCTAATGCTTCAGGACAATGTTCCTTAAGTATTTCTTGTGTTATTGTATCTGTTCTTTTTTTTTTTTAGTCACACCATTCAGTTAGTCCAATTATTTTTATATTTCTCTTCTTGATCTGTTCTCCAAATCTGTTGTTTTTTTTTCTTATGTTTCACTTTCTCTTCTATTTGTTCATTATTCATATTTTGTTTAGTCATTTCTTGATCTCTTATAATTTACTAGTTTCACTTTGCCCAATTCTAATTTTCAAGGTGTCATTTTCTTCCTTAAGATTCGGGATCTCGGGGGTGGCTAGGTGGTGCAGTGAGTAGAGTGTCAGCCCTGGAGTCAGAAGGACCTGAGTTCGGATGTGGCCTCAGACACTTAATGCACACACAAAACAAAAACCTAGCCGTGTGACCTTGGGCAAGTTAACCCCAATTGCCCTCCAAAAAGAAAAAAAAAAGGTTCTGGATCTCCTTTTCTATTTCGTTGACTTTCCTTTCTTACCTTTCTTGTTTTTCTTGGACTATTCTTATTTTCTTTTCTTAGTTTTTCCTTCATCTCTGAGATTTGATTTTTAAAGGCTTTTTAAAGATCTTCTTTGATTCCTTTTTGGGCAGGTGTCCATTTGACATTCCTCTTGGGGCTTTCTTTACTTCAATATCCTCCTCTGAAGATGAACCCTTGTCATCCCTATCCCCATAATAGTTTTCCATGGTTGAATTCTTTCTCATTTGCCTGTGTATTTTTTTTTTTTGTGGTAATAGCTCGATTATTTGTAATAACCTCTCACCCTTGGGTATGGGAAAGAGTGCCTCTTGCCCCAGATCTTCAGTTCTCCCCTCTAATCTGAAACCAAAGCCAAATGTCCAACCTCCTGTAAGTGCTCACAGTTAGGGGCTTTCTGCCCCCCACTGCTTCTATACCAGATTGTGCTGATGCCTTCTCACCCTGCCACTCTTTGCATTACAGCTGGGTCTGGTGATCCTGGTCAGCAGAGCTTCTCTCAATCTTCCCAAGCTCAGATGCCCAACTCCCCTCACTATCCTTGGTGGTAAAAATTCCTATGGCTGGGGCTAAGGCAGCTCCTCAAACCAACTAACCCCAGAGTTTGCAGCTTATTGCTTAAGAGGCTTGTCACTTGCTGTTAAAAGGGAACCTACCCTGGAGGTGTTTATTCTTCACAGGGACCAAACCTTGTCCTGGGATTTTTCTTTTGATCTTCTCAAATTCCCTGTTCTTATCTCCACCTAAACTTTGTTCACTCTAAGGTATTATTTTATTTCTTTTATGGGGGAAAATCTTGAGAGCTTGGAATTTTTTGACCTACTCTGCCATCTTCCCAGAATGCTCTCCCTCAAAGTCATATTTTTTGCTCTTTTTTTTTTTTGGAGGGCAATTGGGATAAAGTAACTTCCCCAAGGTTTTGTGTGTGTGTGTGTATGTGTGTGTGTGTGTGTGTTAAGTGTCTGAGGCCAGATCCGAACTCAGGTACTTCTGACTCCAAGGCCAGCGCTCTACTCACTGTGCCACCTAGCCGCCCCTCAAAGTCATTCTTAAAACAATATTACTATTACTGTGTACAATGTTCTCTTTTTTCTGCTCATTTCACTCTATTACTTATGGACAAAGGGATTGTAGTGTCCAAAGCTTGCCTAATGGATTGCTTCACCTGGGATAATGCTTCAAGGTTTTATTTCTAAGAAATAATTGTCTTTTTCCTACCAAAGGCTTCAAGTTATAGTGGGAAGAGGCCTGGAATTTAAATAAGAAAATGGAGTTCAGTTATGGACTTTAGCATGCACTTGATGTGTGACTATGGACAAATTACTTGACCACTCTGATGCCATTTTGATATGTTTATCCATAAAATACAGAACAATATATCTCATAAAACTCACCTTGCATATGATCTTATGACGAAAGTAACATATGGTTATCTAAATATGTGCTGTTTTGTATCCTTTGAAGGAAGCAATTGAACCCTTTCTGTAAACACTAAAACAGGATTGTGACCAAGAACTGTATAAAAATGTTGATTTCTTCAAAAGGAATTTTCCAGTTTCTTTTAAGCTTAAATGGCCTGGGACAAAGGGTGGGGTAGGAACTTAATCAGGCAATACTTTCAAAGACTCTACCTGGACTGCATAATTTTTTTTTCCTTACAATAACTGCTGTGGCTGGCTTTAGGGTTCTCCTTTCTTGTCCATATACCTCTAATTAAATATTCCCAAGGAATTCTTTGTTCCTGACATGGCTAGAAATCTGGTTTGCTATTTTTCCAGCTGGGAGGTTCCTCTCAGATCTGAGATATATATTCCTCAACAAATGTTGGGGCTCCACATAGAAGGTTGAACAGGATGTTTAAAGCCCCTTTAGCTGCCAGTGACTGGGCTGCTTTCTGTTCCAGAGAGACCTTGGCATTACCACAAGAACCGAAGTACACCTTATAACAGATGTCCTAGTTTAAATGTGTAATCCTCAGCTCACTTTGGGGGAAATTCTTGCTTTTTAGATGCATTATGAGTCACACAGACTTTTTCACTGAGCAGGTAGATAACTTCTCATTGTTGAAGGCTTAGTGACAGTTGTTGATGGGCTTATAATCCAGGAGATTTCACAAAGATATTGTCCAAGGTAGGTTTAATGGTTTGTGGAACTCTGTCATCTATTCCATCACTTTCTTTACAAAAGAGCCAAATCAACCCATCTTACATTAGGTAGCCTAAAAATGACTAATATTACATGTCATCTTATAATAATACTTGCTAGTGTTTATATAGCCCTTTACATTTTGCAAGTACTTTACATGAACTGTGTCATTTGACACAACAACCGTATGAGTTAGGTGTCATTACTACTGTCACTTTACAAGTGAGGAAATGGAGGCTGAGAAGTTAGATGACCTACCCAGGGTCACAGAGCTGGTGTTTTGGTGTCCAGCCTTGCTGACACCCAGTTCAGCATTCTCTCCACTCTACCATCTGAATTGTAGATAGGATTCATCTTAAAAGTCAAAGCTCTGTTCTTGGATTTTTTTTAAAGAGGTAATCCATGTGAATACTGTTATATAACTGTCCCAAATTCATTAACTTTCAAATTTTTACTGATGTTATTGTGGCTACTACTGACCCATATCCATTTCTACTTTAAATAGGGCCCCTGGTGTTAATTTTGATAATTCTCAGCTTCTTGTATGTAGAACAGATTTTGTTCTTAATTAGATTCATACAGAGTCTTCTTAAAAAAAAAAAAGAGGGGAAAAACCCTCTCTCTGCTTTCATTAAATTAGGTTCAGGAAGACTTTCAAGTGCATTACATAATGACTAGAAAAATCTATACAGAATCTAATAAATCTGGAGGAGTAAAGATTCTGCCTCTGGAGGAAAGAGGTTGAAAAGAATCTGAGTTTCTTATGGCATATGCAGCATGGAATACATTCATTAGCCATCAGGTATTTCACTAGCAAAATTCACCACCCCGTTTCTTAGCTTTGCTGCAGATATAGATCCTCATGTCTTTTGAAAATTCCTATAAAATGAATATATGAAATACTCTGTAGAATAGTAGCATAGCCCAGAGTCAGTCTCAGGAAGGATTTTGAGCTTTGATCTTTGGCCTTGCCTAAAAGCTAGTATAGGGAAATTCTAGGCAGACCCTGGGGGCATGCATAATACATCAACCATGATTTTAATAAACCTGTCCTGCAGGGAGAATTGTGGAATAACTAGCAATCCCATAAACCAGTAAGGGATACTGGTCCATTGAGGCAAAATGTGTTCAACCTCAATCTACCAATGAACATTCACTAAACACATGCTATGTGCCATGTACTGTGTAGGGTACTACTGATACAAATATAAGAATGCCATATATATTCTCTCGATGAGCTTAAATACTAGTGTAAGAAATTGTCAGTATACAAGTACAGATAGAAGTATGTAATTGTCAGTATATAAGTACAGATAGAAAATATAAAAAAATGTATATAATTGTCAGTATATAAGTACAGATAGAAAATATAAAAAATAATGATAAATCAAAAAGTTTTTTTATATATTGCCAATTTGGAATCAGGAAAGGCTTCATGTAGAATTTGTAACTTGAGTTGTAAAGGAAGAGAGAAACTCTATGAGGGAGTGTGTATACTTGAATAGAAGTTTCAAACAAGTGTTTGAAAAATCTCATGCCGCGTTATTTAGCCTGGTTGAATTTGGACCATGTTAATACTCCCCTGAGCAAAATATCCTGTGAGCCAAAGGGAAAAAATGAATGTGCTTCAAACTGCATCTCTATGGGTACATGTCTTCTGAATGCTTTTCAGCATTCCTAACATTATAAAACTACCCAATATATAGAGTACAAGGTGAGTCTGAAGTCATACTACCTCTTTCCCTGAGCAGAACAAATTCCCTCAAGTTCACAGTGTTGATGTAGAGTTGTATTGCAGTTGAGCATCAAAAAGAAAATATGGTGTGAAGGTCTATAAGGACCAATCCTGATGGGAGTGAGAGAAAGGAAAAGGTCCGAGAGTTCAGCCCAGGTTTCTGATGACTTAGATCTGGCAGGGGTGATATTTCTCTAGAGGTAGATTATTGTGAGTGCTCTTTTTGAAGCATCAGTAAAATCATGTCCTATATTTCCATGGTGGGTAATAGGCAATTTAGTAGTCCAGAGGAGGTAGACTGATGGGCTCTGTTGTGTCTCTCCTGTGGAATGGTTAGGCAACTTTAGAAGCTATATTACAGAGTGGTGCTGTGCAAAATGTTTCACACCTCATTAATACTGTTTCAGGGAACAGGGGCCTAGTTTCTGTGGATAACATAGGTAGTTTGCCCCTGTCCTGTGGGCTTACTCAGTCAAAGTTTCTAATCCTATAGTTCATTTTGAAGAAGCAAAGAAAATTGACTTACACACCTCTTCACCCCTAGGGAATTAATGGGTAGTAGACATAGATGAAAAATAGTTGTTTAGATTAAGATTATGCCAAATCTCTTTAAATCAACAGATTGTATCTGAATGAGATTAGCACAATTTCAGTCTTTTTTTTTTAACTCTAATGACTTCACCACCATGTTGTCATCCTAGATCAACCCTCTGTCATGTTGGTTGTCACTAGTGAGTACCTTCTAGGGGCTCTGCTTTGTGCCCATTCACAGGCTGGCAATACCTCATTTTCCTCCTGTGCTTCTGACTCTCCAGATTTTACAACCGTGTTCTTTCCTCCCCTCTCGATACTCTTCTGTCCTTGTTCACTTTCAGGCCCCTTTTGTATCTTATATTTTCTTATTAGAATGTATAGTTCTTGTGGGTAAGGACTGTCTTTTTTCTTTTTATTATTTGTATCCCCAGCAAATAGCACTATGCCTGGCACAAAGTAAGTGCTTAAATGCTTATTGACTGGTTTCTATCCTGACAGAATAACATTCTTTGTAATATCATCTACATAAGCAAAATACCTTAAGAGTCATAGACAGGACTGAAGGACCTTCAACTTTTGTTAGAGGTGTGATATCATAAAACATCTGCTGTACTCGCTTTCATTCTTCAGTCTTTCACCATTCCAAGGACCAGTCAAGTTCTACTATATAGTGAAAAAGGGTAAGAGGGAAGTGACAATTCTTAGCCATTATAGAAATTGGAAAAAAGGAGGGGAAGAATTAAAGGCAACAAAGGGGATAGAAGATGGTTATCATGTGGAAGAGAGTCTGCTCTGAATTTGAAAATATTTTTCTCATATAAGCCTGATGTTTGGGTGCTTTGATCAATTCATGAATACAGCCACAAGGAAAGTGAGGATGGACATAATATCTGAGTATTAAAGATTGCAAAGAAAAACAACCAAAATAAAAAGCTAAGTACTGCTGAGGATCCTTGAGATCTTATGTACCCATCCCACAGAGAAAAGCTAAATTCCATCTGTTCTTGAATCCTTCATCTAATCACTGCCCCTGATGGATGCTACCTGCAGAACATTAGGTCGAAAAACACCCTTTCCTCATCTCTTAAAAGACTGGAAAGGTGGGTGTGGTAAGCAAACTGAAGTTGCTAAGGGGAGGGGGAGAGCAACATTTAGGTAATGGCTATTGGTGAGCAAAACCATAAGTCTAGGAAGAGCTGTTAGTATTCAGTTGAAATTATTTTATATATTATATTGTTGGTTTTTTAATTTAATCCATGCTATAAAGGAAAATGCCCAATAGGAGATCTGTGTATGTCTTCCTGTTTGCTCATGTGATAGATTGTATTATATTAGTGAGGTTCATTGAAATATGACAGAGTCAGAGAGGATATAGAATTTCTAGTAGGTAGAGGCTTAAGAGCTATTGTGACTGGGTAAATCTATGTTAATGATACTCTGTAGGCTAATGAAATGAATTCAGTAATCCAGAGAGAGGTGGAATTGGGGGGGGTGGTAAATCTGGAGAACCATAGAAAGCCTGGAACTTGATGGAGTGCACTAGATTGGAGTGGAGTATATCAGAATGAGTAGGGGACTTCAAAGGACATGATTCTTTTGGAGAACAGGCTTAGGTTTTTTTGCTAGCATTGTGGCCTGATGGAAAAGCACTGCCACTATATGTATTAGGTGTTGGGGAAAGAAAGGCATAAATAAAATAGCCTATGTCCTCAAGAAGGAACATTCTACTGGAGAAACAATTTCTATGTAGAGCAAATTATACATACAGACATACATATGTTTGTGTATATATATTAAATATATGTGTGTATGTCTACACACACACACACACACACACACACACACACACACACACACACACCAAATACAAAGCAATTCCACTGAAGGAAGGTTGCTAATTTGGGAAATAAAAAAAACGGTATCTAATAGTAGTTGGCACCTGTGTGCCAAACGATGGGGAGTAGGAGAAGGAGGATATAGAGATTCTAAAAAAGCAGAAAAGAGGAGAGTAATTGCCCATTCCAGGTGACTGAGACAGCCTTTCAAAGACATCCAAGTGAGAGATGGAATGTCATAGTGTCACCTAACCAGTAGGTTAGGTGCATTTGACTGCAATAGAGAATGTGTAAAATTGAGTAGTGCAAAACCAGTTTAGAAAGACAGCTTGGAAAAACATCATAAAAGCCTTTAAATGTTGAACAGAGAAGCCAGAATTGATATTTAATTACAACCTGCCATATAACTAATGCTATAGTGTTAAGAAATGGCATTTGATTTTTGAAAAAATGATCAATCTAGTTGGGGAAACAAATTATGCATACATGAAATAACTGGGAAAGAGAAATATAGAGAGAAGTACCTAGGTATCACAGAAGAAAGAGTAAAGATTTTCACTAAATCTTACTTCCAGAGACTTACTGTATCACCATTGCTAAGTCATTTCAGTGTGGCCTGCCTGGGCAGGATTAACAAAAGCACCTATCTCCCAGTATTGTTGTAAGGATCAAATGATATAATTTGTACAGCTCTTAACACTGTACTTGGTACATAGTAGGTTTCATTTCCTTCTTTCCATCCATGACAAACATTAGGCCTGTTCTCAGACATAGAGGTTTACTTGTATGGTCTTTGAAATTGTGGTAAGAACAGCATGTACCAGGGATCCTGTCACTTAGGCTATGCTAGTTCATTCCTCAAAATGGAATGACTCTGTCCTTGAGACTTTATTGGCCTATGTAGCTAATGTTTAAGACAGATTGCAGGCAATCCTGTATGTCAGCCCACATTGATTTGGGTCCCTTAGCATCTAGTCTGGCACACAGTAAGCACTTAATAAACGCTTATGGACTGACTGACTGAGATTCATACGTGATGAGTATCCCACAACAAAGCAAGTTACTATAAGCTGTTCTACATATCGTACATGTAAGGAGGCAAGAGAGACTGGATCTAACCAACTTAAATGCTGCATCCTTATGGAATGTCCTTTCTATGCCATGGCTAAGCTTTTTTTCTTA
Organism: Gymnobelideus leadbeateri; assembly: GCA_011680675.1. Lineage (NCBI taxonomy): Eukaryota > Metazoa > Chordata > Mammalia > Diprotodontia > Petauridae > Gymnobelideus > Gymnobelideus leadbeateri. Next base: position 135,730 of record WOXC01010016.1, on the reverse strand, counting down.
ACTCTTAAATTATGCACTAGTACCTTATTCCATTCATTCTTGAACCTGAATGTAGTCTGAGTCAGGACTGGCCTACTGTAGTTATCCTTTGAGAACATTTCTACAGTCATCCCTTTTTCATGTGGTCATTAATTTATAATGAGTCTCAAGGTAAAACAAAGACTGAAGATGGCATCAAGTTTGCTCATGAACTGCATTTCTGGTTTAACTCTTAATTTTCCTGGCTCTTCAAGTTCCAAAGCATGCTACAGTGGCAAGTATGTCAGTATATCACTAAATAAGTGGGACCAAGAATAAATGTTTAATATACTCATAGCATATTTTAGACCAGAGACTGTGTCAGCAGAATTAAGAGTTAAATCAGAAATTTGGGCCATGAAGTAACTTAGTAACAGCTTAGCATTTTTTACTAGAATACACCATAATGTAGCAGAGAGGGAAGTCAGTCAATCCTCATTTCTCATTGGTCCCAGGAGGACACAGCTCTCTACTAATGAATGACAAATGGAGGGTAGAACACTTCAGGGAGCAAGATATAAATTATCAAAGAGTAGACAGAATTGTAGTTTTTTGGATTTTAAAATAATTTAATCCAACCCCCTGATTTTACAAAGGAGGAAGCAAGTCCAGAGAGGCTAAATCTTTTTTTTTTTTTAAAGCAATTGGGGTTAAGTAACTTGCTCAAGGTTACACCACTAGTTATTTCTTTATGTGTGGGTGCTCATTTTCTGAGGCTGGAAATGATCACCAGTACTTTCAACTCCAGGGCCAGTGCTCTTACTCATTGCACCATCTAGTCGCCCCAAGGCTAAATCTTTTATCCAAGGTTACAAAGAAAATTAGTGATGTATCTGAAACAAAAAAGAAATCAGGTTTTTCTCATTTGACCATTCTTTTCTATTACATATGCCTGATTGGTCTGGATAACAGCCATAACCAATAGCTTTTGCTACATTAACATTTTTCATAATATCTGAAGATAAAATATGGCCTATATCTAGACCAATATGGTATGTTTTGATTTATAGGAAAAATAACATGGGTGAATGACGATGTCATAGGCAGGAATTATGGCCTAACATTCTCTCATACTAATGAGGTATGAGAAAATTATGGAATTTGTAAAGAAACAAATAAATGACCAAGAGACATACTTCCAGCTGAGTTCTATCCAGCTGGTATTCTTATCTAATGGGGTTACTGATCTCAAATTCCTCACTGCTAAATGCCTTACAGCACAGGTGAGTTAACATGGTTTGAAGAATCTTAATCTCTACATGTCCTGAATCACTGGTATTTAACTTTATAGTATACTTTTTCTTCACACTAAATTTGCTAGGAATGTTTTACAAGTGTTTGAAGTTTAAATTGCCATTTTATAGATATATCACTCTCCTTATTTCCAACTGGGCTTAATATACCATGCTTACTACAAATTCTCTCATCTATGAGCCAGCTTTCTAAAATAGCAATAAACTTGAAGTAAATTTTAAAAGTAAATACCAGCTCAATTTCAAGTGCACAACAGAAATAAGCAAAACAAGTAAAAACTTAAGAGCTAAGAGTTATGTCCTTTTCTCTCTGAAAACGATGGTTTTCTCAGACTTTCTGAACCTCCCCATGATGAACAAAAAGCTCTTTTTCTTCAAGCAATGCACTTAGATGGAGAATCAGTAGTACCAAGAAATAACACATACCTATGGAAATAGCATTTTCCTTTCGACCAACAAATTTATATAATAATAGCTAATATGTATAGTGTTTAAATGTTTGAGAATGCTTTACAAATATTAACTCACTTCATTGTCACAATGACCCTGGAAGGTAGGTACTGTTATTATCCCCATTTTGCAGATAAGAAAACTGGGATAAACAGTTTAAACAATTTGCCTAGGGTCACAGAGTGACTAAATATCTGAGGTCAGATTTGAACTCAGGCATTTTTGACTCTGAACCCAACACTCTATCCTCTGTGCCACCTAGCTGCCACCTCCTCCTCTTCTTCCACCTCTTTGTTCTCCTCCTCATCATCATTGTCAATTTGCAGTAGCCCTTCTTTCTGTGATGATTCCCCCTAATATTTTCTATATTATTTCTAAAATAACACCCACTTACAATCACATCACCTCTGATTCCCATCTTGGTTGGGTCTAAAAGAACTTGTGTTTCATGGTCATAGTCCCTAAATTCCAGTATATACTCCAAGTCATGAAGAATAATAGCAATAATAACACTGTGATACTTTAGGGGGTCTGCAGTCCCATAAATATAGGTACTACTTCTACAATAGCAACTATACATGCTTTTTCTGTGTGTTTGTTGTCTGAATCTGAGTTCAGTATAAGAAAGGGAAATATTGCCATTGGAATAAAAGACCCTGGCTTTGAATTTCACCATTACTACCTGTGACCTTAGGCAAGTCATACCAACTTTTTGGAGCTGAGTTTCCTCATCTATAAAATAGGGGGTTGGATTAAGGGAGGTCTAAGATCTCCAGTACACTAGAAGTTTACATCCCTATTTACTAGCTAGTTAACTTTGAATTAGTCACTTAATTTCTAAACCTCAGTATCCTCACCTGAAAATTGGTATGTTAATAGCACCTACCTCCCAGGGTGGTTGTGAAGATAAAATAAAATAACATGTATAAATAAACCATTTTATAAACCTTGAAGGTAAAGTTGACAGTCTTTGGCAACATCTTGGCTTTGGGATTGGAGTGGGAGAAAAAGGTAAGAGGTAGTTAGAAATCCAAGAAAACTCCTAAATTTTAAACTTGAGGGATTAGGAGCATGATGTCACCCTCTATAATAATAGGGAAGATAGTGGGGAGGGGTAGATGGAAAAATTAGGAATTCTATTTTGGACATACTGAGTTTAAGACACCCACCGGATATGTAGTTTGAGATGTCTAAAGCACAGTTGGAGATGCAAGATTGAGGATCAGCAGAAAGACTGGGACAGGGAAAGTAGATTTAAGAATCAGTAGCATTAGAGATGACAGTTTAATCCATGGGTATCTAATGAGATTACCAAGTAAATATTATAGAGGGAGAAGAGAAGACCCAGAACAGAACCCTGAGGGACACTTACATTTAGAGGACATGATCTGGAAGACGATCTAGCAAAGGGGACAGAGCAGGAGTTATCAGATAAGTAAGAGGAAAACCAGGAAAGAGTAGTGTCCTGAAAACCCTAAGAAGTGATAAACTGTGTCAGCAACTAAAGAGAGGTAAAGGAGAATGAGGAGAGAGAAAAGGCCTTTGTATTTGACAACTAAGGGAGTAAGCCGCAGAGTGTTTAAGGAGCAATGAAAAGGTTTGAAAGAGCCACTGTAGAGAGTTAGATAGGGAGGTATAGTAGGGTTGCCTAGAAACAATAAGGGAACAGTTAAAAATGGGTAAAATAAATTTGTAGTCTAGTTATTAACCTTTAATATCTAAAACTATGCTGACTCTATTCCCCTTACTAGTCATTTCTTGAAACTAGTTGTGGGTATTTACACCTCCACCTTAAGCATCTAATTATTATTATAATTTTTTTTACTGCCAATCCTACTCAAATTCTTTTCATTTGTTTTAATAATAGCTCCACAGCACAGCTGTACCCACCTCACTTTGAGGCTTGAACTAATATTTATAATCTCTGTTAATATATTTCAAAGGAATAATTGCTATTTGCACAAATTAGTTGGAGAAATGTTAGCCTAATACATTTTAGTAATAGTTCCATCAAAATATTTAAAACAATAGCATCATTTTAAGAGTTATATTTGAACTATCTAGAATTATTCACTCATAGTCCTATATAGTTGAAGTTTTATTATAAGTACACTAATCTGCTACAATATTTAATTACCAAGAAAGCTAAGACCAGATCTACAGCTAAATGCTAAGTGTTCAGGTGGGAATAAATGAAAACAAATCTCACTTCTGATGATGAGTAGGCTGACGATATCTAAAACATGTCTCACTTTGACGGAAAAACAAAAATTTGATGCATAATTTCTTAAAATTTTATTTCTTCATCCAAAACAAATTTCTTCATGGAAACTTATATACCTAAAATAATAATAGCAGCTAGAACCTTATTTTTCTTTAAGGTTTACAAAGTGCTTTACATAGATGAAGAATGCATGCATAAACCGTAGTTCAGTAGTTCTAAAAAAAAAAAAAACAAATCTGGTGGTTTTTGTGAACTGCAAGCTCAGTATGAGACAGTACTGTTATGTGTCAACCAAAATAGCTAATGTGTTCTCAGGCTGCATTAAGAAAAGACATAGGGAGATAACAGATCCACTGCATTATGCTCTCATCAGACCTCATCTGGAATATCACGTTCAGTTTTGGGTACTGCACATTTAGGACACTGATAAAACTGAAGAATATCCAGAGGAGGGAAACCAGGATGGTGAAAGGATCTGTTGGTTAAAAGAGCTGTATATATTTAGCTTGGAAAACAGAAGGCTCTGGGGCAAGGTGGAGGAGCAGGGGGAATGGGATTATGGTTTTTAAATGGATTTCATGTGAAGAAAGATTAAACTTGCTCTGCTTTGCTTTAGAGTGCCAAACCAGGAATAAGGGATAGAAGCTGCAAAAAGGCAAATTTAGGCTTGAAATCTGGATAAATAAAATCTTTCTAACATTTAGAACTATTCAAAACAAATGCTTCAAGTGTTGGTGTGCTCACCTTTCCTAAAGTTCTTTAACAAAAGTTTGATGATCCCCTTTCAGGTATATAATAGTGGAGAAATTTTGGACTAACTGGTCATTGAGGAATCATCCAACTTTCATATTCTGGGATTCCATAAATCTAAGTTTATAGATTGGGTTTTGGAAGACATCTAGGTAGAAAGAAGAGGTAATAAAAATCAGGAGCAAAATAGCAGACAATTCAGTTTATCTTCATAAAGTATTTTTGATACATATGATACACACACAGACATATACATATCAACATACATACATATATAGGTATATATATGCATACAGATATGCAAATTCACACATATAAGTATATATACATATACACATAAATATAGGCATATACATACACATACATGTATATATACATACTCATATATGTATACATATACATACATACCTATGCATAGAGATAGACATATATTATATATACACATAAATATATCCATTCATCCAACTCTCTCTATATGTATATATGTATATGTATAGAGAGATAAATAGTATAGGATATTTTCAGGGAACACTAAAACCTTTGGTGTGAAGGCTGCTGAGTCATTTTCAAGACTGTTTTCCACCTTTGGTGTCTATCTTTTCCACCTAAATCTCACCTGAGTCTCCAAAAAGCTGTACCATGAACAGCACCACATACTGGTAACTGCTTTAGCAGACAGGCTAAACCAGGTTGATTGTAACCAAGGGGTCTCCAACCCATTGGTGAGTTATGGGAGTGTCTACCCCAGGCATGTCAAGTCTTCTTCTGATGGAATGGGTGGATGAGAACAATTTGTTCCAATAGCTGGAACAGGTGCTGTGAGTACTTAGAGCTTGGTTAGACATTGAAGACACCAAGGTTATCCACTGCATCTTAAGCCATCACCAGTCATCTTGACTCTATCCTGCCACTAGACAGTGATGACTATGGAGAATAGAGTGAGGCCCACAACATCATGCAGTTCTGTCTCACTTAAATCCTATTTACACATGAGTTAAAGAACATTACCCATACCATTTTTTACATATTGCAAAGTCCTATGGTGAGAGGTAAGTGATATAACTGCAAGTACAGATACAATGGGAGCTGTAGTCACAACTCTGTACACAAGTGGCCTAGATCATAGCTTCATTTACTCAATGGAAGCAGCAGTGGAATTCCATAGCATCCTGGGTATCTGAGCAGCCTTTTAAGGACTGCACTACTCACCTCTTGTTGTCAGGAAGCGACTAGAAAAAGTGCTCTAAAAATTGTCTGCTTACACAACCCTGGCCTGATTACCATGGCAGGTGGGTATCCCACCCTGTGTTTGAAACACACACAAAAAATGAACAAAAACTTCTGCTAAGGTAATTCCACTCACCGCTGGCATGGAATGTGCACACACTTATAAGCAACACAAAGTCCAGTAGTATTGAAAGATGAACAGTTCTTTTTGCAAGAGAACTCAGTAGGTATCTCATCCAAATAGCAGCCCTGATTGAAACAAGGCCGGCAAATGAAGACCACCTTACTGAAGTCAAAACTAGATCAATTCTTTTTGGAATGGAGTGGTGAAGCTGGTGTAGATTTTGCAATCAAAACTAATCAAGTCACTAAGTTTGTATACCTACCAAGAGGAGTAGACAACAGGTTCATGACAAAGTGATTGCCACCATCATGAGTATCTCTACTCCCACCATGACAAACCCTGATGAGGTAAAAGAAAAAAATTTATGAAGACCTGGAGGCCCTTTTAATCAATGTGCCAAAAGAGGAAAAGCTAATAATTCTGGGTGACTTTGATGTTAGAATAAACTCAGAGAGGGGCTCACTTTGAGAAGTGTTGTGTGATTTGACCAGATGAGACTCTGGGCAGCCATTGAGAGCCCCCTCCCCCCACCCCGGTTTTGAAAACCCAGATGTTGATGCTTCTCTCTCTGGTAATGGTGATTTAGTATTGATGTAATGGTTGGGCAGTTTGGAAGCCTGCCTGCTTGATCTATTTGTTTCTCTGTCTTGTAAGTTCTGTCTGTATACTTTGAAGTTTGGGGTTCTGACCTTTTCCCCCTAAACTAGGTAAATGATATATGTTTGATATGATTAAAGTAAGCTTGTTAACCAAAAAAAAAAGAATGAACTCAGAGAGCCTAGGGAGGATTGGAATTGGAAATGACAACAGCAATGGTCACTTACTCCTGAAGACTTATGCGTCTCATCATCTTCTTGTCACCAATACTGTCTTTAATTTACCTAAAAACAGCAAAAGTTTATGGATGCACTCTTTCAGCAAACATTCACTTTTAATAGACTATGTGATTGTAAGGAGAAGAGACAGAGAGTATATGAGAGCAATGAAGGCAATGTGTGGTGCAGAGTGATGGACTGAACATAGACTTATCCTCTCTAAACTAAGTATGACAATCACATGGTACTCTCTCTCTTAGTCATCTCTGGCAAGATTCTTGCCAAGAGTACTCCTTAGTAGGCTTATTTTTCACCTGGAAGATGATCATTTACCTGATTGTGTTCAGAAAAGGCTGAGGAACCATTGATATGGTATTTGCCGCCTGAAAACTCCAGTAGATATGCCAGGAGCAGAAGAGAAGTCTATATATAATATTTGTAGATCTGACCCAGACATTTGATACTGTCAATCATTAGGGCTTATAGAAAATTCTGTCAAAATTTAATTTCCCAGCGAAGTTAATCCTAATTGTACATCAATTTCATGAAGGCATATATGCATATCATATGTGCTACATGGGGAATTAGTTTGCTGTTTTCTTTTTTACTTATTTTTTTAAGTTTTCAACATTCACTTTTATAAAATTTTGAGTTCTAATTTTTCCTCCTACCTGCCTCACCCTTCCCTAAGATGGCATTCAATATGATTGACTACCCATGTACAGTCTTATTAAACATATGTCCACATTAGTCAGGTTTCAAAGAATCAGCACATAAGAGAAAATCTACGAGAAAGAAAAAATGAAAGAAAAAAAAGAGAAAATAGTATGCTTCAATTTGCATTCAGACTCCATAGTTCTTTCTCTGAAGGCAGAGAGCATTTTCCATTATGAGCTTTTTGTAATTGTTTTAAATCATTGCATTGCTGAGAAGAACTGAATCTGTTAAAGTTGGTTTTTGCACAATATTGCTGTTACAGTTTACAGAGTTCTTCGGGTTCTACTCACTTCACTCAGCATCAGTTCATGAACGTTTTTCGAGGTTTTTCCAAATTATGCCTGCTCATCATTTCTAATGGAACAAGAGTATTACATTATATTCTTATACCATAAGTTGCTCAGCCATTCCTCAATTGATGGGCATCACTTCAATCTCCAATTCCTTGCTACCACAGAAAGAACTGCTATAAATATTTCTATACATATGCGTCAATTTTATGGTCTCTTTGGGATACAAAACAAGAAGTGCTATTGCTGGGTCAAAGGGTGTGCACAGTTTTATAGTCCTTTGGACATAGTTCCAAATTGCTCTCCAGAATGTTTGGGTCAGTTCACAATGCCACCAACAATGCATTAGTGTTCCAATATTCCCACATCTTCTCCAACATTTATTATTTTACTGTTTTTTCATGTAAGTTAATCTGATAGGTGTGAGGTAGTACCTCAGAGTTCTTTTAATTTGCATTTCTCTGAACAATAGTGATTTAGAGCATTTTTTATATGACCATAGATAGCTTTAATTTCTTCCTCTGAAAACTGCTTGTTCATATCCTTTGACCATTTATCAGTTGGGGAATGACTTGCATTCTTAGAAATGTGACTCAGTTCTCTCTATATATTTATAAATGAGGCCTTTATCAGAGACACTGGTTGTAAAAAAAAGTTTCCTAGCTTTCTGATTTCCTTTTAATCTTGTTTGTATTGGTTTTGTGCAAAAGCCTTTTAATTTAATGTAATCAAAATTATCCATTTTGCATTTCATAATGTATCTCTTATTTGGTCATAAATTCTTTGCTTCGGGCTTTACTTTGAGTAAGCATACTGAATGGCAGTGAATAAGTACATTAATTATCTAGAGACAGTGCAATTCAGTGGATACATTTCCTTAGGATATAAATTGTTAGGATTTAAATCAAGTTAAACTCATTTTCCCCACTATTCGCTTAGTGGATAAATACACTACACTGGGCATGAACTTGGAGATATGTATATACACAACACTAAAGAGAGGGCATTCCTTATGTGTCATTTTCTGTAATCTATCATGAACATGAAACTGTTGAGATAATCAAGGGGAGACCTTGTTCATGTTCAAAGTCACTGTCACCACATTCTCTCCTTCCTTAGAAACTTTTGTGGATTATCCAAGTGGGAAAATAAAACAAGTGATGATGTATATAAGAAGACTGAAGAGGAAGGAGAGAAGCAAATGGTAGGGCAAAGTGTTGGGAAGAGTTGTTGCTGATGGGACCTCATACTATAACAATCAGTAGTGCTTTCTATATCAGCTTTATTGACTCTGCCCATGGTGTCAATCCCAAAGTCCTCATCCCAAAGTTATGGTTGAGATTGCCTCTATCCCTTACCTACATTGTTGCAACATACTACAGGCTGTTTGCCTTAAAGATTTTGTTATGCATATTAGTAGGGACCTTGGGCAAAACTGTTCTAGGGTGGCCCTGCCCTTTTCAAAGGAAAAGAGAGATATCTCTAGGGTGCTCATCAGTTTCTGCAAAATTAATTGCATTTCTTTATAAGAAAATAAACTCATTTTTTTTTATTTCAGATAGCTCTGAACCTGACATTTTTTTTATTAATTGAAACAAAACCATGCACACTGTAACTTTTGGCCTATTTAAATGATTAAAGAAAAAAATTAATTGTGATTGGACAGTACATAATTTTTTGCCATGCATGCTGATTTTAGAAAATAACCATTGTGTTGTATGCTACTGTAAGGGGAACAGATTTTGACACATATTAAACATATTAAATGCACCATCAAAGTGGTTTCATTAAAATATTTCTGACATTTATTAATTAAAAGCTTCCATAGTGTAAAACCACATAGCTTCAAGTCAATGAACAAGTTATAATGTACCATTCACATTTTTCCTCATGAGTTTAGACTAGGAGATAATATACTACTTGAAAATATCCTTTAGAGGGCGGAGCCAAGATGGCAGTGTAGAAACAGCACTTCCACAGCAAGAGATCCTTGAGAAGGGAATCAGGGAAAAGAAATCAAAAGGAACTTATCAAAGTTGAACTATTTACATTCCTACATGGAAAAATAATAACGGTGACTGATGAAACCTTTCTCAGTATGAAAATAATTGAAGAAGGGTATATGGGCATATGAATACACATGTGAATGTGTGTATATATGTTTACAGGTATACATGGATAGATGGCACAGGTTGAATTTGGTGGGAAGGGATGATACTTAAGGGGTGAAGTCAAGAGGTGAGAGAGGAATGTGTCAAGAGGAGATGGGGAGAGACAGAATGGGGTAACTATCTCATATAGAAGAGGCAAGGGGAAATGGTTACAATGGAGGCGAAGAACAGGAAGGCCAAAAGGCAAAACCATATCTTATTGAATTTGGCTCAGAGAGAGAATGACATACATACTAAATTGGATATCTCACCCTGCAGGAGAGTAGGGGGAGGGGCATGAGAGGGGGTATGATGGAGGGGAGAACATGCTGGGGGGAGGGGAGGTTGGAGGCACCCACTTTTGAAGAGGGACAGGATCAAATTCGGGAATGTACCAGGTGGGGGGGTGGGATGGGTGGGAGGGAAATATAGCCAGTCTTTTACAATATATCTACTATGGTAATGTTTTGCATAGCTATACATGTACAACATATACTGAATTGCTTATCTTCCCAGTGGGAGTGGGTGACAAGGGATGAAAGGAATGGATCTGGAATTCGAAGTTTTAAAAGTAAATGTTTCAAATATATATAAATACTATTATTAATAATATTCTGCATGTAATTGGGAGATAAGATATGCAGGCATTGGGGCACAGAGATTCACCTTTCTCTAATGGAAAAGTTGAAGGGTGTATGGGAGAAGATATGGGAGAGAGCAGATTAGATGAGGGGATATCCTGTGGGACAGCTATTCTGGGTGGTGGGTTGGGGGAAAATGGGGGAAAAATCGTATCTCAAAATTTGGCAGAAATGAATGATGTAAACCAGAAGTTAATAAAGCATTTGGAAAACAAACAGACAAACAAACAAACAAATGAATAAATAAACAAATAAATAAATAAAATTAGCATGCTATTAACAACAACAACAAAAGAAAATATCCTTTAAAATTGGTATTCTTGGGGCAGCTAGGTGGCCCAGCAAATACAGCACTGGCCCTGGAGCCAGGAGGATCTTGAGTCAAAACCGGCCTCAGACACTTAAAATTTATTAACCATGTGACCTTGGGCAAGTTACTTAATCCCAATTGCCCTGCCTTCCTCCTCTAAAAAAGCAAAAAAAAAAAAAAATGCTATCCTTTAATTCTTCCCTTGTCTACTACCTGGAGTTCCTTCCTTTGATCAATCTCTCTCTTCCTTCAATGACTGAATATTAATAAATTATGTGACTTTGTGTTAAAAACAATATAACATCACATAGTTTGTTAGATGGACAAGAGAATGAAAATAGTTTAAAAACTCTCTACTCTTATATCAAATTATCTCATGAAATTTTTACAAACTACCTGTCTATTTCTCAGAAAACACGGGGAAAGTTCCTGAATCACTAATACCTACATATTGTAGAGAAAGTGTAAAAGTCGAAGGTTGTGTGTTTGTGTGTGTTTCTGTGTGTGTGTGTGTGCTTTTAGAATGTCAAACTTTTTAGAAGGAAACTCAGAAGCCATCTAGTCCCAAATATAAATTTTAAAAATCCCTTCCACTAATGTGTACACATGCATACATAATATGTGTGTATGTACACACATGGGTATAAATACAGGTGTATATATATATATATATATATATATATATGTACATATTTCAGTATTTGAAAATATAAAATAAGTATGACAATTCTAGTTGCATTATCTCATGTAGCTTTTACAAGTGACCTATAACTTTGTAGGCATGTACTGGAGTCAGATTGGACCAGCTCTGGAGAACTGATAAATTTTCAGTGACAATATATATTTCATATAGCTCCTCTATGGTTTTGATTTATACTACTTCTCTATATTGTGAGAGCTTTTCTTTCCATGCAGTTTTATGCTTGTAAATATTCCGAAAGTCGATATCAATCAAAAAGTTGTACTTACGTCTTTCAAAATATTTTTTTTGTCTGGACAATTATTGACAACAGTTTGTGATTATGGTAAGGTTTTGATATATTTTATTGGTTGAGGTTTTCTGTGATATTTTGCTATTCATTTTTTAAAATTTATTTTAAAAATTTATTAAATATTTTGAATTCTGTATTCTTTTTCTCCTCCAAGTGATATCCTTACCCATTGAGAAGGAAAGTAATATATCAGTCATACATATGAAATCATGTACAATATTTCCATATTGGTCATGTTGCAAAGCAAAAGCAAGAACAGTAAGGAGCATAACACATACACACACACACACACACACACACACACACATATATATATATATGTATGTATGTATGTATAGCTGCACTGTTCTCTTTCTGGAGGTAGACACCATTTTTCATAGTGATTCCCATAGAATTGTCTTGTAGTAATTTGTTAATCAGAGTAACTAAGTCTTTCACAGTTATCATCATTAAAATAGTGCTGCTACTTTGTATCTCCTAGTTCTGCTCACTTCACTCTACATAAGGCCATATAAATCTTCCTATGATTTTCTGAAACCATTCTGCTTGTCATTTCTTACAGTACAATTACTATTCTATCACATTCATATACCACAATTTGTTCAACCATTCTCCAATTGGTGAACATTCTTCAAGTTTCTAATTCATTGCCACCACAAAAAGTGTTCCTATAAATATTTTTGTACAAATAGGTCCTTTCCCCTTTCCTTTAATCACTTCAGGATACAGACCTAGTAGAGGTATTACTGGGTCAAAGAGGACACACATTTTTATACCCTTTTGGTCATAGTTCCAAATTTTTTCTAGAATGTTTGGACCAGTTTACAACTAGACTTACAGTTTCCTTGTGTACTTTAAAAAAATTAAATTAATTAATATATTTTTCATTTTCAACATTGGTTTCCACAAGATTTCAAGTTCCAAATGTTTTCTCCATCTCTTCCCTCCTCTTCCCACCCCAAGATGGCTTGCATTCTGATTACTCCATTCCCCAGTCTGATCTCCCTTCTACCATGCCCCCTCCTTGTCATTTCCCACTTACTTTCTTATAGGGCAAGATAGATTTCTCTGCCCCATTGCCTGCATACCTTAATTCCCAGTTGCATGTAAAAACAATTTTTAACATTTGTTTTTAAAACATTGTTATAAATTTTCTCCCTTCTTCCCTCCCCATCCAACCTCATTGAGAATATAGGTTATAGGTGTTCAGTTATGCAAAACATTTCCATAATAGTCATGTTGTGAAAGACTGATTATATTTCTCTCCATTCTATCCTGCCCTCCCCCCCACTTATTCTATTTTCTCCTTTGGCTCTGTCACTTTTCAAAAGTGTTTGCTTCTGACTACCCCTTCTCCCAATCTGCCCTCCTTTCTGTCACCATCCCCCTCTTATGTCCTTCCCCCTTTACTTTCCTAATGGGCAAGATATCCAAGTGTCTATATTATTCCCTCCTTAAGCCAAATCTGTTGAGAGTAAGGTTCACTTATTCCCTCTTACCCCCTCTTCCCATCTATTTTAAAATCTTTCTCTTGCCTATTTTATGTGAGATAATTTTCCCAATTCTATCTCTCCCTTTCTCCTTCTCCACTTATATTCCTCTCTTACCCCTTAATTTTATTTTTAGATAACATACTTTAATATTCAACTCACCCTGTGCCATCGATTTATCTACCTACCTATCTATATCATCCAGCTGTCCTTATACTGAGAAAGGTCTCATGAGTTACAAATATCACGTTTCCATGTAGGAATGTAAACAATTCTACTTTAATAAGTCCCTTATGATTTCTATTTCCTGTTTACCTTTTCATGCTCCTCTTGGGTCTTCTATTTGAAAGTCAATTTTTTTTTTTTATTCAGCTCTGGTCTTTTCTTGAAGAATGCTTGAAAGTCCTCTATTTCACTGAATGTTCAATTTTCCCTGAAGTATTATACTCAGCTTTCCTGGGTAGGTGATTCTTAGTTTTAATCCTAGCTCCTCTGACAATGAGCAAATCATATTCCAAGCCCTTTGATCCCTTGATGTAGAAGCTACTAGATCTTGTGTTATTCTGATTGTATTTCCACAATACTTGAATTGTTTCATTCTGACTGCTTGCAAAATTTTTTCCTTGACCTGGGAACTCTGAATTTGGCTACATTTTGGCCAGGTGTTTTCCTTTTGGGATCTCTTTCAAGAGATAATTTGTGAATTCTTACAATTTCTATTTTACCTTTTGGTTCTAGAATATCAGGTCAGTTTTCCTTGAAAATTTGTTGAAAGATGATGTCTAAGTTCTTTTATTTGATCATGACATTCAGGTAGTCAAATAATTTTTAAATTATCTCTATTGGACCTATTTTCCAGGTCAGTTGTTTTTCCAATGAGATATTATACATTGTCTTCTATTTTTTCATCCTTTTGTTTCTGTTTTATAATTCTTGATTTCCCATAAAGTAATTAGCTTCTATTTGCTCCATTCTAATTTTGAAGGAATTATTTTCTTCAGTGTGCATTTGTACCTCCTTTTCCATTTGACCTATTATACTTTATAAGGCATTATTCTCATTGGCTTTTTGGAAATCTTTTGCCATTTGTTTTAATCTATTTTTAAGGTATTATTTTCTTCAATATTTTTTGGGTCTCCTTTAGTGTGCTGTTGACTCATTTTTCATGATTTTCTCGAATCACTCATTTCTCTTCCCAATTTTCCTTTACTTTTCTTACTTGTTTTTCAAAATCATTTTTGAGCTCTTCCATGATCTATGATCAATTCATATTTTCCTTGGAGGCTTTTGATTTAGAAGTTTTGACTTTGCTGTATTCTTCTGGTTGTATGTTTTAATCTTCTTTGTCACCAAAGTAAGATTCTATAGTCTGACTTTTTTTATACTCATCTTCCCAGTCAAATACTTGAATTTCTAATTCCCTGTCAAGGCAGGACCATCCATCCTGTGGGTGTTAGAATAGGTGTACTGTCCTATGCTTCAGGGGTTTTGTATCAGCCTGCTGCATCCCCCACTGTCTGTGGGCCCATAGCTGTGGAAGCAACTGTAGCTGCTGTTGCCAGTGCCACCACCTCCACTGCCTCAGGGCTGGGTCCAGACTGTACATTCTTCTGTTGCCCAGGTCTCACAGAGATCCCCATCTGACTTTCCACACGGTTCTCAGCATTTGTGGTTTGAGAAGTCTAGAAATCTCTACAACTACCAGTGATTCAGCTCACTGAGGCCTACTTCAGCCCTCTCTGCACCTGCTACAGCCCATGGCAGACTGCCACACCACTCCCACCCTGGTGTGATATGCCCTTCCTGTTGGTCTTCCGGGCTGTCTTGTGCTGTAGATGTGTTTCACTCTGTTATTTTGTGTGTTCTGCAGCTCTAGAATTTGTTTAAAGTAATTTTTCACAGATATTTGGAGGAGTTTGTGGGCAAACTCAAGCAAGTTCCTGCTTTTACTCTACCATCTTAGCTCCCCCCACCCTTGTCTAAATTGTTTTAAAAATATACTATCTAGGCTTTTTTTTAAACAAAGAAACAAACAAACATTGTTTTCAGGTCATCTAGTATTTCTTTAATCATCTTTCCTCAATCTATTTTCAAGGTCAGTTGTTTTTTCAAATGACAAACTCCATAGTTTCTTCTATTTTTCATTCTTTTGACTTTTTCATTGTTTCTTGGTATCTTTTGGAATCATTAGCTCCCATTTGACCAATTCTAATGTTTAGAAAATTACTTTCTTCAGTGAATTTTTAAATGTCTTATTTCCATTTAACCAGTTCTTCTTTTTAAGTAGTTTTTTCTTCAGTGAATTTTTGTGCCTCATTTACCATTATGCCAATTCTATTTTTAAGGTGTTTTTTTCTTCAGTATTTTTTTCTTCTTCTTTTACCATGCCTTTTATTATCTTTATCATATTTTTCTCACATTACTCTCATTTCTTTCCCAATTTATCTTCTTGGGAATTCTTGTTGTGTTTGTGTCCAACTTGCATTTTTTTTTCTTTGAGGCTTTACTTGTAGCTATTTTCATGATGTTATCTTCTGAGTTTGTCCTGGTGTTCCCTATCACTATAGTATTCTTTTAATGATCTGGTTCTTTTTTGTTGTTGTTGCTGTTGTTGCTCTCCCATTTTCCCAGCCTATTTCTTGACTTTGAGCTTTATGTTATGTTGTGCTCTACTCACCTAGATATTAGAAGGCATTGTCCCATTCTTTAGCGATTTTAGGGTTGTGTGTGTGTGTGTGTGTGTGTGTGTGTGTGTGTGTGTGCATGTGCTACTGTTTTCAGAGCAAATTCATGGAGTCTGCAGGTTTTCCATGGTTTCAAGTTGGTGTGATCTAGGGAGAATGATGGTGTCTGCTCTCCTGGTTTGTGCTCTGCTCTTTACCCAGGAAGGGCCCTAGATCTTGGGAGCCACTAGCACTAGTCCTCATCTTAGAACTAGAATTATTACTAGCTCCCCTGTTCCCCTGAAGCAGTAAGCAACAATGTTTACATCCTCCCTGGAACTGCAACCCAGAACAATACAGCTGCCAAATAGGACCCAGTCTTGCACTCTGTGTCAGCAAAGGTTCCCTCATAATCTCTTTACAACTAGTTGTCTGAACTCATTTTCATCTCTGGACTAAGAGCTTCTGAAGCTTCTACTGCCACCTCTAAGGCCCACCACTGATGTTGCAACTGAATGTGCTATTGACTGGCCCCAATCTGCTGTCAAAGACCTTGCCTACTGACTTCCTAGGTTTTCTTAGTCTGAAAAAATGTAACTCTCTAACTTTTTGTTGGTTCTGCCTCTCTAGAATTTGATTTGATGCATATTTCAAAGTTATTTGGAGAATGTTGTGAGTTTGGCTAGTTTGTTGCCTCCATTACTCCATCCTGCTTCTACCTCTCCAAATTAACAAGTTCTTTATAGAATTTCTAAATTTCTTCTTCTGCAACAAGTATCATTAAAAAAATCATGGGCATCTTTCTGGTGCTCTGTCTTCTGTATTCATCTTGAATATTCAAAGCAAAATGATCATGTAAAACTAGCTAAACTATTTTCTTGATTTTCAAGGGTAAACTGTAAGTTAAGCTTCATATAGTTGCAATTTCATTATGCATTTATTTTTCTGGTCCTCAGTAAACCAACACCATTTGCTACTGGTTCTCTAAACAATGATTTTTCAATCAGTTGATCAGTGAATATTTATTAATCACTTCCGTATTCAGGATGATAATTATAATCTACCTAAGTTAGCACTCCCAAAGCAGAGTTTTCAAGCTTCTAGCATAATCTTCTTGAATCAATGAGGGAACAAAGCCAGATTTTTTGGGAAAAATAAAAATAGCAAGAGAAAAAAAAAGTTAGATCTAATGTTCAGGATTCCAAATTAATTCTATGCCATATTTATGACTATTTGAATTTACACAATAAATACATACAAACATATACATATACACATATGGGTATATACATATACACAGAAGTAGGTATACATACACATATATACAGATAAATTTATACATGGTTAGATATGTGTGAATATACATAGATATAGATAGAAATGTATGTGTGCAATGTGCATTGTGTATGTATATTAGCTTCGGGTTTCTATGGATGTATCTTGTGGTGAATTCAGCTATTGTCTGGTTTGGGGGTGGAATTATCCCAGCAATCATTTTTATTGAATTGAATTAATGTAGTTTGAACTCTGAAATTCAAATCTGGGTAAAAAAAAAATCCTTTCTACTAATCTCCTGCTACCTGGAATCACTGAGCTTCACACAACTCTAGTTCTAATCCATTAGAGTTAACAACTTTCAGAGCCATTAGAGATAACAACTTCTGGATCACAGTTCCTCTTGCAGTCCCATCCTGTGAAGAAATTACATGCAAAGCAGATCAAAGGAAAATAAATACATTCAATTCTGTTGATAAAGTTGATTTGAGATATAAAACAGATTCTTTGGTTAAGTTATGAGACACATTTTACTTCATTTGACAGAGGCCTAATAGGGTCTCTTCTTATAGGAATGTGTGTGTGTGTGTGTGTGTGTGTGTGTGTGTGTGTATGTAGGATTGTCTCCTGCAGGCAGGATTGATATCAGAACCCAAGGGTACCTCTTTAACCCTAGCAACACAGGACAAACAAGGGGGAAAAGAGACCTCCCTTCTTTTTTTCTATTTGTCCAGCTTAATGCATACAATCATCTTACATCAGAGAAAGGGTTGAAGACATTTTAATCTCAGGAATACCATTGTCTATGTGCTTACCTTTGGAAGAAAGGTGAGGGTTTTTGGTAATGGTATCATTGATCAAACCTCACATAACCAGAAAAATGATCTTTCACTACTATGAATCTCATTGAGCTTCTATTGATAGGACATTCTGTCATATCCTCTTCCATTAAGACATGTTGAGGGGATATAATTCCTCATACTTGTATTTTGCTTGGACTAAGGCTTATTTAAAAAAAAGTTTACCCCATCTATCTCTGTTCACCTTCCTTTTTACTTCCTTTCTCTTGCCAGGCAGTCACAGAACAAGGATGTTGTCATTCAAAATGAGAGTGTACTATAAATAAACTGGACAGATAGGTGGCTCAGTGGGTAGAGAATTGAGCCTGAAATTAGGAAGACCTAAATTCAGATCTAGGGTTAGAGATGAACTGTGTGATCCTGATCAAGCTGTTTAACTTTTCTTTACCTCAATTTTGCCCATCTGTAAAATGGGGATAATGATAGTACCTACCTCCCAGTGTGGTTATGAAGATCAAATTAAATAATAATTGTAAATAACTTAGCACAATTCCTAGAATATAAGTGCTATGTAAATGTTAGCAATGAGCATGATTAAATGGCAGCTTTGTTGTATATTTAGAATCATACAGTAGGTGGGAATAGTGAGAATCTTGAAATAGTCTTCTACTTCCTTATGTTTAGGCAAAGTTTTTCTTCTTTAGGTGCTTTCTGATTTTATTAATATGAAATTATTTTTATATTCTCCATTTCTGTTTTTCTTTAGTTTTTGTCAGTCATGTCCAACTCTTTATAACTCCATTTGAGCTTTTCTTGGCACATATAATGGAATGGTTTACTATTTCCTTCTCCAATTTATTGTACAGTTGAAGAAACTAAGGCAAACAGTCTTAAGTGACTTGCCAAGGGTCACATATCTAGTAAATGTCTGAAGCCAGATTTGAACTCAGGAAGATGAGTTTTCCTAACTCCAGGCTCAGTACTCTATCCACTATACCACCTAGCTATGCAGTTCCTGAGTTTTCATCCCTTTGAAAACAATGCTGCCATATCTTGGAGGACTTAATAGTTTCACATTCAGAATTCCACTGGGGCCCCGCTTTGTGGATTAGTGAATATACTTCATGGGCCCACTTTATGTAAGTAGGCAGACTGCAACCATGCTTTACTTATACATTTATCCTCTATTACCCCTCTTCTCTTTAGTGTTATCTCCCTACCCCACCACTGCCACTTTTCAGTTCTGGAAACAAATTGAAATTTATGCTACTATTGCTACTCCCCTGTGGTTCTATTCAACACTTTTTGAAAGTTTCAGAACTAAAATAACCTTTATGGCCACTACTCACCTGTACTTCTTGTCTCTCTTCATTAGAATATTTGCTTCTTGAGGGCAAAGATTATTTTCCCTTTTGCAAATGTAAGGCCAGTGCATACCACAGTGCTTGACACTTAAGGACTTAATAAATACTTTTTCCATTCATTCATCATTTTCCAGTTACCAGAAGCATTCTTCTTCAAAACAATGATAGATCTCCTAGTGTATTGTGCTACTTTAATATTTTCCAAGTCACATTTTTTCAATAAAATTTTCTCATACAATTCTTTCTTAGTCATCAATTAGCTTTTTATAGTTACAGACTAAAAAAAAAACATGGAATCTTAGATTTTATCAAACCTTATATGCATGAGAATCTCCTTCTGAATATGCTTTTTTTGGATAACTGGAAAGATGGGAGTCATTCCATCCCTCCTTTGGACACTTTTTTCCCCCTTAAGTAGAGCTAGACTTGATTGTCTACTACATTTCCTAATAACGCATTAGGGCAAAACCCTATTGCGATGACATGGAGATGACTTTGAGTTCCTAAGTATGATATTAATATAGCTGAAGCCAGAAAAGCTTCAAGTATGGACCTAAAAACATTGTCCATCTGTCATTCATGCAAAATCTAAAGATACTACTCAATAGAAGAGTTTGCCTTTCAAGTGTTATTTTATTTAGTCCCTATGATTCATATAGACCATGTATTAAAATGTGAAGGGGTTGCAGCATGTATCAGGCAGGGATAGAAGAGTGCCAGGTTTTGAAATATTACAATAAGTATAAGGTTATTGCAATTATTATTATTGTTGTTATTGTTTTATTATTATTATATTGCATTCCTTTGACTCTGATATTTTCAACAGGAATGCTTGAAAATCCTTTATTTCATGATGTGTCCTTTTTTCCCCTTGAAGGATAATGCTCAGTTTTGTTGGGTAAGATATTCTTGGTTCTATATTCCTTTAATATGGTAGCTGCTAAATCTAGGAAAATATGTATGTTGAAGAAAATATTCAAATATGCATGTGCACCTGTGATGTGGAAACACCCATCCATTGATGAAAATGACCAATTATTCTCCCTTGCACATTAAGTACAAACCTATAGGAAGAAGGGAAGAGAATAAGCATTTAAGTATTTAGTATGTACCTAAGACAGTGTGCTAAGCACTTTACAATATTATCTCATTTAATCCTTACAAAAACCCTGTGAGACAGGTGCTATTATTCCCTACTTTATGAGTGAGGAAACTTAAGTTGACAGAGGTTCACTTGCCCAGGGTCAGACAGCCAATAAGTGTCTGAGGCTGAATTTAAATTAATGTATTCTTGAATCAAGGCCCAGTGCTCTATCCACTGTGCCACCTAGCATCTTGTACGTATCTTCACATAAATTTGCCACATAGGCTTTACTTCCTTCTGTTCAAAGGTTTTCATTTCATGGGGGGTGGGGCAGAGCCAAGATGGTAGAGTAGAAGTAGGAAATTCTGTGACCTCACCCCACAACTACCTCAAATACCTATAAAATATGACTCTAAACAAATTTTAGAGCTACAGAACCCAAAAAATGACAGAGAGAAACAAATCTCCCATTTAAGGCTGTCTGGCATGCCAACAAGAAGGGGTCATCGCACTGTGTGGGGAGCCTCCCACAGTCCCCCATGAGCCACATGGTTTTGGCTGCAGGGAGGCAGCAGCAGCCAGAGCAGACTTCAGGAGAGTGAATCACTAGCAACTGTGGTGGTTTCCAGACTTTTCAACCCATAAATACCAAAAAGAAAGTAAAAGGTCAATCAGGAACTCTGTTGGAAAGGAAGGGTGCAGTCCTGACCATGCCCCCGGGGTAAGAGGTGGCAGAGGCATGGTAACTGCGGCTATAGCATCTGTCAAGTGGCTGCCTCAGGAGCTCCTGAACAACAGAACACAGGTGTACCAAGAAACCATTCAGAGGGTAATTGCTTTTGCCTTGACCTGCTTAGATCTGGGTTGCTTTCTTGGGCAGTGGTCCTGGGGTGAGTAACACCAGTTTGCCAGTGTGGTGTCTGTAGAGAGGGCACCCTCCTCAGACCCCTGACAACATTTGTGAAAACCCCAGTGATTTGGGACAAAGCTCTCCTCTCAGGAAGCAGAATTCTACCATGGCAAAGAGCTCAAAATCCAAGTAATTGACTGACAATATGAGCAAGCAGACCAAGCACAAACAGACCACAGAATCCTTTTTTGGGGACAAAGACAATCAAAACATAGAACTAGAAGAAGACAGCATAGTCATAACTACTTCATCAAAAGCTTCCAAGAAAAATATGAATTGATTACAGTTCATGGAGGAGCACAAGAAGGATTTTGAAAATCAAGAGAAATGGAGGAAAAACTGGGAAGAGAAATGAGAATGATACAAGAAAGTCATGGAAAGAGAGTCAACAGCCTGACTGAGGAAAATAGCACCTTAAAAATAGACTAACTTAAATGGCAAAAGAGGCCCAAAAAGTAAATGAGGAGAAGAATGCCTAAAAAGCCAATTTTCCAAGATGGAAAAGGAATTTCAAAAACTCATTGAAGAGAATAATTCCTTAAAAATTAGATTGGAGCAAAAGAAAGCTAATGATTTTTTGAGAAATCAAGATGCTATAAAATGGATCCAAAGAAATGAAAAAAAAAATAGAAGGCAATGTGAAATATCTTATTGGAAAAACTACTGACCTGGAAAATAGATCCAGGAGACATCATTTAAAAATTATTGGGCTACCTGAAAGCCATGATAAAAAAGAACCCAGAAATCATCCTTCAAGAAATTCTGAAGGAAAATTTCCCTGATGTTTTAGAGCCAGAGGGCAAAATAGAAATTGAAAGAATTCACCAATTGCCTCTTGAAAAAGATCCCAAAAAGAAAACTCCTAGGAATATTATAGCCAAATTCCAGAGTTTTCAGGTCAAGGAGAAAATATTACAATCAGCAAGAGAGAAACAATTTGAGTATTGTGTAAACACAATCAGGATAACACAACATCTAGCAATTTCTACATTAAGGGATTGAAGGGCTTGGAATATGATATTCTGGAGGTCAAAGGAGTTAGGATTAAAACCAAGAATCACCTACCCAACAAAACTGAGTATAATGTTTCATGGGAAAATACGGTCATTCAATGAAATAGAGGACTTTCAAACATTCTTGATGAAAAAAACATAGTTGAATAGAAAAATCTGACTTTCAAATACAAGAAGCAAGAGAATTATGAGAAAGTAAACAGGGAAAACATATCATAAGGAACTTATTAAAATTGAACTATTTACATTCCTGCATGGTTAAAGGACAATTGTAATTCATGAGACTTTTCTCAGTATGAGGATAGTTGAAGGGAATATATATATATGTGTGTGTGTGTGTGTGTGTGTGTGTGTGTGTGTGTGTGTATACATATATACACATATATATGTTTATATAGGAGGATATATATATATGTATAAACATATTTATATATAATGTATACATACATGTATACATAAACAGAGGGCACAGAATCAGTGGAATATGAAGGGATGACATGTAAAAAAGAAAATTAAGAGTTGAGAGAGGAATATAATGAGAGGATATAGGGAGAGATAGAATAGGGTAAACTACCTCATATAAAAGAAGCAAGAAAAAACTATTACAATGGAGGGGAATAGCCGGAAGGCAAAAGGGAATAGGTCCACTTTACAATCATTGAATTTGGGTTAAGGAGGGAATAACATGCAAACAGTATTGGGTATCTTACCTTATAGGAAAGTAGGGGGGAAGGGGTTAAGAGTGGGGATGGTAGAAGGGAGGGCAAATTTGGGGGTTGGGTAGTTAGAAGTACACTCTTTTGAAAAGGGACAGTGTCAAATTTAAAATAGAATAATTGTGGGGCTGGATACGAGGAGGAAAATATAGGCATTCTTTCACAATATATCTACTATGGAAATGTTTTGTATAACTACACATGTATAATCTATATTGAATCAAGTTTCCTCCCAGTAGGGCTGGGTGATGAGGGAAGAAGTGAAAGAATCTGGAAATCAGAGTTTTGAAATCAAATGTTTATGTATATACACACACACACACACACACACACATATATACATATATATATATGTATGTATATGCACACACACACACACACACACACACACACACACACACATATATATATATATGTAATTTTTTTACTTGCAACTGAGAAATAAGGTATGCAAGCACTGGGGTATAGAGGTCCATCTTACCCTACTAGAAAGTCAGAGGGGTAGATGGGGGAGGATATGAGAGAGCAGAATGGGGGAAGGGCTATTCAGTAGAATCACTATTTTGGGGTGGTGTGTAGGGGGAAGATGGGGAGAAAAATTGTAACTCAAAATCTTGTGGAAGTGAATGTTGAAAACTAAAAATAAATAAATAACATAACAAGGAAGCCAGTTAAATATTGGTCTGTCCATCTGTAATTTTCTCATTATTGGCCTCTAACCAGTCAATGCTCCTTTGCACCTGATAGTCTTTTAATTTACTTCAAATTAGCACTTTCCTTGTGATATGTTACAGCTTGCTCATGCCCAAAATGTGCCTTTTTATTTCTCCCTGGTAGATACTACTACTTTTTTTTTTTTTGTAGATTGCTCTATTTGATTAGTTGAAGCCATTCATTAACACAATTAACACATTAACACAAAGGCCCATGGGCCTTTGTTTTAAGAGACCATTGAGATTACAAAATAAGAAAATAGACTTTCCTTGTCCAGGCTAACCAAAATCTGTCATTTTCTTTTGAAATTCAGTAACCAAAAAGATTATTATTTTACAGCAAAATCAGAAAGAAAAAAAACCCACAATTGCTTTGATTGGCCTTCTCTTCACTAACCCTTCAATTGTTAGTGAAGGTACTGGATGTCTCAAG
Source organism: Gymnobelideus leadbeateri (assembly GCA_011680675.1). Taxonomy (NCBI): domain Eukaryota; kingdom Metazoa; phylum Chordata; class Mammalia; order Diprotodontia; family Petauridae; genus Gymnobelideus; species Gymnobelideus leadbeateri. Next base: position 111,308 of record WOXC01010016.1, on the reverse strand, counting down.
TGATTGGTTGGCATGATTGAATATCAGTTGAAAGGAGTTCAATGTATACCTTAATTTTCTATTAGAAAATAGTTCTTTCCTCTTTCCTATAAAAACCTCCACACAGGTTGAGCTCCTCAGTTTTATACGTAATGGCCAGATTGTTAAAAATCAAATAAAATCATCCATAGTGGGCAGAGACAGTTGTGTAATCAACCATTTAACTACAGCCCATGTAATATGTTTAAGGAGAACTATTTCTGGAGTAGGCCAGGAGGAATCATGTTCATCCATTAACTGTGGAGGATTGTGATCATTAACTCATCTAGTGGTACAGCTGATCTGCATTTGGGTACCATTAATTTTCAACTCATGTCTACCATACCATGTGAATAATAAAATCCTAAAGAATCTGAGCCATACTGCATGTAGCTGTAGGCCCATAAACATGTCATGTTAATTTCTGAACAGTCTGTCAGGCATCCACAGGACAGTGCAGAATTTAATCTTTCCATTGTTAAATATTTGCCATGGATGAGAAAAGCAAGATCACAAAATCTTTGCATTAAAGTCCATTATTAGACCATCTAACCATTTAGAAACTTTCCTTGGGTTCCTGTGATTTTGATAAGTGATTTGACCTTTTCAAACCAATGTTTCTTCCAAGCACATCCTCCAGGTCCTACATCTATTTTTCTTTACAGTTCATTTATTTAATATCCCAGAATTTCAGTTTTGGAAGTGATCTCACCTAGTCCAATCTGCACATGAACAAAATTCCCTTGCGTCTCATTTGCTTGAGGATCTCAAGTTATCTTTTCTACTTTTGAACAATTTAAATTCTTGGGAAGCTTTTCTTTATTATATAAGAAACCTTAAAAGATACCTTGCTCTAAATTTCTCATTTAACCAGGAGATATCATGCTAGAATGAAAAAACTGATGTAATTGTAGTCAGTGGGCATGGATTTGAACCCTAGCTCAAATAGTTAATACTTATGTGACCTTGGACAAGGCACTTAATCTCCACCAAACTTTTCTTATCTTTAGAATGATGGGATTGGATCAGATGACTTCCCAAGTACCTTCTGCTATAAACTCATGGTGCTATAAATTCTTAATTTTAGGGAAGTGACATTTTTTTGATGTAACAGAGAGGATGCAAGCAAGGAAAGAGATATTGCTCTGTGTCTCCTACATCCTTCAAGTTATCTTCTGTTTCATATATCTTATTAGACACATAGAAAGGGATCCTCCCTTTTCCCCAGTTGTGTGGCAATTATTTTGCTTATTCAGAATATAGAGCATAGAAATTTAAGATTCTCACATTGAGTTACCAAATTGTACTCACTTGATGATGAAGAGATGTATTTGTTGATTTGAAGATCTTCAACCAATGGAGAATTAGATTTCAGATTATTTTCTCATTGTCCTTATGTAAACATGTATATTAGCAGCATCATAAAAATGGAGTTGGTATTTGGTGAAATTTTCAAGTAAATTAAGTTTCCCAATACATTTGTCTTTCATTACTGCACTGACTGTCCAGGGCAAAGTTCAGAGCCTCCAACTCCAACTGCAGTGATGTTTTATATATATATACATGCTATCATTTAAGAGCCCTGCTCTAAGCATGTGAAAAGAGTGAATAGATTGCTTATCATGCTCTCAAATCCCCACTTCTGACACATACACGACAGGTTATTGAACAGGTATTCATCTACATAGGTAGAGGGAATTCCCTCACATGGAAGAAATTGCAAATTCAATTTTCTGCCAGGAAAACAAATGATATAAAATGAAATAAACAATTCCTCTAATATTATTAAAGTAAGATATTTGCATTTTAACTCTGACTAACCATAGACAGACCACCATTTATCCATGCTTGGTTTTAAGCAAGAGTGTGAACATGAGGGTAGGAGGATTCTGGTAATATGACAAAAAGCATGAGGACTATTTCAGGTAGCAGAATATTTTATGAATCCTCCCAATTCTGATCATGTATTACTTGTGGGCTATTCATGTCACAAATGCCTATCAACCCATGGCTAGAAAGACAACAGTATAGGCCCAAGATATATAAAATCACAGGTTGACTAAGAAATCTAAAACATTTTGAGTGCTAGATAGCAATGACTTATTCCCAATATTTAATTTTCTTGATTTCTCTACAGCATTTGACCTTGTTGACCATGACCTAATTGTTTGTACTCTCTCCTATTTTGTTTTCTGTTAAGATATTTTCTGATTCTTATTTTGTTCCTCTAATCTTTCTCAGTCTCTTTTGAAGGGTAAGCATACAGATTCTTTGTTGTTGTGATTGTTGTTGCTGTTGCTGTTGAGTTGTTTTAGTTCTGTGTGACCTTTGTGACCCATTTGTGGTTTTCTTGACAAACGTAGTGATTTACCATTTCCTTCTCCAGCTCATTTTACAGAAGAGAATCAGAGGTAAGCAGGGTTAAGTGACTTGTGCGGTGTCACACAGCTAGTAAGTGTATGAGGCTAGATTTGAACTCAAGAAGATGTACTCCCAGAATCTAGGTCTGGCATTCTATCTACTATGCCACCTAGCTGCCCATAAAGATTCTACCATTTATTTAATGGATATTTCAAAGAGCTTTATTCTAGACATTCTCTTTCTACAATCTTTTGGGGGTTTTATCAGATCCCAGGAATTCAGCTGTCATCTTGAAAATACTATTAGCTCTGGAATCAGAGGACCTGAGTTCTAATTCTGGCTCTGCCCTTTACTTCCTGTTTGATCCTAGGCAAGTCAACTTAACTTTTTTGGACCTCAATTTCCTTGGATATAAAGTAGAGTTGGTAGACTAATGACCTTTAATAATAATAATAATAACAATAATAATAATAATAATAATAATAATAGGATCATGTAGGTAACTCACAGATCTATTTATCAAGCCTTACCCTGTCTCCTAAACTCTAGTCTCATATAACTTCTAAAGATTTCAACAGGCTTAGGTTCATGGTCTGATGACTCATGATTCTGCCTTTAGTTACAGAGAAAAAATATTCCTTAACAATTGGCTAGGATTTGGAATATAAACTCAGTAAGGAAAAACCATATTTTCCTGCATTTCTCCCAAATGTCATCCTCAGGTGTTTTCTGAAAAATATCGTTTAATTAGTCAATTTTTTAACTGTCAGTTTTTAACTGAATAAAAGGACCTAGTTAGAAATGGGGGCTAGCTGCATCTAGCTTAGATAAGATAGGAGAAAGGATAAGAAACCCCAATACTCCATATGTCTCTTGTCATCCCAGCCCTCTAATGAAGCACGTATTATATGTGTTCTGGTATGACACCCAATAACATTGATAACAATACAAAGACGATTTTTTACATTTGTTTTTGGGAAGACATGGGTTTGAAGAGGAAAAATGCTCAAAGACAATACCACATTATTGTTGTTGGGATGGTGGAGAGGGAAGCAACTCAGCCTTTTTTATCCTATTCTTTTTTTTAAACAAATGCTTTATTAACTTCTGTTTTACATCATTCATTTCTGACAGATTTTGAGTTACAATCATTTTCCCCCCATTATTCCCCTACCCAACCTCCCAGAATAGTAATCCCACAAGATATCGCTTCCTCCAATCTGCTCTCTCCCATACCTTCTCCCATACCCCCATCGACTTTTCCATTAGAGGAAGGTGAGTCTTTGCATCCCAATGCCTGCACATCTTATCTCCCCATTACAAGCAAAAGAGTATTAATAATAGTATTTATATATATTTGAAACATTTAATGTTACGACCTCAAATTTCAGATCCATTTCCTTCCTCCCTTGTCACCCATTCCCTCTTGGGAGATAAGTAATTCAGTATATGTTGTACATGTCTAGCTATGCAAAATATTATCATAGTAGATATATTGTGCAAGGCTGCTTATAATTCCCTCCCACTCATCCCACCCCCCACCTGGTCCATTCCCTACATGATCCTGTCCCTCTTCTATAGTGGGTACTTCCAACCTCCCCTCCCCCCAAGGATGCCCTCCCATCCATCATCCCTCCTCCCATCCCGCTTCCCCCTATCCTGCTGCAGGTTGAGATATCCCATTTAGTTTGTATGTCATTTTCTCCCTGAACCAAATTCAGTGTGAATGTGGTTTTGCCTTTTTAGCCTTCTTTATTCTCCCCCTCTTTTGCAACCACTTCCCCTTGCTTCTTCTGCATGGGATAATTTACACTACCCTGTCTCTCCCCATCTCCTCTTGCCACTTTCCTCTCTCACCTCATAATTTCATCCCTTGAGTATTCTCCCTTCCCAACAAATTCAACTTATGCCCTCTATCCATATATAACTGTAACCATATACACACACATTCACATATGTATTCATATGACCACAACCCCTTCTTCCATTATTTTCATAGTGAGGAAGATATCATCGGTCCCAGTTATTGCTTTTCCATATAGGAGTGTAAATAGTTCAACTTTGATAAGTTCCTTTTGATTTCTTTTCCCTGTTTACCTTCTCAAGCATCTCTTCCTTCTTGTGTCTGGGTGTCAAATTTTCTATTCAATTCTGGTTTTTTCCTCAAGAATGCTTGAAAGTCCTCTATTCCACTGAATGACCATATTTTCCCCTGAAACAAAATCTCAGTTTTGCTGGGTAGGTGACCCTTGGGTTCATTCCCAGTTCTTTTGCCCTCTGGAATACATATTCCATGCCCTTCTAAAACATCAGGGCAGTTTTCCTTGAGAATTTCTTGAAGGGTGATTTCTAGGTTCTTTCTTTGATCATGGCTTTCAGGTAGTCCAATAATTTTTAAATTGTCTCTCCTGGATCTATTCTCCAGGTCAGTGGTTTTTCCCATGAGATATTTCACATTGCCTTCTAATCTTTCGTTTGTTTGGATCTGCTTAACAGCATCTTGGTTTCTCATAAAGTCACTAGCTTCCATTTGCTCCAGTCTAACTCTGAAGGAATGAATCTCCTCAGTGAACTTCTGAGATTATTTTCCATCTGGCAAATTCGACTTTTTAAGGCATTCTTCTCCTCATTGCCCTTTTGGGCCTCCTTTGCCATTTGAGTTAGTCTATGTTTTAAGGTGTTGTTTTCCTCCATCAGGCTGTTGACCCTCATTTCATACTTTTCCTGCATCCTTCTCATTTCTCTTTCCAATTTTTCCTCCACTTCTCTTATTTGATTTTTAAAGTCTTTCTCAAGGTCCTCTATGGCCTGCACCCCTCTCATGTTTTCTCCTGGGGCTTTTGGAGCAGGACTTCTGACCTCACAGTCCTTTTCCTGCTCTATGCCCTCAAAATAGGAGTCTAGGGTTGCATTTTTCTGTTTCCTTTGCCTTGGCATGTTGCCAATTAATTACTTGACTTTTGGGCTTGTTGCCACACTATGGCTTTAGGGCCAGATAGAGGAATTTTCGTCCCGCACGTGTGGGGGGCAACTTCCGTTTCTGGCAAGCTGTAAACCCACCCATGACTTCTACCCTAGATCACAATCCAGATCCAGGGAGGCTAAAGCAAGAGCGATTACCGCCCCCAAGACTGATCACTGGATCTCCCTACAAATTTGCAGGCTGGGAGCTGGAGTAACCTCCGAAAACTACAAAATGGCGTTTGTCCTCAGGGGCTTCTAGCCCCCAGGGGAAGGAGCCTACGCATTCCCTAATACCAGTCCCAAAGTCCATAGGACACTAACCTCTTACTTTGTCCTAGGCAAGTCTATGTTGATAATTCTGGAGTTGCCACAGCTCCTGGTGTTCTGGGGTTCCTCCAGCTGGCTGCTGGCCCTGCCGCCCTGGGGCTCAAGCGGACCTGGGCTCGGCTGGGCTCGGCTCCTGCGCTCTGTGTGCTGCACGCTGCCAGGTCCCAGACGACTGCGCTGGTCTTTCCTGCAGGGCTGCTGGGCTGTCCTCAGCGGGAGTTTAGCTTCTCTGTGTCATTCTGTGGGTGCTGGGGCCCCAGAAGTTGTTCAGAGTCCCCTTTTACATAGTTTGGGGGGAATCTGGGGGGAGAGTGGCTTGGATGAGCTGTTTCTACTCTGCCATCTTGGCTCTGCCCCCTTTTTTATCCTATTCTAATTGAAAAAGTGACCTCACATCTGCTCCTGCCTTAGATTTCTCATAAGAAATACCTTACTCTAGGTCTTTAGCAGTTTAGGCACCTTTGGAAGGCTGTCATTACAAATATTGCCAGAAGGAATATCATACCCACATCTACAACTAATTGTAGAGCAATTATACCTGGATACCTCACAGGTATCTCAAAATAAAGATGGCTGAAACAGAGGTCATTATCTTTCCCCTTCCTGCAACTTCTAACTCACTTATTTCTCTTATGGGTTGCACCATTCTTATAGTTAGCAAGGTTAACAACCTAGGAGTCATATTTGATTATTCCTTCTCCCTTAAACCTCAGAGTCAATCAATTGCAAATCCTTGTCTATTCTACTACTATAGCATCTGTTTTCTTCTTTTCCATCCCTCTACTCATATGATCATCACTCTAATTCAGCCTCTCTTCACCTCTTTCCTAGAATATTACCATAGTCTCAGAATTAGTCTCATTTTATCTAGCCTCTCCCCTCCTCTAATCCTTATGCCACATATCTACCAAACGGATATTCCTCTGTGAGAGGCCTCCAAAATTAAGTTTTTCAGGACTTTATCCATCAGATATGCAAAACCCATAACTCAGTATCACCGTAAATTAATCAAATAAATTTTGGAACTTGGGAGGGTTAAGCTCTTTTGACTGGGGGCTCTATGGACACAAACTTCTTTAGACTCATTTATCTAGTAGGTCCCAGGTCATGTACCATATCCCATCAATCTCACCATTACTTCTAGAAAGGGAAAGTCAAAGGATTATACTCAACTGACTATGAGACAATGTTTTCTCAGACCATAATGTCCCCTAGCCACTGCTTACCTATATGTTCTCTCTTTTCCCTTCAAACATAAACTCTTTTAAGGGAAAATTCTGTCTTTATTCTCATATTTAGATGTTCAGTTTCTAAGCATAGGACAAGGTACCTAGTGAACACTTTAAATGCTTTTAAATTCATTCATTCATTCATTCCTAAATCATAGGTTTAACTATCTCATTCTCCTGGTCAAGAAAAGAAAGTGGCTTCTAATTGCCTCTAAGATAATATATGAAATTTTTTTAGAACCCTTCACAGTCTGTCTCCATCTGAACTTTTGTAGCAGCAAACCCCCTAGCATACTCAGGATGGGTGCTAGCACAGGTTCCCAGATCTGCTTTTCTAAAGGAAAGCGATTCAAAATGGGTTAACAATCTTGGTTTAATCAAACATATGTCATTCCGCCTAGTTCAGGGGAAAAAGGCCAGGACTCTGAACTTCAGAAAATACAAACAGAGATTACAAGCAGACAAAAAATGCAGACAGAGTAACAAAGCAGCAGATAAGGCTTCTAGCTGTCTGACCATTACATCCATGCCTAGTCAATTACTAGAGAGGGAAGCACCAGAATCGGGGTTTTCAAAGCCAGGGGCTCAATGTCTGCCCAGAGTCTCAAGGTGTGGGCATTCCTGAAAAACAAGCCTCCTGCCACAGGCTCCATGTTACCACATTCAGCCTACTTGGGGGCAGAGTATATTTTCAGATCAAGAAAGGTCTCAGAGTCACTTAAGCTTATCAAAGGGCCAAGGGGGCAGGGAATATCTTTAGATTCCCATTCCCATAACAACTTTGTAGGTTGAGCACACATCACTTCTGCTCACATGGTCTATACTCCAGAAAAACAGATTTCTGTGATGTTCCTATTATATAATAATTCATCTCTTGTCTTTGCAAAGACTGTCTCTCCCAGCCATAGCTTCCCACCTCACCTTTGCCTTAGGAATCCATAGTTACATCAGAGCTTAGTTAAATTGTATAACCTTCTATAATAGAATTTTCCCAATTCCCTGAGGAACTAATGTTCTCTCTCCTGCCAGAAATTATTCTTCAATTGTTTTTCATATTTTGCAGTTATCTATCTATGTGCATATAGATTCTAACTCCCTTCTCTAATAGAATATAATCATTTTGAGAATACAGACTTTCATTTTTGTCATTGTATACAAACACTTACCTCAATGCCCTATCATTGAAATGCTTGGTAATTGCTTACTGATTTTAATGTGATTGAACAGTTGTACAAGGCACACTGTTCCCTTTCTAAATTAATCAAATAAATGCCTCTCTTAAAATACTGAAAAAATCATCCAACGTTTTGGAGGCATCTTTTTAATGTTCTTTTTATTTATCTATTTTATTTATTTTTACACACAACCTTTCAATACATTGTTGCTCATTTACTAATTCAACAAGTATTTTGAAACACAAACATTTTCAAATTATATATGTATACATATATGCATATTATATACATACAATTTGAAACAATACAGATGGGTGTGTTTAATGTCAAAGTAGATGCTAAAATAAATATAGAAAAGGCTACTGAATGAAAGACAACAATTTTTCTTTAATTAGAGGTAGAGTTTTATTGCATTATATTTAAGGGAGCACAGAATATAAGGCCACTTTACTTGGTTTATAAAGAAGATCTCACTGTTGATTCCTACTTCTATTCACTCTCATTAGGTCCATTTGCATTGTCGTATTACTCTATTACATGATGGTTCCAGAAACAACCTTGAACTCACTTACCTAATGAAACCTTCCCTCATGTGTAATAACTCATTCCATATCATTAAGAAAGATGGTAAATGAGAACAAGTCCAAATGGGACCTCATTAGGCACTTCTCTTGAACTGTATACACTACAATTTTTTGATCTCTATGACAAGCATGTTCTTGCCTATACTCTATCAATAGCTATTTTTTCCAGAATGCCATTATTTCCCAGTTGCCTAGATTTCTTTTCTTCATCTTTCTTCTTTAAAAATGAATGCTGTATCTAGGCCATTTCAGATGCCTCATTGATTTTTAGGTCTCTGCTTTATTTGTTAGCAACCTTTACTTCCTCTACCCTCTGTTTTACCTTTAGATGTTTTAAAACAAACAAAACAAACAAAAAAGCTTTACTTCCTGGAGTGAATTGATGAGGCTCAAATTTTTTCAGTGAGTATTTTCTAATATTGAAACCCCTTGACTCATGCCTTTTCTATTTGGTATGAAGAGGTTTTAAGTTGTTTATAGTCAAATTCTCAAATAGATCTGCAATCACATTGATCTTCAGTTGATGATGTTGATTGCCACTCATTCATACCTGCCCATCTTTTCTTTTCAATGTCTTCCCCAAAATTTGCCATGTGAGGTTCAAAAAAATGATCTGGATGACTTCCTCATGGTCTTCTAATAATTTGTAGATGGTAGTGGAGCATTCTAGCTTCCTTCTGATATCTGTTCTTCTTGCCACATGACCTTTCCATCTTCTTTTTCAATCACAAATTTCTTTTATGACATCATTTACTCCTTTTGTTTCCTTTGAAGCTCCTTCACTATTATATGTGATAGGCTTCTCATAGCTACTTCATTGTACACTATGTGATATACATGGTTTGATTCTTCAGAGACTAATGCTGTTTACATGCAGCTTATTAAATTGGCAGATGACACAAAGCTATGAATGGATTGTTGATATGTTTCATGTCAGAGTCCATTTTCAAAAATGTTTCAACAGATTAGAATGTTATATTGTATCTATGAAAACGTAATTTAGTTGGGATAAACACAAAGGTGTGCTGGTAGATATTTATCACTTTGCTATCTATAGAAAAAAATCAGATAACCCACTTTTGAGTTTAATCTGTGTTATTAACATTTTCTTAATCACTTAAGTCTAGATAAAAACAAAACTGTAAATCAAATCCTCACTTTTAACATATCCTAATTTTCTAAAATTTGGATGTTCGTGTTAAAACTTTAATAATTAATACTCATAAACTGGGCTAATCTCATTCTAGCACATCTCTGGGTAAAAGAGAAGTCTGATTTTCAGACTCAAAAATAACTTTCTATATCAAGATAAAGAGGAGTGGCTATATAGTAGCACAACCTCCATATGTATCAATAGTGTGATATAGCTATGAAAAAAGCTAATGGGATCATAGGTTGCAGTTGATTGGTTGGTTGTTGTCCTTCATTCTCAAAGAGGACCAAAATGACATCCATTACGCTAGAATCAAGTTACAGTGTGTCTGACTGTGTTTGATCAGACTAATGTGAATTTGGAATATTCTGCCACAGGTTGGGTACAAATATTTATGTGGACATCTGGGGTGAATTCTTCAAATTTGTACATCTTGTATTTCTTTTGAGCTACTTCCATTATGCTTTGCTCATAGAGCACATCATCTTCTCTGATGAGGACAGGTTATGATGAGTGGTCCTGTGCCAGTGTTTCCCATGTCACACAATCAATTCCAAAGTTCTTAAGAGACACCTGAAAGTGTCCTTGTACCACTTCTTCTAACCACCATGTGGAAACTTAACCTGTGTGAGTTTTCCATAAAGTAGTCTTTTTGGAAAGCATACATTTTGCATTCCCAAAACACAACCGGCCTATCTGATTTGTGTGCTCTGAAGTAGAGTTTGAATGCTTGGCAGTTAATGTAAGAAATCATCTCAATATCCGGTATGCTGTTAAGTAATCTTCAGAATCTTCCTAAGATATTTCAAATGGAAGTGATTTAGTTTTCTGGCATAGTACTGGTAGACTGTCTAGGTATGACAGGCATACAACAATGAGGTCAGCATAATGGTTTTGTAGAACTTCTGTTTTGGTTGTCAGTCCAATACCTCTTTTCTCCTACACTTTCCTTCAGAGTCTCTGAAACACTGGATTGGCTCATCATCAATGTGCACATCCCTGGAAAGTACACTAACAAAGTAAGCAAACTTATCCATAGCACTCAAAACTTTTTCATTTGTTGTAACCAATGTTTTGATGTACAGCTGATGTGGTGCTAGCTGGTGGAGCACCTGTGTTTTCTTAGTTACTTGTTAGGCCAAAATTAGCACAAGCAGCAAATAATTGATCCATACTTTGTTTCGTGTCAGCTCCATAGGTTTCTTTGAGTGTACAATCATCTGCAAATAGAAAATCATGAAAGGAACCTATTGGCATTCAAAACCTCTTCAATACTGATTAATGATGGTCTGTTGAAAACAATATAGAAGTGTTCAGACCATCTCTTCAAGACCTTGTCCTCTGCAGCAATCAATGTGGCTTCATCAGCACTGAGTAGCTGAGATGTACCATAAGCAAACAGAGAAAGCACAGTTAGACCATAGAATTCTTTTTGGGGGAAAACAAGGATCAAAACATGGAACCAGAAGAAGACAACAAAGTCAAATCTCCTGCATCAAAAGCTTCTAAATACGAACTGGTTGCAGCCATGGAGGAGGTCAAGAAGGATTTTGAAAATTAAGTAAGAGAAGTAGAGGAAAAAATGGGAAGAGAAATGAGAATGATGCAAGAAAATCATGAAAAGAGAATCAACAAACTGACTGAAGAAAAATAACACTTTAAAAAATAGACTAACTCAAGTTGCAAAAGAGCTCCAAAAAGCCAATGAGGAGAAGATTGCCTTAAAAATTCAAATTGCCCAGATGGAAAAGGAATTTCAAAAACTCACTGTAGAGAATAATTCCTTCAAAATTAGATTGGAGCAAGTGGAAGCTAATGACTTTAGGAGAAATCAAGATGCTATAAAAGAGATCCAAACAAATGTTAAAAAAAATAGAAGGCAATGTGAATTATTTTATTGGAAAATCAGTGACCTCGGAAGAAAGATTCAGGAAAGATCATTTAAAATTTATTTTACTACCTGAAAGTCATGATCAAAAAAAGAACCTATAAATCATCCTTCAAGAAATTCTCAAGGAAAATTCCCCTTATAATCTAGAACCAGAGGGCAAAATAGAATTTCAAAGAATTCACCAATCTCCTGTTGTAAACAATCCCCAAAAGAAAATTCCTAGAAATGTAAGAGGCAAATTCCAGAGTTCCTTGGTCAAGGAGAAAATATTGCAAGCAGTCAGAAAGAAACAATTCTAATATTGTGTAAACACAATCAGGATAACAAAAAAAAATCTAGCAGCTTCTACATTAAGGGATTGAAGGGCTTGGAATATGATATTATGGAGGTCAAAGAAGCTAGGATTAAAACCAAGAATCACCTACCTCAGCAAATCACCTACCTCAGCAAACCTGAATATAATGTTTCAGGGAAAATATGGTCATTTAATGAAATAGAAGACTTTCAAGTATTCTTGATGAAAAAACCAGAGTTGAATAGGAAGTCTGACTTTCAAATACAAGAAGCAAGAGAAGCATGAGATGGTAAACAGGAAAAAAGAAATCATAAGGAACTTACTAAAGTTGAACTATTTGCATTTATATATGGAAAAAATGGTAATTGTAACTCATGAGACTTTTCCCAATATGAGGATATTTGAAGGGAATATATATGTATGTATATATATATATATATATATATATGTATATATATGTACACATACATATATGTATGTATAGGAAGGTGTATTGTGTATACATACATATATGAGTGTGTGTATATATGTGTACATGTATACATAGAGAGCACAGGATCAATTGAATATGAAAGGACGATATCTAAACAATAATATTAAGAGATGAGAGAGGAATATGTTGGGAGAAGGAGAAAGGGAGAGATAGAATAGGGTAAATTATCTCATATAAAAGAGGTAAGAGAAAATTGTTACAATGGAGGAGAAAAGCAGGAAGGTGAAAGGGAATGGGTCAACCTTCCTCTCTTTGAATCTGGCTTAAGGATGGAAAAATCATACTCAATCAACTAGGTATCTTACCTTCTAGTAAAGTAGGAGGGAAGGGCATAATAGAGGGGATGATAGAATGGAGGGCAGATTGGGTAGAGCATAGTTAGAAGCACACACTTTTGAAAAGGGATAGGGTCAAATTAGAAAATAGATTAAGTTGGGAATGGAATAGGATGGTGGGACATATAGCTAGCCTTTCACAATATAACTACTATGGAAATGTTTTGCATAACTAGACATGTATAACCTATATTGAATTGCTTGTCTTCCCACTGGGGGTGGGGTGAGGAGGGAAGAACAGAGAGAATCTAGCAATCAAAGTTTTAAAAACAAATGTTAAAAATGTTTTTTACATGAAACTGGGAAATAAGATATACAGGTACTGGGTTATAGACATCCATCTTGCCCTACTAGAAAGTTAGTTGGAATGGGGGAGGCATTCAATAGGCTCACAATCTTGGGGTGGGGATAGGGGAAAGATGGGGAGAAAATCTGTAATTAAAATCTTGTGGAAATGAATGTTGGAAATTAAAAATATTAAATAAACGAATGAAATAAAAAGAAAACAAGTTCTGTTTCTTAACAAAGACTTGATATAATCATGGGCAAGATTCAAGAAGAAACTTGAACTTAAACAAGGTGCTAAATAATGAAATAGCTGAAACACAGTCCTAAGTACTTCTTTGCTTGCCATGATATGAGTCAAGAATCCTGTATCTCTCTAAGCTTTATTTGCATTTTACTTTTGATGGAATTAAATGCTGCCTTCTTAGAAATGAATGAACTATCCAGGTGGTAATCCACAGACTTCTCATTTTTCATTTATCAGGTTCTGATTTTCCCTGTCATTTTCACCAAACTAGTTTTTTGTTCGTGTGCTCTGACTCAGATGAACAAATGCAGTGCTATACACCATATCTCTGAAAGCTGCCCAATCCTTTTTTGCTTCATTGTTGCCAACTATGCATTGGCATAACTTTCCCTCCAAGGTAGCAACAAACTGTTCACTCTCAAAGAAGAACTCTAATCTCTTGAATTAATCTTTCTTGCCTTGGGGATGTTGCTTTTGTTGAATGTGAATATTTACCTTGGAGAGGATAAGCCTATGATTATTCCAACCTTCATTACTCTTACATTCTTTCTGTCTCTTCTCCTTACAATCACATAGTCTATTAAAAGCCGATGTTTGCTGTGTCTGCTTTTAGCACACTGATCATAATAGTCTCCAGGTCTTTATAATGTTTTCCTTTGACCTGATCAGGGCTCATCATGATGGGAACATAAACCCTGATGATCATGGTAATGATGATGTTTTACTGTAAGTGACGATCACATTGTCATGAGTCTGTTATTCACTCCTTTTAGGAGGCATACAAGTTTGTTGACTAGATTAGTTTTGATTGCAAAACATACACCAACTTCATGGTTGCTTCTCTTCACTGAGGCCACTCCAGAGAAACATATGTCTATCTCTGCTTTCAGTAAGTTGGTCTCTGTTTGCCCATCTTCTGTCATTCAGGGCTTCTATTTGGATATGGTACCAGCTGAGTTCTCTTGTAATAAGAGCTGTTCCTCTTTCAAGTCTACTGGATTTTGGTTTTGCATTTTCTGTAAGTATACTCACATTCTGTGTGCTGATGGTGAGTGGAGTAATCTTTGTAGATTTTTATACATTTTTGTTTTTGTGTGTGTTTTGACTGCAGCTATTGGTTGAGTAAGCAAACAAATTCTAAGGCACCTTTTCTAGTCCATTCCTCATACCAGGAGGTGAGCAATACAATCCTTTAAAGGCTTCTTAGACACCGAGGGGGCTGCAGAATCCCACTGCTGCTTCTAGTGAGAAGATGATCCTCTGGCCTGAGCTACCTGTGTGCAGGGTTGTTACTATGGCTCCCAGTGTATCTGCACTTGCTGCTACCTTACTTTCTTGTCACCACAGGATATTGAGATAGGTAAAAATGGCAAAATGGTAGGAGGGATGTCTTTTGATTTATGCATAAATTGTATTTAAGTGAGGCAGAATTACACAGTCATCCACTTCACTCTCTCTTCCAGAGTCATCACATTCCAGTGGCAGGACAGTGTCAAGATGACTGGTCATGGCTTGAGATACAGTGGATGACCTTGGCTTCTTCAATGTCTTACCAAGCTCTAAGCACTCACAGTGCCTACTCCAGCTATTTTTGTGGCCATTGGAATAAATTGTTCTCATATGTCCATTCTACGAGGGGAACTCTTCACATACTTAGGGCAGGTACTCCCTTAACTAACCAATGGGTTTGAGACCCCTTGGTTACTTTCAACCTGGTTTAGCCTTTCTGCCAAAAAAGTTTGGCCATTGTGAGTGCTACAGCTTCTTGGAACCACAGGTGAGAGTTAGGTGGAACAGATGGATAACAAAGGTGGAAAGTAGTCCTGAGAAGGGGTTGGCAGCCCTCACACCACAGGTACTAATCTTCCCTAAACATACCGTACACCCTAGTAACAACAATGAACCAGCAGTTACAAAACAAAATTATCTAGTATTCTAGGAATTCCTATTTCTAGGAATCTGATCAAACTGCTTTACTTTGCCATGACCAACCCCATATGCAATATTGTATTTAATTCTAGATGCCACATTTTAGGAAATCTGTTCATAAGCTCAAAAGTATACAGAGAAGGAAACCCAGGATGGTTAAGGCCTTGAGATAATGTTGCATGAAGATACATTGAAGGAAATGGGAATGGTTTGCACAGATGAGAGAAGGCTCCAGGGGAGAAGGTATATCTAAGTATATGAAGGGCTTTTTGTGGAAAAAGAATTAAAGAATTAAAGAAAAAAATTCTCTTTGCCCTGGAGGGAAGAACTATAAATAATACGTGAAAGTTGTAGAAAGTCAAATTGGAGCTTGATGTAGGAAAGAGAGGGCATTCAAACAATCAAAGCTATCCATAAGTGGAATAAGCTTTGATAGGATGTTCCTCATTCAGAGGCTGTCATGCAGAGATTAGGTGGCCACTTGATGGCAAGAGGTGTAGGGGATTCTTTTTCATATGTGGTTTAGACCAGGTATCCACAGAAGTCCCTTCCAACTCAGATTTTGTAACTCTTTGAATTTCTCTGTGCACGGCACTTTCTCTTAACAAAGCAATTTCTCCTGAATTATCTGATTTCATCCTAATAACACCCTTGTCATCTGACCATAAAGAGAGGCAGAATCATGGAAATTCCACTGGGCTTAGAATCCAGTGGAGAGGCTTCCTCAGATGCTTAGTCTGTAATTATGGAAAAGTCACTCAAAGGCTCTAAGCTTCTCTTCTCATTTGTAAAATGGGGATAATCCTACCTACATTACATACCTCCTGTTATTGTCAGGGTCAAATGAACTAATGCAGATAAAACATTTTAGAAACTTGCAAGTGTTTTGTAACCACCAACTATTATTGTTAAATCTCCATTCTAGTTACTAAACTAAGAAGATAAAGTCCAAAAAATTTGATTTTATATGGGTAGTTAATAAATGACTGCTTTTATGAAAAGATTGATGATGATGATGATGATGATGATGATGACAACAATAGGCGTAGAAAAGAGCCTATCATTTCATTGATACAGGGTACTCATATATGAGGAAATTCAGTGTAATAATGCTGCTTAACATCTTTTCATCTTAAAGAATTTTCTGTTACACTAAGACATTAAGTAACTTGTCTAGCATGAAATAGTCAGAATATTAGAGGCAGGCCTTATATGTAGGTCTTCCTGGCTTGTGAATGCCAGCCCTTGAGCCATTATAGAAAGGTACCTCTGTAATAATAATAATTATTATATTTTTTGACCACTTTCCACCTTCCATTTTTTTTACTTTCATAAATATTAGGGAATCAGGGATATAGAATGTTGAGCTGAGTTTTGCCAGTCCCCATCTTGCTACTACCATGGAGATGTGTTCTCTTATAAAAAATCATTTTGCCACACCCACAGAAGGCAAATAGCACAAGTCTGCCCTTTTATGTTAATTTCTTATTCAGTTTAAAATATGATGCTTTATTCCCCTTGCTACTGGTCGCTTTAGGTATTGTAATTGATGATCTCTTTTATTATCTAAATTTCCTGGGGCCTTTAAAGTAAAGGGCACAATTAAAAAATCCACAGAAGAAGTCAGTAAATGTTATGGGTCAGGTTCTCATATCATGTAATTCTAAGGCCATAATAATAACTTCTAGGTTCTCTTCTATTTGGGTTATATTCCCCCAAACTGCAATATCAGAATAAATTATGTATCTTAACAGAGGAGTAGGAGGAGTAGAAAGATATATATTGAAAGGTGGAAGTAAAACTTATTGCACTATAAAAATTATTCTCAGGCATGTTGCCATTCAATTAATGAGGAAATTTCACCAGGATGCAGTTATATCCTCTAAATCATTGCCTTCTTTATGTGGTCATCATCTTATCCTTTTTTGCATATTGCTTTCAGCTCTACAGATTCTTTACTTGTAAGTGAAATATATTACTGGGCTATCCATCTTGTCTGTTTAAATATGAAAAAAAATGATACAAAGCTATTGAATATGGTTGTCCTTATAGAACAAAGAAGCTCTTGGAAGTCTAAATATATTTCAATCCCATTTTTCCTCAAGTGCTTAGTGTTGTTTAAGGTTGATTCAGCACAGTTGAGTGTGATAATTCCAGGAATGTGGCTCCCAAAAATACCCATAACCCACATTGTGGACTGGAAGAAATTTGTCTTCCTCCTTCAACTACTCTACCAGTCTTGTGTTGATGGATTCCCAGTCCTAGGAGTGCTTTTTTTTTCTTTTTACTCTTTCCTATTAATGCTGTTTCCAAACTCCTTTTTTCTAGTTAGAAAGTCCAGAGGCCTGGCCTTTTGAAAGAATTTTTGCTGAATTCAATTTTAACATGTAAAAAACTGATAGTTTAATATTCTATGCTTCTCAGAGTAATTTTCATAGTAGTTGTAAACAGCACCTAAATCTGAATAAAAATAGCATCAGCAAAATTGAGTTATTTCTGCTATCAAGGAGAAATTTAAGTGAGATTTTTTTTTTGTTACTTGGTTTTTATTCCTCACACCAGTTATAAAAATGTCTTCTCTATTTACTCTTAAGATCAAACCTGGTCAAGCATGGTGCTAATATTGTATAACTTAAAAGGGTTCTTGGCAATTTATTGACCCTAAAATATTTTCATTAATGTTCTTTATAGAACTTGAAATTCTGCTATTAGACATTCATGCTTTTGAACCATTAAAACATCAGTGTGAGTCTCCTATTAGATGAAGATAATTCTGGAAGGGCCCTGTGATATCTTAAAGCATTATTGCCAATTAATGCCTTAGCAACATTCATTGGAAGCTACCTAAGAACAAGATTCTCTCTCTAGCAATAGAAATTAGCATATACATCTGAAGAGAGTGAAGGGAGGTGAGAAAGTGTGAAAGTTAACCAACAAGGATTTAATAAGTACATGCTTTGTGGCAGGTACAGTACTAAGTATCAGAGACTAAAAAAAAAAAAAAAGCAAAGGCTCTATCCCTGCATTAAAGGAACCCATATTCTTATCAGGAAACTAACATGTAAATAAGTGTACATACAAGATTAATATAGAGTAGCTAGAAGATAATGTCAGAGATTTTCCTCTGATGTTCTCTCTATTAGGAGGTCTGTGGGGAAGGCAGGAGAGGATCAAGAAAATACTACTGAAGAATGTGGACTTTCAGCTGAGGCCTAGGAAGCCAGGAAGCAGAGAGGAGGAGGAAGAGAAAGAAAATTTGAGCAATAGAAAAAAGCCCATGAAAAGGTAACATTTTGCAGATGGGATGTTATGTGTAAAGTATATCTGGTAGGTCTGACAGTTTGGATCATGATGTGTGTAAGAATATTGGAAAGGTAGGGAGAAGTCAGTGTGTGAAAGCCTTTAAATGCCAAAGGCGGGGGCGGGGGGGGGGGGCGAGCCAAGATGGCAGAGTAGAAACAGCATTTCCTCTGCGCTCCAGACCACACCATTTCAAAATTATGTTAAAGGGGAACTCTGAACAAACTCTGGAGCTCCAGCACCCACAGAACAACACAGAGAAGCTAACCTCCCGCTGAGGACAGCAGGGCAGCCCTGCAGGGAGTGGCCAGAACAGAGCTCTGAGAGCAGGCAGGGCAGCGCACTGGGGACCAACAGCTCAGCCCTCTGGGAGCTGAGCCCAGGCCCACATGAGTTGAGGTTTTAACCCCAGGGCTGCTGGGCCAGCAGCAGGTGGAGGGATTCCAAAACACCAGTAGCTGTGGCGATTCCAGAATGATCAACACAGATATGTCTAGGAGAAAGTGAGAGGTTAGTGCTCTATGGTCTTTGGGACCAGTATTTGAGGAATTTGTCAGCTTCTTCGCCTGGGGGCGAGAAGCCTCTGAGGAGACTGATCACAGTCACCATTGTGCGGCTTCAGTGGCAGCTTCAGCTCCTGGCCCGCAAATTGGAGGGAGATCCAGTGATCAGCCTTGGGGGGTAATTGCTCTTGCTTTAACCTCCCTGGATCTGGATTGCTGTCTGGGGGTGGGGGGGGGGGGGAGGTATGGGGTGGGTATCCAACTTGCCAGAGCATGTGGAGAGGCTCCACAGAGGCCACCCAACTAATACCTCTGGAAGTTGTGAAGACCCCAATGTTTGGGACAGAAGCTCCCCTCTCTGGTGGCAGAGTCCTACTGTGGAAACAAGGCCAAAAATCAAGTAAAGTGGCAACATGCCTATGCAAAGGAAACAAAATAAATAGAAAAATGCAACATTAGACTCCTATTTTGGGGGCAAAGAGGATTGAAGCATGGAACAGGAGGAAGACTGTGAGGTCAGAAATCCTTCACCAAAAGCCCCAAATGAAAATATGAGCAGGTTACAGGCCATAGAGGACCTTAAGAAGGATTTTAAAAACCAAATAAGGGAAGTGGAGGAAAAATTGGGAAGATAAATGAGAAGGATGCAGGAAAAGTATGAGATGAGAGTCAACAGCCTGACTGAGGAAAATAATACCTTAAAAAATAGACTAACTCAAATGGCAAAGGAGGCCCAAAAGGGCAATGAGGAGAAGAATGCCTTAAAAAGCCAAATTTTTCAGATGGAAAAAGAATCTCAAAAGCTCACTGAGGAGATTCATTCCTTCAGAGTTAGACTGGAGAAGGTAATCAGGGAAAAGAAATCAAAAGGAACTTATCAAAGTTGAACTATTTACATTCCTACATGGAAAAACAATAACTGTGACTGATCAAACCTTTCTCAGTATGAAAATAATTGAAGAAGGGTATATGGGCATATGAATACATATGTGAATGTGTGCATATAGGTTTAAAGGTATACATGGATAGAGGGCATAGGTTGAATTTGGTGGGAAGGCATGATACTTAATGGGTGAAGTGAAGAGGTGAGAGAATAAAGGAGATGAGGAGAGACAGGGTAGGGTAAACTATCTCATGTAGAAGAAGCAAGGGGAAGTGGTTGCAGGGGAGGGGAAGAACAGGAAGACAAAAAGGCAAAACCATATTCTCATTGAATTTGGCTCAGGGAGAGAATGACATACATACTAAATGGGATATCTCACCCTGCAGGAGAGTAGGGGAAGGAGGATGAGAGGGGGGATGATGAAGGGGAGGGCATTGTGGGTGGGGGAGTTTGGAAGTACCCACTTTTGAGGATGGTCAGGATCAAAGTAGGGAATGGACCAGTTCGGGGGTGGGATGGGTGGGAGGGAAATATAGCCAGTCTTTTACTATATATTTACTATATATCTACTATGGTAATGTTTTGCATAGCTATACATGTATAACACATACTGAATTGCTTATCTTCCCAGTGGGAGTGGGTGACAAGGGATGAAGGGAATGGATTTGAAATTCGAAGTTTTAAAATTAAATTTTTCAAATATATAAAAATACTATTATTAATACTATTTTGCATGTATTTGGGAGATAAGGTGTGCAGGCATCAGGACACAGAGATTCACCTTGCCCTAATGGTAAGTCCAAGGGGGTATGGGAGAAGATATGGGGGAGAGCAGATTGGATGAGGGGATATCTTGTGGGACTGCTAGTCTGGGGTGGTAGGTAGGGGAAAAATGGGGAAAAATTGTAACTCAAAATCTGGCAGAAATGAATGATGTAAAGCACAAGGTAATAAAGCATTTGTTTAAAAAAAAACATGTTGAGTTTGAGGTGCCTATAGCACATAGGGATTTATGTGGCATAGTGGATAAATTTCCAGACCTGAAGTCAGGAAGACTCATCTTCCTGAATTTGAATCCAATATCAGACCTTACTAGCTGTGTCAACCTGGGTAAGGAACTGGACTGTCTCAGTATACTCATCTGTATAATGAACTGGAGAAGGAAATGGCAAATCACTCCAGTATCTTTGCAAGAAAAGTTCAAATGAGGTCAAGAAGAATTGGACATGACTGAAAAGTTATTGAACAATAAGAACATGATACATAGTCTTCAAGATGGCCAAATTTTCAAGATACTGTTTTAGCTCGGGAGAGAGACAAGGATTAGGTAGAAATGATAAGTGAAATGGCTTAGAAACCAAAGTTTATCTACTTCAGAGTTTTACTCTAGGCTGGTTCTCTTTTTAATTCCAACATTAGACAAATAAGTCAGACAGGTACACAAATACTATGAGGAAGTACAAGAAGGACAGTCAAATCTGGAATTAGGCCTAAAACAATATAATCAATGCTTCCTTTAAATATGTGGCAGTAATCTCACAGTTGGATTTGACTATAGTAGTCCTCTGGTAATGTCTTATCCTACAGTTGTGAATTTTTGAAGAAAAGAGCTGTATTAAGAAGAGTAAGGATGGCATTGATCAGATTATTCAATTAAGGAAATGGCACCATTATTTATTCATTCAACAAATATTTATAGAATGTCTATGAGCTATAAAATATAGTAATACTAATACTAACATATTTGCAAGGTACTTTGTGTGTCTTATCAGGCTACATGTTTTTTTAGCATTTAAGCTGCCTTCCTCTCTCTACTTTGATGTTTGAAAGTGTGTTTTCCACATTCATAAGATACATTTATTAGAATTTTTTTAGATGCATAAGATACCTATCATGTACAATGTCATACATAGATATATGATATATAAATGGTGATATGAAAATATTGTTACAATGTACTTGGCTTTATGAACAGTTAATGTTATATACAAAAGCATTTAACCTGCTTTCTAGAAGCTAACAACGTTATATGGCATGTCTTTCTCTTTTACTTACAAAAATTGGCAAAATGAATTCTCCATTACCTTAAAGAATCATAAAAGGTTGACTTGAGAAGTAAGTTGATCTAACTCTCCCTTATTGACCTCTAAAAACATAGAACATATTGCCCCAGGGAAAACTCTGGAACCCTGATCCAGCAAAGAGATGGGATACAGCAGTTTTGTAGCCTGGGAAGATTTGGGGATTATCAGGAGAGGCTCCTCTCTCTCTGGGAAAGTGGAATAGTACAGATGGGATGTATCCCAGCAAGTCAGTGACCAGCCTCACCTCAGCAAACCAGTGGGTAATCCCGAGCCCTAGGGTGGTGGAGCAGGCAAACACCAGCAACAGAGCATTCAAGTGCGTTGGCACAGGCAGGGGAACTGGTAGACTCCAGCTCAGAAAACCACTATGTGAGCTGGTGGCTTCCTTCCTCCAGTAGCCAAACCTCCCTGTTTGTGCTTTCGAAGAATCACAACTCCAGGGAACATCCCTATTCATGCTTCCCAGGAAGCAGGTGGGCAGGCATCCTCCAGCAGCCAAACCTTCCTGTGCTTCAAAGCAGCCCAGGTAATCAGGCTTCCTGCAAGAGCCAGAACCCCCCCCCCCCCCACCCCGAGAGCTTTGCTGTTGCAGACACCAGCTCAGCACCAGGTAAGTTGTCAGACCCTTACAGCCTTCAGGTTTAAGTACCTGAGCACACAGCACACAAAGCCACAGACCTTGTCCTGAGTCTCCGGGACAAGAAGCTTGGGTCAATGCCCCCTGTGTTCTAGCATGAGAGCTCAACTTTAAAAGCCAGGAAATAGATTCTTACTATGGGGACAGGGAAGATCAAAACATAAATTCAGAAGAGGACAACATTGTCAATATACCCACATCTGAAACTTCAAAACAGAATATGAACTGGTCTAAAGCCCCAAACACCTTCTTGGAAGATCTTAAGAAGGATTTTAAAAGTCAAATAAGAGAGATAGAATAAAAATTGGGAAAATAAATGAGAGGTATGAAAGAGAGAGTTAATAGTTTGGAAAAAGAGCGACAAAAAGGCCTACAATATGTTGTTTAGAAGAAACACATTTCAAGCAGAGGGATACACATAAGTAAAGGAATATCATGCTTCAGCTGAAGTAAAGAAAAAGAACAACAAAAACAAAACCAGGGGTAGCAATTGTGACGTCAGACAAAGCAAAAGAAAAAAATAGATATAATTAGAAGACATAACGAAGAGAAAGGCATGCTGTTAAAAGATACCATGATTAAACATACATGCACCAAGTGATGTAGTATCCAGATTTGCAGAGGAGAAATTAAGGGAGTCAAAGGAATAAATACACAACAAAACCATACTAGTGTGGATTTCAACCTCCTCCTCTCAGGACTAGATATATCTAACCCCAAAAATAAACAACAAGTTAAGGAGATGAATAAAATTTTGAAAGAGTTTGATATGTCAGAGTTCTGGAGAAAATTGAATGGAGATAGAAATGGGCACCTACACAAAGACTCACCATATATCAAGGCCAAAAGCCTCACAATCAAATGAAGAAATGTAAAAATAGTTAATGTTTTCCAGATCACACTGCAAAAAAAAAAATGACATGTAATGAAGGGCCATGGAAATATAGACTAAAAATTTATTGGAAACTAAGTAATCTAACCCTAAAGAATGTATGAGTCAAACAACAAATCATGGAAAATATCAATAACTTCATACAAGAGAATGAAAATAATGATAAAATATGCCAACACTTATGAAATGCAGCAAAAGCAGTTCTTAGGGGAAGTTTTATATCTCTGAATGCTTACATGAATAAAATAGAGAAATAAAAGATCAGTGAATTGGACATGCTACTAAAGAAGCTAGAAAAAGAATAAATTAAATATGCAAAATTAAACATCAAATGAGAAATTGTGAAAACCAAAGGAAAGTTTAAAAACATTGAAATTAAGAAAACTATTAAACTAATAAATAAAACTAAGTTTTACATAAAAATAAATGCATGAATGGATAAATAAATGAATGAATGAATGAATATAAACTAAGGTTTTATATTAAAAAAATAGATGGATATTCATGGGGGCCGAGCCAAGATAGCAGAGTAGAAACAATGAGTCCAAGCCACTCTGCCCCCAGATTTCCTCCAAACGATGTAAAAGGGAACTCTGAACAACTTCTGGAGCCCCAGCACCCACAGAATGGCACAGAGAAGCTAACCTCCTGCTGAGGACAGCCCAGCACCCTGCAGGAAGGACCAGAGCAGTGCTCTGGGAGCCGGCAGCAAGCAGCGGGCAGAGCACGGGGAGCCAAGCCAAGCCAAGCAGAGCCCAGGTCCCCGTGAGCCGAGGTTTTAGCCCCAGGGCGGCAGGGCCAGCAGCCAGCTGGACAGACCGCAGAACACCAGCAGCTGTGGCAATTCCAGAATTATCAACATAGACATGCCTAGGACAAAGTGAGAGGTTAGTGCCCTATGGACTTTGGGACCAGTATTTGGGGAATGTATAGGCTTCCTCCCCTGGGGGCTAGAAGCTGCTGAGGAGACACTCCATTTTGTAGTTTTCAGAGGCAGCTCCAGCTCCTGGCCTGCGAACTGTAGGGAGATCCAGCGATTAGTCTTGGGGCATAATCACTCTTGCTTTAACCTCCCTGGATCTGGATTGTGATCTGGGGTGGAGGTCGTGGGTGGGTTTCCAGCTTCCACAAACGGAAGCCCACACACACGTTTGGGGTGAAAGTTCCTGTCTGGTGCCAGGCCATACTCTGGCAACAAGCCCAAAAGTCAAGTAATTAAGTGGCAACATGCCAAGGCAAAGGAAACAAATTAAACAGAAAAATGCAACCTTAGACTCCTACTTTAGGGGCAAAAACTATCGAAACATAGAGCAAGAGGAGGACTGTGAGGTCAGAAGTCCTGCTCCAAAAGCCCCAGGAGAAAACATGAGCAGGTTGCAGGCCATAGAGGACCTTAAGAAGGACTTTAAAAATCAAATAAGAGAAGTGGAGGAAAAATTGAGAAGAGAAATGAGAAGGATGCAGGAAAAGTATGAAATGAGGGTCAACAGCCTGGTTGAGGAAAACAATACCTTAAAAAATAGACTAACTCAAATGGCAGAGGAGGCCCAAAAGAGCAATGAGGAGAAGAATGCCTTAAAAAGTCGAATTTGCCAGATGGAAAAAGAATCTCAAAAGTTCACTGGGGAGATTCATTCCTTCAGTGTTAGACTGGAGCAAATGGAAGCTAATGACTTTATGAGAAATCAAGATGCTGTTAAGCAGATCCAAACAAATGAAAGATTAGAAGCCAATGTGAAATGTCTCATGGGAAAAACCACTGACCTGGAAAATAGATCCAGGAGAGACAATT
This sequence comes from Gymnobelideus leadbeateri, assembly GCA_011680675.1. Taxonomy (NCBI): domain Eukaryota; kingdom Metazoa; phylum Chordata; class Mammalia; order Diprotodontia; family Petauridae; genus Gymnobelideus; species Gymnobelideus leadbeateri. The sequence goes on along the minus strand of WOXC01010016.1, from coordinate 85,931 downwards.
TAAAAATTTTTGGACTACCCGAAAGCCATGATCAAAGAAAGAACCTAGAAATCACCCTTCAAGATATTCTCAAGGAAAATTGCCCTGATGTTTTAGATCCAGAGGGCAAAATAGAGGTTGAAAGAATCCACAGATCACCTCCTGAAAAAGACCCCAAAAAGAAAACACCCAGGAATATTATAGCCAGGTTCCAGAATCCCCAGATCAAGGAGAAAATACTACAAGCAGCCAGCAAGAAACAATTTCAATATTGTGGAAACACAATCAGAATAGCCCAGGACCTGTCAGCTTCTACACTGAGGGATCAAAGGGCATGGAATATGATATTCCAGAGGGCAGAAGATGTGGGACTGAACCCAAGGGTCACCTCCCCAGCAAAACTGAGTATTTTGTTTCAGGGGAAAATATGGTCATTCAGTGGAATAGAGGACTTTCAAGCATTCTTGAGGAAAAAAACAGAATTGAATAGAAAATTTGACATCCAGACACAAGAAGCTAGAGATGCCTGAGAAGGTAATCAGGGAAAAGAAATCAAAAGGAACTTATCAAAGTTGAACTATTTACATTCCTATATGGAAAAACAATAACTATGACTGATGAAATCTTTCTCACTATGAAAATAATGGAAGAAGGGTGTGTGGTCATATGAATACATATGTGAATGTGTGTGAATATGGTTACAGTTATATATGGATAGAGGGCATAGGTTGAACTTGTTGGGAAGGGATAATACTTAAGGGATGAAATTATGAGGTGAGAGAGGAAAGTGGCAAGAGGAGATGGGGAGAGACAGGGTAGGGTAAACTATCTCATGTAGAAGAAGCAAGGGGAAGTGATTGCAAGGGAGGGGGAGAATAGGAAGGCAAAAAGGCAAAACCACATTCTCACTGAATTTCGTTCAGGGAGAGAATGACATACATACTAAAAGGATATCTCAACCTACAGCAGAATAGGGGGAAGGGAGATGAGAGGAGGGATGATGGATGGGAGGGCATCCTTGGGGGGAGGGGAGGTTGGAAGCACCCACTATAGAAGAGGGACAGGATCATGTAGGGAATGGACCAGGTGGGGGGTGGGATGAGTGGGAGGGAATTATAAGCAGCCTTGCACAATATATCTACTATGATAATGTTTTGCATAGCTAGACATGTACAACATATACTGAATTACTTATCTCCCCAGAGGGAATGTGTGACAAGGGAGGAAAGAAAGGGATCTGAAATTCAAGGTCTTAAGATTAAATGTTTCAAATATATATAAATACTATTATTAATACTCTTTTGATTGTAATTGGGAGATAAGATGTGCAGGCATTGGGACACAAAGATTCACCTTCCTCTAATGGAAAAGTCGAAGGCGGTATTGGAGAAGGTATAGGAGAGAGCAGATTGGAGGAAGCGATATCTTGCAGGACTGCTATTCTGGGAGGGTGGGTAGGGGAAAAACAGGGGTGGGGGATGATTGTAACTCAAAATCTGGTGGAAATGAATGATGTAAAACAGGAGTTAATAAAGCATTTGTTTAAAAAATAAAAAAAAATAGATGAACCTTTGGTTAATTGAATTAAAAAAAAGAAAGAGGGGAACCAAATGTCCAGTGTCAAAGATGAAAAGGGTGAATTCATCACCAATGAAGAGGAAATTAAAACAGTAATTAGGAGCTATTTTGCCCAACTGTATGCCAATAAATTTGACAATCTTAGTAAAATGGATGACTATTCATTAAAATATAAATTGCCCAGATTAACAGAAGAGGAAATTAAAAAAAAACTTAAATAATCTTATTTTAGAAAAAGAAACTGAACAAGCCATCAATGTTCTCCTTAGGAAAACATCTCCAGGGCCAGATAGATTTACAAGTGAATTCTATCAAACTTTTAAAAAACAGTAGTATATTGTTGTAGTCCAATAGTATATTTACTGTCTGGGAAAACATGTGAAGAAGGAGTCCTACCAAATGCTTTTTAGGATACAAATAAAGTGCTGATACCTGATTGGGGAAGAGTTACAACAGAGAAAGAAAATTGTAGACCAATTTCCTAATAAAGTAGTAACAAAGAGATTACAGTTACTTATCTTAAGGCTAATACACTACAACCAGGTAGGATTTATACCAGGAATGCACAATTGGTTCAATATTAGGAAAACTATCAACATAATTGACCATATCAACAACAAAATTAGAAGAAATCATAAGATTATCTCAATAGATAGATAAAATGATTTTGACAAAATATAACATTCATTCCTATTAAAAACACTAGAGAGCGTAGGAATAAAAGGATTCTTCCTTAAAATGATAGCATCTAACTAAAACATCACCAATCATTGTATGTAATGCAGATAAGCTAGAAGCTTCCAATAAGTTTGGGGGTGAAAGAAGAATTCTATTATTACCACTGTTATTCAATATTGCAATGGAGATGTTAGCTTTAGCAATAAGAGATGAATAATTCATTGAAGGAATTAGAATGGGGAAAGAAGAAACAAAACCATCACTCTTTGCAGATGATATGATGGTATACTTAGTTAACCCTAGAGAATCAATTAAATAACTAGCAATAATTAACTACTTTGGCAAAGTTGCAGGATATAAAATAAACCCACTTAAATTACAAGTATTTCTAAACTGCTAAAAAAAAAAAAGCCCAAGGGCAAGAGATAGAAAAGAAAATTCCACTTAAAGTTACTGTAGATATTACAAAATATTTGGAAGTCTACTTGCCAAAACAAACCCAGGAACTATATGAATACAATTACAAAACATTTTCAAACAAATAAATCTAAATAATTGTAAAATGATTTTACAGATCTAAATAATTGTAAAAAAAATAAGTTGCTCATGGGTAGGCCGAGCTAATAAAAGTGACAATTCTATCTACATTAATTTACTTATTCAGTGCCATACCAATCAAACTATCAAAGCGTATTTTAATATAGCTAGAAAAAATAATAAAATTCATCTAGAAGAACAAAAGGACCAGAATATCAAGGGAATTTATAAAAAGAAATGCAAGAGAAGGTGACTTTGCTATACCAAATATTGAATTTTAATATAAAGCAGCAATCATCAAAACTTCTTGGTACTGGCTAAGAAAGAGAGTAGTGGATCAGTGGAATAGGTTAGGTACATAAAACACAATCATCAATGACTATTGTAAGCTACTGTTTGATAAATCCAAAGACTCCAGTGTCTGGAATAACCTACTTTTAACAAAAATTCTTTGCAAAGCTGAAAAAATACTGTGGCAGAAACTAGACACAGACCAACATCTTACACCCTATACCAAGATAAAGTCAAAATGGGCATACAGTCAAAAAGGCTGATACTATAAGCAAACCAGGAGAGTAAGGAATGGTTTACCTCTCAGAATAATGTTGAACAAATGAATTTTTCTATTTAAACACATTTCTAACTCAGTAATAGACTTTTCCACTGCCTTATTTCATTTTTAAACATAACTATATTACTCTATGAGAAGGTCTGTGTGTACTAATGCTGAGAAGGATACCTACCCCTTGGTCTTACGTGTTTAATCCTCAATGGTTTATAGTAATAGTTAAAAAACAAATAATTTGCTGGGGTGGCTAAGTGGTGCAGTGAATAAAGCACCAGCCCTGAAGTCAGGAGGACCTGAGTTCAAATCTGGCCTCAGACACTTAACACAAAAAATAGCTATGTGACCTTGGGCAAGTCATTTGCCCTCCAAAAAGCAAAACAAAAATATAGCTGTGTGACCTTGGGCAAGTCACTTGCCCTCCAAAAAGCAAAACAAAAAAATAAAAATAATGTGCTAATAATTACTTTTCCCTCACTCTTTTAAGTGATTTCTCCTTTACTTACCTATTGGAGAAATGGGTTTAATTTAAAAGCTGGGAAATTTTCATTTGATCTCTGTAAACCTATACAACTATTTCATAACAAGCACCAGGAAATGATGCCTTCATTTAGGAAAATTGCTTTACTTGGGAGATAGGCCTGCTATAAGATTATGCCTTGTTGTATCAGAACAGAAGTAAAATAGAACCAAAAGTCATTTTATTGCCCAATGATAGTGATGACAACTTTGACTTTTGACTTTTATTGCAAATATGATAAAATTTTATATAAAAGAACTACACAAACCGATTTACATGGGATTAATAAAATGATAATATTAAAGCAAATTTTATGAGCAGACTTGAAGGAGACTAAATTCAGGCTATACAAACTTATTGCTGGTTGTCTTTGGTAGATAGAGAAGGTTTAAGTCACTCCAAGGAGTGATCACAATAGAATTGTACTAACCAGTCCAAAATATTTTCCCTTTTTAATTAGAGTACTCAGTCTGATGCTTAGGGATAAAGTTTAGGGTAATGGGAAGGAAGGCTAGTCAATCAAACCAGTAATAGGAAAAATTAAATAGGATGTTCTGGTCTTGAACAGAAATAGGAATATAGACTCATCATTCATTGTGTTCATTAATTTCATACCAAAATATCCAACTTAAAACCAAAATTCAAAAAGTTCAGTTTTAAATAATAAAATAATATTTTCTGGTAAGTTCATGGTATTTTTCTTGAAAAATGTTAACTGGCATTACTACAGCTTTCTAATTAATAGGAATTATAGCACCAATAAATTTCAAAGCTGAAAAATTTGTCTGTATTTCAATATTATTACTTTAAAAAAACTTAATGTAATTATCTTCAATGTAAGAAGACTAATTTTGACATCCACTTTTATACTTATTTATAACTGTGGGGCTTTGTGTAATGATCATATGGTTTATTACGTTTCACAACTAACGTAGTAATTTGTCACCCTTCCTAAGAATGAGCAATTTCAATACTTCCAGGATCAGTAATTTCACACGTTTACTTCCTCTACTGACAAAGATTATACCATCTCTCTATATCTTCAGTATAAGTCTTTAAGTAGGAATGTGTTTGTTGGAGAGGAAAGGAGCCAAAGCAAAGAGGAGAGTTTATGCAAGGATAATAAAAAGTTAAGCAAAACAACTTTAAAAGATTTAAAACTCTGATCATCAGAATCATAGCCAGCATTTACACACATACATGAATACAAATATGCATACACAAGCATATATAAATAAATTTGTGTATATGTACACAAACATGTTCCTAGCTTTTATATAGCAATTTGAAATTTGCAAAACATTTTACAAATGTGATCTTATTTTCTCCTCATGAAAACCCTGGGAAGTGGGTACTGCTATTATCCCCATTTTCCATATGAAGAAACTGAGGCAGAAAGTGAATTGCCCAGGGTTGCATAGCTAATAAGTATCTGAAGAAGGATTTGAATTCACATCTTTCCTAACTCCAAGTCTGGTGCCCTAGCCACTGTGTTCCTAGTTGCTTGATGAAGTCAATAAATAAGTGTGACTTCAGAGGGATGATAATAAATAATCTTACTTATGTGGCCAATATGTTGATTTGTTTTGTTTGACTATGAATATATGCTGTAAGAAAACATTTTCATAATGTTGGGTAATTAATAGATGGAGGTACTAGTGGTAGTGCTATCAAAAAGAACAGAAAGTTGTGTCATTAAGAATTGTTTTTTAAATCACAAAACAAGAGAAGGAAATTCACAGGGGGACAAGCAAGACAACTTTGAAACTGATTGATGAACTTTTTATGAATTTTTTTTTGTCCAACTTTTTTATTGGAGAGGGGAAGGCAGGGCAATTGGAGTTAAGTGATTTGCTCAAGGTTACACAGCAGTAAGTGTTAAGTGTCTGAGCCAGAATTTGAACTCAGGTCCTCCTGACTCCAGGGCCAGTGCTCTTTTCACTGTCACCTAGCTGAGCCTTGTTTTGTATTTTTTTAAAGTTGTATTTAATAGGAATTCATGGTTTCATTTGCAATTATCTTTTTCTTTTCTTTGCATCACTCCTCCAAACTCTGAACACTTAAATGTTCTTGGTCTCTTCTCCTCCACTTCAAAGAGTACAGAACTTTGATTATGTACAGTTATTCTTTGTCTGCTTTAACTATGTATTACTCCTTTCTGAGTTAAATCTTCTCTATCAATTTTTGAGCTGGAAATTTTGATGATATTAGGTGCCATACACTGAGTAGAAAAGGAAGTAGTTTCAAGTGAGGAGTTATCTTGGATTCAATGCTTCAGGCAACAAGGTGTGGTTTCAACTAGGGTTGGAAAAGGAGGCACTTCTCTAACCCAGCATATGACAGAATATGGACCCAACTTAGTTGGTTACCTTTTGACTCCCTTGTGTATTCTCTTATTTTAGCATTAACTTTGTTTGTGTCAACTGGTCCTGATGATGCATGGCATGGCACTTTCCTGAAAGTGGCAATAGCATTGTCATGAGACTGTAAATGTGCAATATTTATAAACAGAAATATTTATGACTACTTGTCAAATTCGAGAATGAAAAAAATATTTAAAAATGAATTGCTATATTTACATATTCATTACTCCATGGTCAACCAGAGGAGAAGCTTATATGAACTTAGTTTAGCTGGTGTTCATATGGCAGTCATAGAGGCTCTCTTTGCAGTCATATTTGTAGCCTACCTATATATTTGTAGTCTAGCTGGATAGACACTGCTAAACATTTCATTTGAAAGGCATAGCCTTTCAGGAACAAGGGTTACCTTCATGCTATAGAGTTAAATTAGTTAGGGGTAAATATGAACTGGTTTTATTTCTATGGAAAACATTTAGTTCTGCAGTGAAAGGACATATAGAATGTTGTCTTTTTCTTGTAAAAAGTGATTGGTAAAGTAATTCAGTTGTTTTAAATTAATGTACATCTTTATTATGCGTAACATATTATTTTCTTCTGACTGTGGTGGTTAGTCAGTTGGAAAATTATGGTTTTATGAACAAGACAAATGTGATACAAAAAAGATAAAATATCTGTTATAAATGATAGTTTTTAATATGTTGATAGTAGCCAAAAGTTTGCTATCGAGTGATGGGTTGGTGTTTGTTTTTTGTTAGTTTTGTTTTAATGTTTGTTTTTTGTTTTTGTGTTTTAGTTATGGCAGCTCATAAAGGCTGATAACAAAACCTTAGAGAAGTTGTCATTTGCATTGGTAGAGGGGGAAAATTAGTAATTGAAATCTCAGATGTATTTGAAATTGTTGGTAATGCTTTTTTCCCACTGACTACTATATACTATTTCAGTTACCCTGATGATAGTCTCTCTCTCTCTCTCTCTCTCTCTCTCTCTCTCTCTCTCTCTCTCTCTCTCTCTCTCACACACACACACACACACACACACACACACACACACACACACACAAATACACAGATACATGCATGATACATGCATATACCTACCACCCCACCATTTTGAGCAGTCTGATGTCTTAAAAGAACATTTTGCTAAGAACCAAAAAGACCTCAGTTCCAATCTAGGACCATATCAATGTTAACTCCTACTACTATTACTGAGGAAACTTTAGAGCAACTCAAATCAATCCAGTTTCTTCATCTTTTAAGAGGGATGGATAAATAAATGTGGTAGGGACCTTTGCTATATACTTAAATATGCCAAGCACTGTCCTGAAAAATGAAGGTACAAATACAAAAACAAAGAAAGCCTCTGTTCTTAAGGAGTTAATATTCCTGTAGGGAAAGAGAATACATTTAGAAAAGTGGTGAACAAGGAAGAAATATTTTGATTTGGAAAATTATAAGAAGGTTGATAGTACTTATATGTGTGTCAGATACTGGGCTAAATACCCCTGCTTCAAAAAGAAAAAAAAAAGATACTTTCTGCCTTTAAGGAACTGGCAATTGTAATGGCAATGCAAATTTAAAGATCTTCCCTGCCTCTAGGTTAAGAGCAACTGGAACCTGTGGTGGGAGGCTTGGTTTTCAGGAAAGCCCACACCTTGATACTTTGTGATTGGGCAGTGGGTCAAGGAGATTGTTACATTCTCTGAGTCAGGTGAAGGCTATATAAACCCTGATGAGGGGCTTTGCTTTGGGGCTCACTTTGAGAAGTGTTATGTGATTTGACCAGATGAGACTCTGGGCAGCTGCTGAGAGCCATCCCCCTTTCCCTGCCCTTTGAAAACCCAGATGTCGATGCTTCCCTCTCTGGTAACTCTGATTTGGTATTGATGTATGTAATGGTTGGGCATTGATCTGTCTGTTTCTCTGTTTTGAAACTTCTGTTTGTATACTCTGAAGTTCTAGGTGCTGACCTTTTCCCCCTGAACTAGGTAAATGATATGTTTGTTTGATTAAAGTAAGCTTGTTAACCCATTTTGAATTGCTTTCCTTTTGAAAAGCAGATCTAAGAACCTGTGTTGGCAGCCACCCTGGGGATGTTGGGGTGCTTGCTGCTACAGCAATCTAGTGGGGGAGACAACACACAAGCAAATGTGTATAAGAACTAGATATAGGATAAATAATAAATTACTAAAAGAGGAAAGGCACTAGAATTAATAGGGATTGGAAAGACTTCCCTTAGAATAGACTTGTCAAAGCACCCTGCCTTCTAGTTGCAGGTGGTAATAATACACTTGAGGGGGTCTGAACCGGTTTAAAATTTAAGTGGGAAATATTTAACAAAATGAAAAATATATAAGAAGATACAAAAATATTTCATTTTAAAACCAAGCCAATATGTGGTTTGCAGTGATCCTTACTTACATGTTAATAACCCCATTTTTTATTTCAACATCATCTCTATTCTTCTCACTCCGTGTTATACTTGGTGATCTCATCAATTCTCAAGGATTTAATTATCATCTTCCCAGGCACTTACTGTCAGTGTGACCTTTGGCAAGTCAATTAACCCTATTTGCCTCACTTTCTTCATCTGTAAAATCAGCTGGAGAAATATGGCAAACCACTCCTGTATCTTTGCCAGGAAAATCCCAAATGGGGTCATGAAGAGTTGAACATGATTAAAAATAATTGAGCAACAATGTGAGGTGATAACTTTAAAAAGTGTGGTGACAGTATCAAAAGAGAAATGGGGATGTATTCAAGAAATTCAAGAAATGTTGCAAAGGGGAAATATAGAGGCCTTGTCAAAAGATTGGATATAGGGGCGGCTAGGTGGCGCAGTGAGTAGAGCGCCAGCCCTGGAGTCAGAAGGACCTGAGTTTGGATCCGGCCTCAGACACTTAACCCACACAAACAAAAACCTAGCCGTGTGACCTTGGGCAAGTTACTTAACCCCAATTGCCCTAAAAGGGGTGGCTAGGTGGCGCAGTGAGTAAGAGCGCCGGCCTCAGAGTTGGGATGACCCGAGATCGAATCTGGCCTCAGAAAATGAGCACCCACACACAAATAATGACTAGCCATGTAACCTTGAGCAAGTTACTTAACCCCAATTGCTTAAAAAAATATATTGGATATAGTCTAGAGTGAAACTTTTGTGGCAACCCTGGGGGACTGAGAATATTATGGTGCCCTCAACACTAATAAGAATGTTTAGAGGGAAGAGTGGTTTATGGGGACACTAATCAGTTTTGTTTCAGACGTGTTGAGGTTAAGATGTGTATTAGATATACAGTTTGAGATGTCTAGAAGGCAAACTGGAGGTCAGCAGAGAAGTTAGGACCGGATAGGGCAATTTGAGCATGATAAGTATATAATAGATGATAATTAAATCCTTGAGAGTTGATGAGATCACCAAGTATAACATGGAGTGAGAAGAATAGAGAAGGCCCAGGACAGAGTTCTGTGGGACACCTATGGCTAGAAATGGTCACCTGGATGAGGATTCAGCAAAGAAGATTGAGGATAGGCAGAGGCATCAGTTGTGTACTGAAAACCTAGATAGAAGAGAGTAAGAATGAAAAGGTGGATCAACAACATCAAAGGATGAAGAGAGGTCAAAAAGAATAAGTATTAAGAAATGACCATTGGATCTGGTCCAATGACCAAGAGATCATTGGTATCTGGATAGAGCAGTTTCAGTGGAGTGGTCAGATCACAAGCTGAATTATAAGAGTTTCAGAAGAAAATAAGAATAGAGAAAGTGGAGGTATCTCTTGTAGATAGACTTCTCAAGGATCTAGCCACAAAGGGCAGAAGAAATACAGGACAAGATTTAGCTAAGATGAAACCATCAAGTAATGGTATTTTGAATCTGAGGGAGTTGGTGTGAGTCAATAGGTTGATATGCACTTTCTAGAAGCAATGATGAGGTTGATTTAAATATGGGTCCAGAACTGGATAGGTGTGAGAGGCCAGGGTTTGTGACCTATTCTCTTTGAGCTTAGTTTCCTTATCTATAAAATGGGGATAATACATGCAGTAATGATCTTATAGAATTGCCATGAAATTCAAATGAAATAGTGTGTCCAAAATGTTTCATAGACTTTAAAGAATTAAACTTGTGAGTTCATTGGGAAAGGGAACTTTAGGAGGAGGAAAATGGTCCTAGGATTACACATTAGAATCTGCTCTGCAATGTTTGATCTTGGAGAGTTGGCTAAATCACTAAAAATTTAAATAATTTACCTAATATCTGTCCATGGTGTGACTTGAGTCTGGGTTTGTCTGACTTTGAAACCACCCCTCAATCACTATGCTACTCTAGCTAGCTCTAAGTATGTATATAGCAGAATCCAGAAGCTTTAGTTATTTATAAACTTACCCATATACCTGCATACAGCATACAGATTTCAAAGCACTAAATATTCATTGTAAATTAAAATTAAAACCTGAAAAATGTAGAACGGTAAGAATAATATAATGAGGTGGGAGATAATTGCATCATATATTTCCACTATCTTCACTGGATCAAAGTGGTTCTGCCTTTGAAGGAGCAAGTTCACTCATTGTTAACATTTATTGGGCATCTAGGTGCATCAGTGGATAGAATGCCAGCCTTAGAGTCAGGAAGACCTGACTCCATATCCAGCCTCAGACACTTACTAGCTGTTTGACCCTGGGCAAGTCACTAAACTCTGTTTACCTCAGTTTCCTCATATGTAAAATGAGCTGGAGAAGGAAATGGCCAACCATTCTAGTATCTTTGCCAAGAAAACCCCAAATAGGATCACAAAGAGCTGGGCATGACTGAAGAATGGCTTAAAACATACACTACTATGGAAAGACAGAAGTGGAGATGGAGAAAGGGAACTAGAAGTGCTAAAGAAGTCAGCAAGATGGTTCTTATTGTCAAATAGCTAAGTATTTCCTAAGATTGTAATGAGGATAAAGACAATGATTTTAAAGTATTCTGTAAACTTAATGGGCTGTATAAATGCTAGCTACAACAACAGCAACAATTATTATTATTAAATCATTTAGGAAGAGGAAATCTCTACTACTACTTCTTCTAATGAGGAAAGGACATTGATAAAACAAAGATCCATCATTCAATCAATCAGCAAATATTTATGAATGCTTACTATGTGCCATGAACTATCTTAAGCATGAAAAACAAAAAGGTGAAGAGCAAAAATAGTCTCAGATCTCAGGAAACTCATACTCTAATGGGAGAGATAAGAAAAAAATAGCTATATAAATTATGTATACATACATAAAACATGTAAACAGGAGGTAATCTAGGGTTTGGGGTGAAAAAGGTTTCTTACAGAAGCTGAGATATGAGCTGATCCCTGAAAGAAGCCAGAGAATCAGGAGGCATAAATGAGAAGATGGAGCTTTCTAGGTATTGGATCAGCAAGTAAAAGAGGTACAGGATCAGGAGATGAAAGTATTGTGTTTCGGGAATGTCTTGAAGTGTCATGAAATATAAGAAGACTAGAAAGTTAGGAAAGGTCCATGTTGTGAAAAGTTTTATATAACAGAAGATTTGATGTATTATTTCATATATAACACATATTATATTGCATTATATATTATGTATGTATATGTACATTATATATAATAAATGTTTATATATATATATATATATATATATATATATATATATATATATACAGAGAGAGAGAGTATACTATTACCTAAAGATAATAGTCACTGAAGTTTATTGAGTGAATGAGTGAGTGTGTGTGTGTGTGTTTGTGTGTGTGTGCGCGTGTGTGTGAAGAACTTCTGATCTAGACCAATCCTATTATTTATGTGAGAGGAAATAGTTCCAGAGAGAGAAAAAAAAATCTCAGGTCAAATGGTGAGCTATAGATTAGAACTATAATCTTTGTTTCAACATCGGTTTAGATGCTTTTAAGAATGGACCTTACAGACTTTCTAGGAAATGTAGTCCATATTCTTTATTTTTCAGAGGAAGAAATTAAGGTTTAGAGAGTACAGTCCACCCACCTGAGAGCACAAATCTAATTACTGTTTGAATTATGTGAAACTGGTATATTTTGTCATCTCTTTCATGAAACATTTTCTATTTTCTATGAATATTGAATTGAGAGCAAATTCACCACTTTCCTTAACCTTTTTTTTTCTACATTTAAATGAAGGTACAGTGCAGTAAAATAACTAAAAACAGATTAAGGAAGCAAGAGAAATGGAGTTTTTTTTTTTAATATGTGAGTTGGATGTGTAGTTTATAAGTATGAGTTTATAGAATGAAAACTACTATTATAGAAGGCACCAAGGTATATTGGCAGGAACACTGGTTCTTGAATCCAGATAAAAATTCTTTGATATTTTACAACCTAAAAGAACATGCAAAACTAGTTTAGCTTTCTTGAGCTAAATGATCATAAGTTCCCTCTTCAAAAAATTGAAAGTAACATTTTTTCCACTAACCATTTCATTGAAATATTGTAAAGAAAGGTTTTATTAACTCTTACAGTGTTATATAATCCAGAATCTTTTTAAGCCTTTTAAATAATTTAGCTCATGTTATCATATGAATCTATGTGCTACAAATATGTAGCTTACGATACTTTTTTCTTAGACCAACCTATAATCTTCAGGTGAAAAAAAATGCTATCAATGCAAATTAGCACCTGCTCTGCAACTTTTATTCTTAAAGTGATGCCTCACTGGTAGAAGTGAATATAGAGAATATAGAGGAGAAAAGTGATTGGCGCAGAGGCACATAGTCAATAATTTGTAGAGGCAATACTTGAATTCAAATCTTCTTAACTCTAAGGCCAGTTTCCTTGCCACTGCACCACAGCAACTTAATTCAAATAAAATCTTATTTGTACAACATAATGTAACACAATAAGCATGTTATGAAACATATTTAGCCTTTATTGTGTTATATGTAATCTACTGTATAATATACACAATATGTGCATATATATATTTGTATGTATACATTTCTATATATGCATACACATTATATGTGTGTATGCATATACACAGATACATATGTATATACACATACATGCATTCATACATATATACACATGTACACACATATAAATATATACACATATACATGTATATATGTATGTATTTATGTATATAGTATTCTGATGGTAAAGCAAGTGTTTAATTCCTGAGTAAACTGCTTAGAAAATTCAAAATACGTTACAAAAAGCAAAGCTGCTTATCTGTTTTTGGAAAATAGGCCTGTTACATTTACTTTCAAGTACTCTGGTAAACAAACACTCAAGGTTACAACTTACAATGTATTTTAATGGCAAAAATTTTTCCTATTAACACAACACAATGAATCTTGCAGATTGTTTGGATGCCTTTTTTTCTCCTCTTTGTTTGTAGCCTTGAACAAGGCATCCTGATGAAAAAAAATTTCTGGAGAATGATGTTGAAAAACAAGAGCTTATAAATTCCCATTTTATCTATAAAGAGACATGAAGGTAAAAGAACTCATCACTATCATAGGAAATGAAAATGTTAACTTTTATTGCTCAAAATTCCTTTGATTGAGTTAATAGTATCCAAATACCTACAGTTAGTTATTATAGTAATCAATTCTAAAAAGATTACAAAGCAAGAAATAGTATGCTGGCAATGCTATCGAATTTTCCTGAAAGGAAAAATCTAAAGGAAAATAGAAATTAATTTTATGAGAGGTATTTACTTATTAATTTTATTATACTCTAGCTTTGGAATTTCACTTTTTGTAAATGCTATTCACATACTGGACCAGCTTTTTTCCATGGCTAAGCCATCCTCTTATTTATTTTTCATTGTTTATTTATGTTTGATAATTACTAGGGTTACCAAATTAATTTGGCCGTATAATTTTCTTTCTAAATACTTGATGAAGCCTAAATGGTGGAGTAAAAGCAGGAACTTGCTTGAGCTTCCACTCCAACCACCTCCAATCCTGGTACAATATGACTCTACACAAATTTTAGAGCTACAGAACCCAAAAAGTGAAAGAGAGCAACAAATCTCCTGCTGAAGGCAGTGTGGCTGGCCGGCAGGAAGGGTCTATCACACAGAGCTGGGAGCCAAGCCCAGTCCCACATGAGCCACACAGGTCCAGACTTGGGGTGGCCCTGACTAACAGAACAGACTGGCCAGAGCAGACTTCAGGAGAGTGAATCACTGGCAATTCTGGTGATTTCCAGAATTCTCGAGACATAAACAACGAAGAAAAAGTAAAAAGTCAGTGGGGAATCCTGTTGATGCAGGGTGAGAGAAGAGCAGGGTCTGGACCCTGCCCCTGGGGCAATGGAGGTGATGGCAGATGCAACTGCTGCCACTGCTGATGCTTCAGGCTCTTGACCTACAGATCATAGGGGGACTAAGTGACTGTTCAGAGGGCATTTTCAGGAATTTCTCTGCTGGCATTGAAGCAGGATTCTCCTCTTTTGCCCTGTTTGCATCTGGGTGACAGTCTTGGGTGATGGTGCTGAGGTGAGGAGCGCTGGTGTGGCAGAGTTTGTGGAGGCTATAGAGAGAAAGATCTCCTCTCAGTTCTGAGGCAGGTGTCTGGAAAAAAAACTCTTAACAACAGCTATGCAAAACCCAAGCAATTTGGGACACAGGACTCTCCACTCTGGAAGCAGAGTTCTACCAAAACAAAGAGCTCAAAAGTCAAATAATTGGCTGGCAAGATGAGCAAACAGGGGAAGCACAATCAGACTATAGAATCCTCTTTTGGGGACAAAGAGAATCAAAACGTAGTACCCAAAGAAGACAACAGTCAAATCTCCTGCATCAAAAGCCTCCAAGAAAAATATGAGCTAGTCACAGGCCATGAATGAGGTCAATAAGGATTTTGAAAATCAAGTAAGTGAAAAAGAGGAAAAATTGGGAAGAAAAATGAGAATAATGCAAGAAAATCATGAAAAAATGAGTCAATATCCTGACTGAAGAAAATAACACCTTAAAAAATAGACTAACTCAAATGGCAAAAGAGGTCTAAAAAGCCAGTGAGGAAAAAATGCCTTATAAAGCAGAACTGACCAGATGGAAAAGGAATTTCAAAAAATCTCTGTAGAGAATAATTCCTTCAAAATTAGATTGGAGCAAATAAAAGCTAATGACTTTAAAAGAAATCAAGATACTATAAAACAGATCCAAACAAAAGAAAAAATAGAAGGCAATGTGAAATATCTCTTTGGAAAAATCACTGACCTGGAAAATAGATCCAGGAGAGATCATTTAAAAATTATTGAACTACCTGAAAGCCATGACCAAAAAAAGAATCTTAGATATCATCTTTCAGGAAATTCTTAAGGAAAATTCCCCCGATAATCTAGAAACCAGAGGGCAAAATAGAAATGGAAAGAATTCAGGCATCACCTCTTGAAAAAGGTCCCATAAAGAAAACTCCTAGAGATATTATAGACAAATTCCAGCGTTCCCAGGTCAAGGAGAAAATATTACAAACAGGAAGAAACAATTTGAGTGTTGTGGAAACACAATCAGAATAATGTAAGATCTAGCCACTTCTACATTAAGGGACTGAAGGGTTTGGTATATGATATTCTGGAGGTCAAAGGAGCTAGGATTAGAACCAAGAATCACCTACCCAGAAAAACTGAGTATAATATTTCAGGGGAAAATAGAGAAATTCAATGAAATTGAGGACTTTAAAACATTCTTGATGGAAAGACAGAACTGAAGAAAAAATTTGACATTCAAATACAAGAAGCATAAGAAGCATGGAAAGGTAAACAAGAAAAATAACTCATTAGGAACTTATTAAGGCTGGACTGTTTACATTCCTACATGGAAAAATTATAATTGTAACTCATGAGACTTTTCTTATTATAAGGATAGTTAAAGGGAATGTATATGTATGTATGTGTATACATACATATATGTGTGTATGTATAGGAGTGTATGTGTGTGTGTGTATATATATGTGTGTGTGTGTATGTGTACGTGTGTGTGCATATATACACAGAGGGCACAAAATAAGTTGAATATGAAGGGGTGTTTTCTAAAAAATAAAATTAAGAGATGAGAGAGGAATATATTGGGAGGAGAAAGGGAGAGATAGAATAGGGTAAATTATCTCGCATAAAAGAGGCAAGTGAAAAGTGTTAAAATGAAGGGGAAGAGCAGAAAGGTTAAATGGAATCAGTAAATCTTACTCTCATTGGATTTGGCTTAAGTAAGCAATAACATACACAGTCAATTGGGTATTTTACCCTATGGGAAAGTAAATGGGAAGGGGTCAAGCGGGGTGATAATAGAAGGGAGAGCAGATTGTGGAAAAGGGTAGTTAGAAGCAAACACTTTTGAAAAGGGACAGGGTCAAAGGAGAAATTAGAAAATATGGGGGGGTTGGATGGAATGGAGGGAAATACAGTTCTTCTTTCACAATATAACTACCATGGAAATGTTTTGCATAACTAGACATGTACAAACTATATTGAATTGCTTGTCTTCCCAGTGGGGGTGAGTAAGGAGGGAAGAAGGGAAAGAATCTGGAAATCAAAGTTTTAAAAGCAAATATTTTATGTGCAACCAGGAAATGAGATATACATGCAATGGGGTATAGAAATCCATCTTGCCCTACAAGAAAGTAAGGTGGGGTTGGGGGAGGACATAAGAGAGAATAGATTGGTGGAAGGGATGTTCAGTATACTTGCTATATTGGGGTGGGGGTAGGAGAGAGAAAGGGACAAAATTTGTAACTCAAAATCTTGTGGAAGTGAATATTGAAAAATAAAAAAAAATAAATCTAAATTCATGATGAATTTGTGAGTTCACCAATATGGACATTCCCTTTTAAATATGCAGAACACTAACAATTCACACCACTCTCTAACATGAGACTTGTTTGTGTACTCTCAGAGCCTCAAGGAAATGGGACTCTGCTTTGTCTTGATTTTTAAAAATTAACAGATTTTTCACTTTCAATTTTCATTTGCATAGGATTTTTATATCTATATTTTCTTCCACTCCCTCTCCTTCCCTCCAAGATGGTGTGCAATCTGATATAGGCTCTATGTATACATTCACATGAACATATTTTCACATTAGTCATGTTGTAAAGAAGAATTAGAACCAATGGGAGAAACCACAAGAAAGAAAATACAGAGAAAGAGAAAGACATGTTCATGCCCATGCACACACACACACACACACACACACACACACACACAGAGAGAGAGAGAGAGAGAGAGAGAGAGAGAGAGAGAGAGAGAGAGACTCTGTAGTTCTTTTTCTGCATGTGGATATCATTTTCCATCATGAGTCTTTTGACATTGTCTTAGATCCTTGCACTGCTAAGAAGAGCTAAGTCCATCAATGTTAGTCTTTACACAAGTTTGCTGTTATTGCACTTGATTTTCCAAGTATACTCGTATAGTACATGAGACATCCATTGTGTAATTAGCTACCTTTTTCATCATATATTTCTTTTATGATGGCTAATAAAAACAAAATGATTTCCTTCTTTCTGATTTCCTTCACTCCTCTTTTTCTTTCTTCCTCCCTTTTTTCTTCCTTTCTTCATTTTTCTTTTCCATTCTTTTTTCCTTCTTCTTTTTCTACCATTCTTTCTTTCATACTTCCTTCCTCTCTCCACCTTCCTTCCTTCCTTTCCCTCTTCCTTTCTTCCCTTTTTAAGTTAAATTATTTATTTTTAGTTTTCAACATTCACTTTCATAAGTTTCAAATTTTCTCCCCCTCCCTGCCCTGTCTCTTCCCAAGAGAGATTGCTATCTAATATGGGCTCTATAATACATTCTTATTAAATACAATTTCACCTAAGTTATGTTGCATAGAAGAATTATAATGAATAGGAAAGACCCCGAGAAAGTAAAAAAAAAATAAAACAAACAAAAAAGTCTGCTTCTTTTTGCATTCTGACTCCATAGATCTTTCCCTGGATATGGCTGGCATTTTCCATCCAGTTTCCTTTGGAATTGTTTTAGGTCCTTGCATTTCTGAGAAGGGCTAAGTATATTAAAATCAGTTCTCACACACTATGACTATTACTGTATACTATGTTCTTCTGGTTCTACTCCCCTCACTCGGCATCAGTTCATATAAGTCTTTCCAGGCTTCTCTGAAGTCTGCCTGTTCATAATTTCCTTGATCTGATCAGACAGGCAGACACCTCCAGTGGAGTTAATAATCAGTTTTATTCTAGTCTAATTTTCTTAAAGGGTTGCCAATAACAGGAGCACAACTCCTACACCATTCTCTAATCACTCTTCTCATAGGGGCCGGTGAGAAGGGGGTGGGGCAACTACCCCTATGTCTTGATGGATTTAATCAAGACAAGATTGGAAATCAGTTTACATTCCAATCTTTAAAAAATGGCAGTGCCAAGGAATGTTCATTTTACTGAACAATTGAGCACATTTCACACACCAGAAAGATTAAACTTAAGATTCTGTATGGTAGGCTTCAGCATTATATGAACAGAGAATTACCAGAAGTACAAACTGAATTTTGAAGAGTCAGAGGAATTAGAGACCAAATTGCCAATATTTGATTATGGAGAGTTCCAGGAAAACAAACAAACAAAAAAACCCCCCAAAAAACAAAGCAAAAAGAAAAACAAAACATTTCCTCCTGCTTCATTGACCACACTAAAGCTTTTGACTGTGTGGATCACAACAAAATATGGCAAGTCTGCAAAGTGTTGGGACTATCAGATCATCTTACTTGTTTCCTGAGGAACCTGTATGTGGGCCAAGAAGCAACCGTTATTAGTGAACATGAAACAACTGATTGGCTTAAATTGGAAAAGGAGTACAATAAGTCTATATATTGTTGCTTTATTTATTTAACTTATATGGAGAGTATGTTATGGTAATAAATTCCAGACTAGATGAATCAAAAACTGGATTTAAGGTTACTGGGAGAAATATCAACAATCTCAGATATAAGGCAGATACTACTCTGATGACCAAAAAATAAATAGGAATTAAGAAACTTCCTGATGACAGTGAAAGAGGAAAGTATAAAAGCTGGCTTGAAGCTTAATATTAGAAACAACAACAACAATATCTTGGTACTTGGTCTAATCACTTCCTGGTAAATAGAGGGAGAAGAAATAGAAGCAGTATAATATTGTATTTTCTTGGGCTCAAAGATCAGTGCAGATGGCGACTGTAGCTATGACATTAAAAGGCATTTCCTCCTGAGAAGGAAAGTTATGGCCAATATGGACAGCATGTTAAAAAGGGCAGCCATCACTTTGCCAAGAAAGTCCATAGGGCCAAAGCTATGTTGTTTTTGCTGTTGTTGTTGTTGTTTTTTCCAGAAGCAATGTGTGATTGTGAGAGTTGAACTATAAGGAAAGCTGAATGCCACTAAGTGGACACTTTCAAATTTTAGTGTTGGAGGAGATTTTTAATAATATTTTATATTTTTCCAATTATATGTAAAATAGTTTTCAACATTCACTTTTATAAGATTTTGAGTTCCATTTTTTTCTCCCTTCCACCCCACATTTCCTCCTCAAGATGGCAAGCAGGCTGATACAGGCTATGCATATACAATCATATTTAACATATTTCTACATTAGTCATACTGTGAAAGAAGAGTAAGAACAAAAAGGAAAAACCCATGAAAAAGAAAAAAAATGCAACAAGAAAGAGAAAATAGTATGCTTTGATTTCCATTTGGACTCCATAGTTCTTTGTCTTGATATGGACATCATTTTCCATCACGAGTCTTTGTGAGCTGCCTTAGATCATTGTATTTCTGAGAAGAGTCTATTAAAATTGATCATGTTACCAGTAGGGTCTATGACAACCCCTCCGCCAAAACCACACACACACACACACACACACACACACACACACACACACACAGTCGCTTAAAGTATTGGGTCTGTGTTCCATATATTGGCTTCAATGACATGAAATCAGAGTAATTGGCTATTTAGCTTTAGGCGGTTGTGAAATAAAGAGAACCAGAGACTTTACAATGCTGTGGTTTTTGATGACTGACTGATAATATAATAATATAAGCACTGAGAAGAATGGCTTTGTATTCGACCCTGGAAAATCAAATGTAAAGGGGAATGTTTGGAGAATTAGTTTAATGTGATAAGGAGCCAAGTGGAGAGAGATCTGGAACATTACCAATTAAGAACTCCTTCTTGACTCTAAGTGTAGGGACCATGTTTTATCTACACTATTTTTTTCTTTCTCTTAGCACATAGAATGGACACTACATACACATATGCACTGTTCTGTGAGCATAATAAGACATTAATAAATGTTTACTTAGTTGAATTGAGGGGAAAAGAATGTAGTATAGTAAGCAAATTTATAAGAGAGACTGCAAACAAGTTACCATGTTCTTTTGTAAAGCGTTTAAAACTCCCTTGGAAGGACAATTGGAAAGTCTAGGTACCATTTCCCACTTGTGATAAAGACAGAAAAAAGCTTTTTCTTGGGGTGCCAGCAAGTTGACCAGTCCCCAATCAAAAGCCTGTCCATTATTTGATCTCATGATCTTTTCTTCATGATTACCATGGGATGAAATTGATCCATTGTGGATTCTTCAACTATTGATTTCTTTTTAATCTATTGTTTTTTGCCTGAGCAAATAGCTTGCTCTTTTACAGTGTTGTCTGCTGTCTCCCTTAAAATGAATTTGGAGTGATTGACATTGTAGTTTCCTGACAGTGACAGGAGAGCTACCCTGAGATGGTTCCCTGCTGACCAGTGATAGAATGCGCCATTTAAAGTTGGCATCCTCCAGAGAGATCCAAGCTGAGAAATGAGCAATGAATGAATGTAAGATAAGTTCTGAGAGTTTCTTTTAAAATACACTTTAAGATAGGATTAGTTTTCATTCAATTCCATAATGATATATCTGCTTCTTAGGTATACCAATAAGTTAATAAGTATTTTTTTTATTTTATTCACTCACTCTGTCACAGACACTGTGCTAAGTGATTCAAAGAAATCCTAAAAAACAAATAAACAAAAAAACCCTAAAGAGCTAGTGTTTCCATCTAAACATTTTAGGATAGGTACATTTCCAAAATATGGATATAAGATGAACTGAGGTTAAAGTTTCATAGTAAGATGTTTTTTCTTCTCTAAATATAGGTGCTTCTTTTCCATTACATAATAGTTCTTGCTTCCACCCATCACTATCTTTTTAATTCTCTTTGACCCTGCTTTCACATAAACTTTAAAGATAATTAAAAAGTGAAATAAGATAAAGAACGAGTTCCATATTGCAAAAGGCAGCAGAAGAACTAGAGGTGAAATTGCAACTTGAAATCCTAGAAATAAGATATACCTTTCCTTGATTTATAGTTTTGGTTATCCATTTCTAAGAAGATTCAGTGAACAAATAAATTACTATTTTAAAAGAATAAGACAATTACAAAAACAAAGAGAAAAGCAGAATCACTAAGTCTTTTAGGGGATTAAATAATATCAGATTCATAATGTAACACTATTGCTGCTGATGAATTTGACCTTGATGTATATAGATGACTACAAACTCCCTGGCAATAAGAGCTATAACAAGGGTAGCCCATCCTGGGCTTCACTCCAGAGCAACCAGGTGCATAAGAGTGAGGACAGTCCTTTCAATCTGTTAACAGCATAGGAACAACTGAGCTTAGCATCTAGTTTGCAAAAATAATTTTTTAAAACAGGAAATTGTTAAATAGCAGTTTGCTCCCTCTCCCACCTCTTCATAAATGGCCACTAGGCATGTGAATATTTGCAACACAATTATTTTTTTTTTATTTTATACTCAAACGCCAGAACTCAAATAACAAATAGAGAAAAGAAAAAGAAACATATCATAAACTTTAATAAAAGGAGGAAAAGAAAAATAGCATATCATGTGCACAACAGAATTTGAGAGGTTTCAAAATATATAGAAATAAATTTTCATTTCAAGAAAGCCTGTATATTAAGGGCATATTTTATGCCACTTGACCTATGTATAAAAATTACTACTTATATCATTATTTCCATTAAAATATCACTTATTAATTGTTTTTTCCTGATATTTGTAGTGATGGGTTTCCTCCTTAACATCTAAGTAGACACCTATTACACTTTGGCACCAAGAATCAAATTAGGTCACATTTGTGAAACTATTCATGTTTCTAAAGTATAATATGAATATCTTTATTATTGATTGAGGGAATCAGCTTAATATTTCTTTAAATTCCAGTGAATCTTATTTTAATAATGCTTTTATCTTCAGTATGATTTTTTAAAAATATGTACTGACTCTTTCACAGTTGCCGTGGAGACCATGGCTTTATTGCTTATTTTTGCTTCAAATTTCTGCCTTAGTTTTTTTTTTCTTTTGATATTTTAATTCTCCCTTCTCTGTGACTATATCATTAGTGTTACCCAAAACCTTCTCCTCCCTGAGACTTAGAGATTATCCATTTACTTGTGAAAGACATGAATTTTCAGGTTATTTGATTAGATGAGTATTTTTGATTAGGTAGAAATCAGATTCTGTGATAGCCTCTGGAAAGGAGGAATTCATAGGATGTTCATGATGGAATAAGATGATCAAATCCAAATGACTCATCATGAAGATGAAGAAACTGAGCCCTAGAGAAAAGAAGACACTTGTTCTAGGTTATAAAACTAATCAGCAGGTAGAACTGTTTTCAGATATGTTACCAGAATCTCATTTCCACTTCCCTATAATGTCTCCTTCTGCATATTTCTCTCTCTCTCTCTCTCTCTCTCTCTCTCTCTCTCTCTCTCTCTTTGAGGGTCAATACCACACATCTCTAATTAAATTAAAAGAAAGTTCTTATGCTCATAGCCTCATTTCTGTCAAATTTGATTGAAACATCCCTCTAAATAAAAAAAAAAACAATTCTAGGCAAAAACAAACTCAAGTGTCTTTTGATTTTTTAAAAATAGATATTCGGCAGATTTCTGTGATTAAAACTACCATTGTGTGCTTAATTAGCTTGTTTTACAACTGCTAGGGCCTGTTACCTTGTTTAATGGCACTGAGTAGGAAACTTACATTCCCTTACCACTAGAAAAGATTTCCCTAGGATCATTCTTTTACCTGTTCATTTTAATTCAACAGGCCTTTCTTAACTACTTTCTACAAGTAAGACGGTTTCTTTATCCTGGGATTACAAGTTTAAAAATCAATAGCAGTAACAAAATTTCTTGCTTCTGAAAAACGTATATTCTACTGGGAAAAGATAACATGTAGAAAGACAAATATGTAGAAAGACAAATACGTATAAAGAATATAAAATAAAACAAAGTATTACTTTTAAATTCATAATTGGAGGCAGTGCTCAATTTTGTTTAGAGGTTAAGGAAGAGAGTTAAATATTTTCCATCTAAATTTATGGATCTCCTGAAATATATTGGATCTGATGATTAGACTATAGGCATCAAGAGGAGTCTCATGTAGAATGGGGCAACTGAAGTGAACCTTGAAAAAAGTTAAAATAAATTTCAGAGGCAAGCATAAGAAGAGAATATTTGGGGCATGGGATAGAGCCCAGGTAAAATACAGAAAAGGGAGTTGGAATATTGCACATAGACAACAGCAAGTGAGCCTGTTGGTACAAAATATGAAATGCATAAGGGGAATAAAATCAAATAAATCTGGAAAGATGAGTTGGCATCAACATGTTCTTTTAAATGCCAAAGGAATCTAAAGTTAATCCTTGCAGCAATCGGGGACCATTGAAATATATTGAGCAGTTATCAGGACCATGGTTAGCAATACCAATTGGTAGCTCTGTTTAGGATATATTGAAGATATAAGAGACTGGAAGCAGGGAGAACAGTTAGAAGTTATTGAAATAGCCCAGGTGTGATGTGATGAGTTTTGGAACTAGGGTTATAAACATGTGGCTTGTGAGTAGGGGGAAGATTTAATAGATGTTGTAGAGGCAGAATCTCTAAGACTTGGAAGCTTATTGGGTATGGTGGGAAGGTTAGGGAGAATTAGAGATTAGTATTTATATAGCTGTTTAACATTAGCAAATTAGTTTATGAATTAACTCATTTTATCCTTACAACTCTGTGAAGTAGGTATGATAAATATACCTATTTTATAGGTGAAGAAAATGAGAAAGAGCAAGGATAAATGACTTGCTCTGAGTGATATATCTAATAATGCCAGATATTTAAAAGAATATTTTATTTAATCACATTCTATTCAATTAAATTAATGTTTATTATGTCTATAGGATGAAGTTTCACCTTCCTAGCCAATATATATTCATTGTGTTTCCTGTGTCGAGCACTAAGTACTAAAGGTACTTTTTTAAAAAGGCAAAAACATGATTCTTTCCCTCAAAGAATTTTTTTTTTTTTTTTTTTTAGAGCAATTGGGGTTAAGTAACTTGCTCAAGGTTACACGGCTAGTCATAGTTTATGCGTGGGTGCTCATTTTCTGAGGCCGGATCTGATCTCGGGTCATCCAAACTCCGAGGCCGGCGCTCTTACTCACTGCGCCACCTAGCCGCCCCTTTAGGGCAATTGGGGTTAAGTAACTTGCCCAAGGTTACACGGCTAGGTTTTTGTTTGTGCGGATTAAGTGTCGGAGGCCGGCTCCGAACTCAGGTCCCTCTGATTCCAGGGCTGGCGCTCTATTCACTGCGCCACCTAGCCGCCCCAAAAGACCTCACATTCTAATGAGAAAGACTGTAAGAAAAGTCCAGAAGTGAAGCTGGGAGAGGAGTGAAGAATGATTTGTCTCAAATTTCCTCAAAATGGGGTTTCTGGGGGGAATTCATGAATGGGAGAAAGAACATCACAGGAATAGAAGAAACTTCCAGGTCAAGAATGCATCTGTGGCAAAGGGATTTCCAATGTGAGATGGAAGATTATGGTTGTGAATTCTGGAGAGTCAGAAGCAGAGTCAAGAGAGAAGTGACCAACAGAAGCAAGATCTCTCAGGTGACTTTCTCACCATTTGCCCTTTTTGTTATTGTCAGTCATCTTATTCCTTGTCCTTGTACTCAGCCATTGGACCATCTTGAGGAGGGTTGAGGTTAACTTCTAGGATCCAAATTATCTTTACATAAATGAGTATATGTATGTGTATTTATATTGATATTAAACCAGCTTCAACATACATATACATACCTATATGTATATAGGGTGGTTTAATGTAAAAAACGCTGGCATTTGTACTGCACTATAAATTTTAGAAAGCCTTTTATATGAATTCTTATCATTTAATCTTAACAATAACTTGTGGGAGAGGTAGGTGTTGTCCCCATATTACAGCTGCAAAAACTGAGTTTATGAGTGACTTGCCTAGTCTTAAAGTTAATAGATGTTTGAGTTAGGTTTTACCTGCAGGTCTCCATGATTCCAAGTTGAAATATTTCTATATTACTTAAATAAAGTAAACTAGAAAAATCAGGAAGTTTTTATAATTTAAGTATACCTACATGCAAATGATATAGGGGACAGAGCACTGGACTTATAACTGAAAATAAAAGGGTCCAATGTAAGAGTATTTCTGAATATTAAAAAGCTCTTTAACCTTTCTGGGCTCAGTTTCCCTATCTGAAAAACTGATATACTAACATTTAGACTACATAACTACTAGGTTTATTATAATGAAAGTGACATGTAAATTTGAAGTTATTAGTCTTAAAATACATCCATAGTAATAGTATCATTCTCCCAAATTACTAAGATAATAGTAAGTACTAAAAAGTCTTTGATAATTGAAAAAATTAATGAATATAACAAGGTGTATATTTTCGGTATGTATATATGTATATATATATGTGTATATGTATATATATGTGTGTATATGTATATATACAGATAATGTGTATTGAATGTATAATCACATGGATTTTTGTATGACTAACTTCAATACAGTTCTGCATTTTGCATGTGAAGAATACACTTCTCTATTCTTATATGATAGGTTTGGAGAGCTGAATGAATAGACAGAGTGAAAAAAAATTCAGAGCTAAACACTTGTTCAAAAAAGTTTTCTCCTTTGACAATGTTCTTTCCATTCCTTCTAGTACAAAAAATTTGAAAATGCGATTTGATGGTAACAATCTTTAGCAGCTTCCCTAAAGAAGGAGGATATGTGCTTATCTCAGAATTCAGTCTCTAGAGGAATTTCAGTGGGCAGGTTTGGTAGAACAACAACAAAAAGAAGAAAAAAGTACTATGAATCAAATGAAGAAAGCAAATGCTATGAGCCTGTGTTTTTCATACTGTTCATGGTGCCTTAATATTAAGCATTCCTAAAAGCCATCCATATGCTTATGGATTATTTATTTTTCACAGGTAATATCTGGAAATATTTTCTTGATGTGTGGACAGGGACTTGGATGAAAAATATAGTGTCCTGCTTTACTGGAGGAAAAAGAGATTGAACAAGCAGAGGATTAGGAGACTAACTGGTGAAGGGAGACCTCAATTATACTGTGATATTCCTAAGAGATACCTAAGCATTCTGATGTTGTCAGTCATCAAAATCAGACTAAATATAAGGCCAACACTAATGAATGTTGGGGTTCCATCTCAGTTATAGCTCCAGCCTTTCACATGGTTCTGGGACCAGTTAGATCATCAATTATGGAAAGGCTATTGCATAGATTGGCCTTGGTTTGGTTAGTTCTGGTTTCCTGAAGCCTTACGTACTGCTTCTCACATGCAGCATTCCATCTTCAGTATCTTGACCTTTACACAAGCTATCCAGGAAAACTTGAACTGTACTTTGTTCTATCCTCTTTCACTGAGATTATATATAAAGAAAGAGTGAGAGAGTGTATATACAGTGTATTTCATATTATATAGTGTTTATACACATATGCATTGATGTATATACATTGGATTCTTCAGTCAAATGTCCACTGAATCATTGAGTAACAAAGAACTCAATAAAAAGCCAGTTAACTGGTGATGGACAGTGAGTTTCCTATTATTGAACAGATTTAAGAAGAGTTAAAATTTTTTAATGTCCTTCATGAAATGTGGCACCTAGTGCTAAGTAAAACATCCCCTACATAGTCTGAGCAGTATAGAAGAGAGCATAATTGTGACCTTTCTGGTTCTTAAACTGATGCTTCCCAGTGCACGCTAACAAATAACTGTGTCTGACTACCATGTTATGCTCCTAACAGTGGATTGAGAGTCATGTTCAGGAACGTGAAGACCTAGGTTCTAGCACTGCTTCTTGACACAATCTGACTATGTGAATCTTGGTAATTTGTTCAACATCTTGGAGATTTAGTTAACTTTTGAAGATGTAAATTGCTAAGAAAGTGCTGATCTGCACTCATAAATGCAGGTTCCTCATTTGAGAATTCCCTATACCAATGAAACAATACTTAGACTAAGGAGTATGTGTCTTTTTATACACAGAAACACACATTTATTGTGTATGTCAAAGATATTTATCTTTATAAGTTGGTGTATGTTAATTAAACATGGAAACCTAGAAACATTGGCTAACAATATAAAACATTTTATTTTACATTAAGGTAATATTGCAGAGCAATTAAAAAGTATCACCTACATTTCTTCAAATTTTAATATCAAACAAATGTTTTTGTTTTGTGCTGTATGGAAAGAATGGCTGAATATGTAATTATCTATTTAGATACACACACGCACAAAATCACAGAATCATGGAATGTGAAAGTGGGGCCACAATGTTCTGTTTTCTTTTTACTTTTTCTCCCCATTCTTTGCCATCAAGTTTACCTTTGCTCCACCTTCCACTTATGCTACTGCAAAGAATAATGTCATGGATGAGTTCCTGATAATTCCATAGTATAGTAAAGTTTTAAAGCAGTTTCCAAAGGTCAGAAGAGATGATTTATAAATAACCCTCATGTTTGATCTTTGCATGGCAGATTAGGCATTGAATGCTTCATGGTAAAAGTGAAGGAAAGATTAAAACCACTTTGTAAAGGTTGAAGATAACTCTAAGAGTAGTGCAGACAGGTCAGACATAGAGAATCTGAAATTCCTGGGAAGCTCATCAAGTAAGTCAAAAGTATGATTTGTTTGTATAGAAAAAGAGACTGACCTAATACCAAGCCAGAGAAATGAACAAAGTTTGTATTCTAAGTGAAAATACATGTATTTAAATATGATGTAATCATGAGATTGACTACCCTATTTCTGAGAATTCAAAAATATGAAGAGGCACAGTGACTTTGCTGGTGAAGTAGAACTGTATTAAATTAGCATTGGCAGTTGATAGGAATCTCTGGTTTATGCAATGTGGGTTGTCAAGAAAAAAATGTACTAGAAGTATCTATTTTAATAATTTCTGTAGGAATAAGGTCATCAGTCCACCCACTTGTCTCCAACTACTTGTCTCAAGTGAAAAGTGCTGTTGTTCCCATTCTGTCTCAAAATTATCAAATTTTATAGAAGGCTACATTGTACCAAAAATCTTTCAGAAAGTTCAATGCACAAATAAACTAATCATATTTACTTTATTATACTTTAAATTATATCAATAATGGGTTGCTTTAAACAAAATTGGAATGATTGCTTCCTTAAATAGCCTATTCTCATCTATATGGACTATTAAATATTGCATCTTTAATCTTATTTACTTATGAGTAATGCTTTAATATCAAAAATATTGGGAACAGAGTAGAGAAATTTGAGGTAGCTAGGTGCAGAGTGGTGCCTTTCCTCAAATCAGGAAGATCTGAGATCAAATCCAGCCTCAGACAAACTTTTTTGCCTTGTGACTCAGGGCAAGTCATTTAACTTCAGTTTCCTTACCTGTAAAATAGAGACAATAATAGCACTTACCTCCATGGATTATCATAAGGATCAAATGAGACAGTAATTATAAGCCACTTAGCACAGTGCCTGGTGCATAGTAAATCCTATATAATGTTAGCCCTATATAATATTTCCAAATAGAGTCATAGAGTGTCTCAACCAAAAATAATTATGCAGATGTCTCTACATAGTAAATTTAGTGCCTATTATGACATTCTCATGTCAAAAATATTTATATTTTTCCAGTGTCTAGTGGAAAATTCCATTGAATTGAAGACTTTAGATTTCTCTATTTCTACCTGATTTCTAGAATAAGAACATTAAATACATGTTTTCAAGGGTCCCCAAAGACCATAGAGTTTAATCTTTAACCAATGAGATAATGTATTTCGCAACATTCACATATGCAAAATATAGTGATTATCTAACTGCTGTCTGGATGACCTTAGTGATGGTGAGCATAATATCAATAACAATACTAACCAATTTCTACTACCAGGCAGGCCAGGCATCAACAGAAACAGCAATGCACCCTGTTCCAAGTGATAGGAAGGACAAACCACTGCCATTGAAAAATATCCAATAAGTGCTTCAGCAGCTTAGCAACCATTCCTTAGCAGCCATAGCTAAAGACCCAGAAAAGAAAGTATTCCATACTGAAGTTCTCCAAATGGAACATTAGAAATAGATAGAGGTTTAGCAATTGAAAGGATACTAAAGAAGATTAATAACCATCTGTCTTGTTGGCCCCTAAGGATCAATGGGTTCTGCTACATTCTCTAATGCTTAGCACTCCTATAACTATTATCTCTCCTTTTTAGAATGAGAATTTTTTAAGAGCTTAGACTATTTTCCTTTACAGTCTATATCCATAGAACTTAGCATAGTACATGGCATATACCTAGGACAGTGGTTAATAAATCCTTTTAAAGCCACTCATGCATTCATCTTTTTAGATATCTTTAAATATTAGTAAATTTTCAGTATGTTAGACCAAAATCTGCCTTTCTCCCACACACAAGTTCTACCCATTTCTCCATGCATGGTCTTTAAATATTACACAAAATATGTTAATTTTCTCTTTTATGTAACAAAATTTCAAAGATTTGATGGTAACTATCATCTTTTCCTATAAGTTTTTTTCTCCTCCCCAGAGTCCCTGATTGCTTTTTAAAGCCTTTCCTAGAGGATATGTTTTTTATTTCCTTTTGACACCCTCTTAAGGATTATCTTCACATTTATCTCACAGAAAATAATGTAATATAACCAAAGTAAACCATTCAGAATATAGTGTATAGCAAGATAAATAATTTCCATTGATCTAGACACTATGTTTCATTAAATGTAGTCCTAAGTTAGAATTACCTTTTTGAATATCACACTTCTTATTCACACTGAATTTGCAGTCAATTAAAAACCCTAAAACTCATGTAAGTTACCTGTGATTTATTCATATTTTGTGTTCTTTAGTTGCTTTTTTTAACCCATGTTGGACTGTACACTTGCCCCATTTGGATTTCATTTTATTCATTTTTTTCCCAAATATTTTAAGATATTTATATGTCCTCTTTAACTTATTCAATAATTAGCTATACCTATAAATTCAATGTCATCCATATATTTTATTAAGTTATATCAACTGCTTCATTCAAAGTCATTGACAAAAACAATTAACAGCGAAGAAAATAAAGAATACTATGGGATGTCACTAACAATGGATTTGAATCAAGTTATTTTATAGAGTTTATCTACATTTGTTCAACTAATTCTAAATTCACTTAAATGTATGATATGCTACATAATTCATCACTTTGTCCCTAACTATATTAGGGAAGATGTTCCAAAATAAAAAATATTTTGCTAAAATCCAGAAACACTATAGTATTTTGTAGCTTTCCTAACCTATTCAATAGCCATTCTTAAAAGAAAAAAAGAAATCAGATTTAATAGGTTATGACTTGTTCTTAGTGAAATAATGACTTTCCCTTTTAAAGTACTCACAAAAGATTTTTCAAATAATTCATTCAAGACTTTTTCATAGGCTTTGACATCAAGTTCACTGGTCTGTAATTTGTGAATTCTACACTTTTCCTTTTGAAGATTAAACTGATATTAACCTGATCCCCTCTTCTAGTACCTCTCCTATTCTTTGTGATTGCACAAAGATTACTGTGAATCACAACCGAGGACAACTCCCTCCATCTTGGTGAACTGAGTAGAACTCCTACCATCTTGTGCTAAGTGCTCATCAATTAAAGGATCTCCTTGGCCAGCTTCGCATCCCAATGACCCTCCACAATAATATACTGAGTGATCTGTTCAGGGAGACTTCAAATGTTCCCTGATTTCAAGAATCTGCTTGGTCATTAGGTCAACATATATTATCTAAATAGTCAGCTCTCACAGCATTCCCCCTCCCCCAATTCTCCTTTTCCCAGAAGCCTCATCTCTTTTTAGTGGCTTAAACATAGGTGAGTTCTGTACTTTAGTTCCTTCAGGAATCTCTACACCAGCGTGTGTGGTTGGAGTATTCAATGGACCCTAAGACAAGTTTGATACTCCAGAGTCTATTTATTCATATATTTCTCCCACATGACTGATAGTGATTTCATCATTCTAGGGTTTAATTAATCTGAGTCAGGAGGTTTGAGATAATTTGTTAGGGATCTCTTACTATTTCCTCACTTATCATTGGCTCTGCTGTCCTATTCCCTATATCTTTGTTGTATGTTAGTATTACAAAATCTCCTTCAAATACTCATGCTTATCACTTTCTTTAGCCCTTCCTTTCCTACACAAGATATAGTTGTCTTCAAATCTGCTCCCTCAGACTTCTCATATGTTCAAAAAATAAAGATTCTTAATTTGCATAATTTTATTTATATTTACATTCTAGCTCTCTGTTAAAATCTTAGCATAGTACTTTGCACAAATTGGACACTCCATAAGTGCTTTTTGAATGAAAGGGGAAAAAAATAGTAATCCTCTTTCGGAGAATTCAGAATTTTTTTATACTTCAAAATACACAAGAGAAATGGATACATAAGAGGTAGCAAGTGTAGTAGAAAGAATATTGGATATGATTTCAGCAATCTTGAGCTGGAATTGTGGACCTTTCATTTAATTGCATGACTTTGAGTAAGTCCTTTCATATCTCTTTGCTAGATATATACATATATATGTGTATATATATATATATATATATATATATATATATATATATATATATATACACACATATATCTTTTTTTAAGCTGGAAAATGAGGAGACAATATTCTACTAAATAGGCCCTGAGCCTCCTTCTGTCTCTAAATTCTATGATCTTATAAGAAAAGAATCTAAGAAATAAATAAATAATAAAATATATTTTTAAAATATTCAGGAGAGTGATTATCCCAGCCTGAAAGTGGAAATTCTAAATGTATCTCTGTGTTTCGTGCTCTTTCTACCCTGAATATTTTATAGTCATGAGAGAAATAATCTGAGTTGTACTTAAGTTTAAACTTGTGCATCTATTGAAACCAAAAAAACTAAGTTATTTCTGTCTGTTGGATTATGCTTCATTTAAGTAAGGATGATTATATTCTCATTAATTACTAGTGGGACCTTACATAAATTGTTTTACATTATTAAAATATA
The DNA here is from genome assembly GCA_011680675.1 of Gymnobelideus leadbeateri. Taxonomy (NCBI): domain Eukaryota; kingdom Metazoa; phylum Chordata; class Mammalia; order Diprotodontia; family Petauridae; genus Gymnobelideus; species Gymnobelideus leadbeateri. Next base: position 53,306 of record WOXC01010016.1, on the reverse strand, counting down.
AATACTACATAATAATTCATACTAATGAGTTATATATATAATATATAAATAATATTATATATATAATATATATATTATACAACTTTTTTTTCCTGATTTTTTCCCTACCTCCCACCCCAGAATAGCAGTCCCACAGGATACCCCCTCATCTAATCTGCTCTCACCCATATCTTCTCCCATACCCCCCTCAACTCTCCCAGTAGGGCAAGGTGAATCTCTGTGCCCCAATGCCTATACATCTTATTTCCCAATTATATGCAAAATAGTATTAATAATAGTATTTATACATTTTACACATTTGATTTTAAAACTTTGAATTCCAGATTCATTCCCTTCCTTTCACTTGGGGCTTTTGGTGCAGAAGTTCTGACCTCCCAGTACTCCTCCTGTTCCATGCTTCCATCCTCTTTGCCCCCCAAATAGGAGTCTAATGGTGAATCATTCTGTTTATTTTGTTTCCTTTTCCTAGGCATGTTGCCAGTCAATTACTTGGCTTTTGGGCTTGTTGCCACAGTAGGACTCTGCCACTAGCCAGGGGAGCTTCTGTCCCAAATGGTGGGGTTTTCCCAACTTCCAGAGGTATTCCTTGGGTCCCCTCCCTGAAGCCCCCACATGCTCTGGCAAGCTGATCACACACCCCAAGACCTCCACCCCAGACAACATTCCAGATCCAAGAAGGCCAAATCAAGAGCGATTACCCCCAAGGCTGTTCACTGGATCCCCCTGCAGTTAGCAGGGCAGGACCTGAAGCTGCTGGGTGTTTCCTCAGCTACGCTGAAGTTTCTCAGCAGTTTCTCTCCCCCAGGGAAAGAGGCTGACATGCTCTCCCAACTAATGAGTCCCAAAGTCCATACTGCACTAATCTCTCACTTTGTCCATGGCATCTATGTGCTGGTAATTCTGGAAATGCCAGAGCTGCTGGTGTTCTGGAGTCTCTCCAGCTGGCTGCTGGTCAGGCTGCCCTGGGGCTAAAACCTCCAATTCAGGCAGGCCTGGGCTTAGCTCCCAGAGCTCTTTTCTGGCTGCTCCCTGCCGGGCTTCTGGGCTGTCCTCAAGGGGAGGTTAGCTTCTCTGTGTCATTTTGTGGGTTCGGGAGCTCCAGAGATTGTTTAGAGTCCCCTTTTATATAAACTTGGAGCTGGTGGGAGCAAGAGCTGTGCGGAAGACTTGTTTCTACACTGCCATCTTGACTCTGCCCCCTGATTGCTACTTTTCTAATGCCAGGGCCTGCATTGAATACTTATTAATATTTTCCTTTGTTGATTTTATTGTGGCACACATTTTGATGCTGCATAGTGAAATCAAACACCAATTAAAGTTATGGAAGTTTGATGAGCTCATCTGTGCCCAGTGTTTGACAATCATGTTACTGAGGAGTAACTTTAAAAATCTGGCACAAATGTAAAATTAAGGAAAAACTGTTGTAGTTATCAGTTTCTAAGAATAAGTTCACCAAACATAGTCACCTTTCTGTTGGAAATTTGATGAGACCAAATGTTGGAGAAATTAGTGAAGATTCAGGGTTGGTGGGTACTGTGTACTTTTCACTGATGCAATATGTGGGGGGAAATAGAGGGAGAGTAAAAGGGAAAATTTGATGGAGTTCACAGTTTCTCCCAATTCATAATGAAAAAGCTAATGTGTGAAATGTTCTCTACTTCAAAATATTGATTCAGAATTGAAGACAAGACACTTTACTTGAAAGGAGCTAGTAATACTTTGTTCCTTAGTTTCTTCCAAACTAAGTATGGTATATATTCCTCAGAATTTTTTTTAACATCATAAGGCATTAGGGTTAGGGTTGCACTAAAGTTTCCATACATATATACACATATATAACATATATATTATATATACATATATACATACATATATATACACATATACATATATACACACATACATACATATATATTATATGCAAAGCTTTTTAAAATGTGTATGCCAGACCCAGTGTTTGGCTTGGTTCTTAATTCTCACTTGCTCAATGAATCTGTTAAAGGAGAAAATATGATGCTCATTATTACAGATGTCCTAGTAGAGTATCCATCTTCGCATCCTCCTCTAACATGATTGCAAGATTATCATTGCTATAATGACTTCTTTTGGAGGCAGGCAGAATGTCTTCAAATATGCAGGTGACCAGGATAAAATGACTCATTAAACATAGGTTCCTCAGATTCTACCAGTTGTTTTCCAGACTTTGATTACTGTCATTTAACAACTTAGAATGAGCCTCCACTTCATTCAGAACAAGCTACTATTTTGGCCTTGGAAAGTGATCCATGCTGGTATGATAGAATCATAGAATATTAGAAACTGAAAGGATTTTATAGGTCATCTAGCCCAGAGGGAAAGAAGCATAGAAATGGGAAGTGGCTTCCTGGAGATCTAGATGACTTATTATATTCCTTAAAGGAGATTCTTAATTATTTGTGCTTTATTTTCCAGAATAAAGGAAATCTATAAATTAAAATGAAGTGCAACACTGTGGGCAAAAATAAAGGAGTGGATGCATTTTATTATTTTTCTTTGGGGATCATTCATCTATATTCTATCAGCCCATGTTCTTTCTGCCTACCCCCATAGTTATGCACATACATGCACACTCTCCCCTGCCCCACATAGCATATGTTTACAGAATGTTGTATCTAATAGACCTAAATTTGGAATTCCTTTTTTATTTCCCCTACTGTGATTGTAAATATAAGATATGCAAAAGTTGTGAGTTACTAAATTGTTTCCAAGTACATGGAATCAAGTTGTAGGGAACCAGAAGCATAAAGTATGAGTGACAATGTAGAAGTATTTCCTTAGTTTCCTTTCTAAAGTCTTCTGATCACTACCTGAGGGGACATGCTCTGTTAGGGGGTTTTTAATTGGTTTCTGTGTTTTTAATTTTAATATTTTGATAAATGTTTCATTATAATTCATGTTCTTTGTAACCCTGTCCCATGTTGATTTTTTTTTATGCATCTAGAAATTTCTTTCTGGGGGGCGGCTAGGTGGTGCAGTGAGTAGAGCACCGGCCCTGGAGTCAGAAGGACCTGAGTTTGGATCTGGCCACAGACAACACACACAAATAAAAACCTAGTCGTGTGACCTTGGGCAAGTTACTTAACCTCAATTGCCCTCCAAAAAGCAAAATAATAATAATAATAATAATAATAATTTCTTTCTGAGTTGAGGTCCATAGGTTCCAACAGAGTGCCAAAGGTTTCCATGAAACAAGTATGGTTAAAAAAACTCCCAACCGGTTGTTACATTCCTATTATCTAAAATCACTTGATTCTAATTTTTTAGTTTATGCATCTTTCTGGCAAATAATTGCTCTGAGAATCTGTATAATCACTTTTCTGGTAATGGGATTCTCACTTCTTAAGCTTGAGTGCTTATCTGCCAGCATTCTAAGCCTCTGATAGCAATGGTGACAGGAAATCCAAAGGATCTAACCATCGTATAGATGACAAGTCCTGGGTTCCTTTCATTATATCACTAGTTGCATCACTAAGTACTCTAGATTGTGAAAGTCAAAAAAAATGATAAGGCTTATTAGAGCTTAGGAGTCATATCAAGCTAGATAATAAGATTTGATAGTTTACCATTTTACCAGAAGAAATACTGTTAGAATCTCATATTCTTTAAGCATATAAGTAGTCCAGCCAGCTAGATTTTTGTTGGTCAGTGACATGGGAAGGGGGTAAGGAAGCACATTTGGTATCAGGTATTTTCATGTATGTATGAGTTCATTTGATCTCTACAATTATCCAGCTGAAGAGGCAGAGGGTGTTTTTTTAAATTGTTATTACTCACAAGTTCCAATTGGTGTGCTTCCCTCTGTGACTGTAGTTAATGTTGTTAAGTTGTTTCTGTTGTGGCCAACGTTTTATGATCCCATTTGGGTTTTTCTTGGCAAAAATACTGTAGTGGTTTGTCATTTCTTTCTCCAACTCATTTTATAGATGAAGACCTCAGGCAAAAATCAAGGTCACAGAACTAGTAACTAAAGCTGTATTTGAACTCAGGAAGACTCATCTTTCTGATTGCAAGCCCAGTGCTCTGTCCACTGCATCATCTAACTGCTCCCTCCTAGTATCAATTATTCAACAATGCATAATTTGCTTTTGGAAAATGATTTCCAGTAACCAGAGTTATAAAGTACCTCTATTTATATGCATTCGTTCTTAAGGACTGTTTGTAGGGCCTGCTATATATCAAACCACATTTTTCCTGTGTATACTGGGAGGAGAATGTAGCACAGACCTTTTTGGAAGGTCTGTATTTTCAACCCATTGTTCTTCCTATATTACTTTTAATATATTTTTTTTGCTAAAAACAAAGTATGCATTGCTGACTAATTGTTATCTATTAATAATCATGGATTAGTAAGCAGTGCACACTTTGCTTTTAGAAGGAGATATTCATTAAAGTCATATAAAAAGAACAGTGCGTTCAAAATACCACCACTTTAAAAAAAAAAGGTCTGTGCTACATTGTCCTCCCAGTAATTACAGAGTACAGGGAAAAGGTGGATTGATATATAGTGGACTAGACATATACAGTTGTTGGGAAAGGACATATACATATAGGAAGAGGTAGTTTATAGTTCCTGGTTATTATAAAGAATTTTCTCCTTTATTTGTGTGACTCATGAAAATGACTTTAGGTATGGTGTGATTTTTCTTCTGGGCTCTTTGTAGAGCCTTGAAGCTGCCCTGCCTCAGCATGTTTATTTTGTCCTTGGTTCCTAATGCACACACTGCCAGTTGCTATAGAAATGTTACTAGGAACAAAATGCAAATGTGAAGTCCTATATCCTCTTATTCTCTAAAGTTCACAAGGTCTTTCTCAAGTCAAAGGTGTGGGGAGGTTGCCAAGATGTTCTCCTCTCTCCAAAACTATTCTTGCTCACAGGCATTGTTTCTGGCTCTGCTCTCTCCTGACTCACCAGTCTTTCAAATCCTCTGATTCTGAACTGGATTGCTATTTTATCAACAACTAACAGGGTCTGACCAAATTTTCTCAACCAGTCAAAACATTTCTTGCACAATGTCACTCTAATTCATTCAGTTCCTTTTTAGGGCTTCTAAATAAATCAGAGACTTTTTTACACCTACTAACAATTCTATAATTGATAATTAATTTATTAAATTAAAACCCCATCTTAACAGTCATGAAAATATTATTGAAGTATTTTATAAAATGGAATTGGGTATTTACATAAATACTTCAAGAATCCATGAATAATCCCATTGATATAATCTGTCTCTTAGTTAATAGAAGTCTCCATTTCTCTGCTTTTTTAGTAAATGATCTCAGACTATTATGTAGGAAAATATTCATATAACATAATAGAGCTCAATATCCTCACCTAAACAACAATGGAAAGTCATAAAGTGACTATGACCAGAAATTACAACTGAAGGACTATGCAGGAGAAACTGTTAAGAATACACTCAGAGAAATGTGCAACTTGAAATTTAAAAGAAAAAAGGGTGGGCTAATCACAAGATGAGACCAAAGGATATCCAGTGAACAACACAGGCACTGCACTGGTCTTCCATGAAATGCCAACAGAACATGAAGAAGGTACCTAAGATATGTTCTCTTTGAGTGGGTTTCCTCTTTTGGATTTCTAAGCATATATGTCAAAGAATAGCACAAGATGTTCAGGCAAATATTGGTGGTTATCTATATTACTGAAGAGACTAGTTACATCAGCAAGATAACATATCCATTGTAATATTGGAGTACTATGATCACATGGAATTGTTGAGACAAAGTTACAAGTTAAACATAAACTGTTGTTAAACTACGAGCCAGTGACAATGGCTTTCAGGTGGGAAGATATGACATTCCACATTAACTGTTTTAATTCCAGGCTTAAAAGTTTCCGTTGAGAGATTTAATCAACAAATAAACATCTGTTAAGCACCTACTATGTGTGAGGAACTGTGCTAGATTCATTGCCCACTCCTAGCTCAGCTAATATTCTATTACATTCATGACTGACTCACATGACACATTTCCTTGTGTCAGAAGTGTTAGGGAGTCCCTTCTCTCTTATTCTTTTCCTGAGAAAACACTCATAAAAAATCTCTTTTTGCAATTTCATCCACAGGTGTAACAGCAATGCAATATTCACAGTGCCTATGGTGACTATAAAAATGCTGGTGTAGTTGTGAATCACAAAAGGTAACAGGCTCTCCACATGGGGGACAGAGCCAAAGCTCTAATAATAATTCAAATTCTAATAATTCAAATACCAGAAAGCCAAGTCCCCAAACCAGAAAGTCAAAGTCATTATAGTAGCCACTAAGTTGGTACACATAGTTAATGCACTGAACAGCCACATTCCACAGCCTTTAAAACAAAACAGTCTCCCTCAGGCAAAAATCCTTCTCTCCTCATTCACAATAGCTGCTCAGTCTCCATACTGCTCACTCCCAGCAGTTTCCACTGCCAGCACTTCTCAGCAGAAGCCCTCAGCAGAAGTTCTGGCTGGCTCTCAGAAATCTGTGCTGCCTCTGCTGCCTATACCTCCACGGCCACCACCACCACTGCTGCTTGTGTCTCTACTTGTTGCCACTCGGCCACTTCTGGTCACCATGCTGGCTCCATCCCACCCAGCTCTTATGTGGCTCCAGCTCCTCCCTTCCCCACCCCCTCCTATCACATCAGCAAGGTCATCCCATTGGAGTACTCACAAACTCTGGGTCCTGATATTTGACACAGTTATGAGTTTGAAACGAAGTGCAAAGCATCTGCTATCCTGCCAACACAAGGGCCATGGAATATCTTCAAATCCCATTACCATTACAATAGGGCATACCTACTTATTCCAAGAGAAACTTTAAGGATATCATAGTTGTGGGCTTTGTAAATGTCAACTCTGTTAAGTCTCTGTGAAGTGCACGTTTGTTTTACTCCAACAGACAATAGTCATGTATTAGCTGCTAGCTATGTGACAGTCAGAATTAGTTCTACACTCTGGAGATATAAAGAAAAGCAAAGGCACAATCCTTGCCCTCAACGAGTTCCTGGTCTGATGGAACAGATAGCATACAAACAACCAAGCACATATAAGATATACATGGAATAGACTAAAGACAATCTCAGAGGTAACTTTAATGACGTTGTGGATATGGAAATTATAACTATTAGCTCCCTCAGGCTCCCTGAAGTATAGGTACTTTTTGCTCAAAATGTTTTTCTCTCTCCATCATGGAAAACAAATATGGGTGGTTCTTCTACAATTTACATTGGTATAGTTTAAATTAATAAACACTGTTATATGGTTTATAAATTAATTTTCTCATAATTCCAGTGTTCTTTATATATTACATAGACAATTGCTGAAGACTACAGTACAGTGGGCTTGCTTGGGTTGATTAATGTTGAGATCTGATAATAAAAGATCATGCTTGAAGTGTGCCATGGGCAAAATGGAGAGAGTGGTATCAGGGTATAAGTTCAAGAAAGTTACCACTGGAGGATTTCATTATCTTCTAAATGAGTGTCAGTTAAAGGACAAGAGATCATTTTGAGAAACAGTAAATGCAATGAACAACCAGGATTGTAGCAGACGAAGGATGAGGGAAATGAATCTAGTTGGTTCACTTTTTCTTGATACTTCAGTTGTAATGGGAGCCCTCATTGATATAGGTATATTTTCCATGGGTTTAAATTGTGACCCATCCATATCTTCTCATCCTATGCAACTATTCCTTATAGTTTCCTATTTATCATTCATAAATCTCCCCAGGATACAGGAGACTTTCAAATAGGTGTTTGTTTTATTCTGTTTTATAGTACCACTTATGTTTTCCGTCTGTTTTTCCTTGAATTTGCTAATTGACTGACCTTTTACTCTTAGCTAATTCATTTTCCCTTTTATATTGAGGACGTTGGATTATATAATTGTAGCAGCAAGCACCCCAGCCTCCCCAAGGTGGCTGCCAACACAGGTTCTTAGATCTGCTTTTATAAAGGAAAGCAACTCAACATGGGGTTAACAATCTTGCTTTAATCAATCAAACATATCATTTACCTAGTTCAGGGGGAAAAGTCACCGCCCCAAATTTCAGAGTATAGAGAAGTTACAAGCAAACAGAAACATTTCAGTAAACAGGCCTCCAACTGTCCAACCATTACATCTATACTTAGTCAGTTAGCAGAGAGGGAAGCATCAACATTTGAGTTTTTCAAAACTGGGGGCTCTCAACGGCTGCCCAGAGTCTTGTCTGGTCAAATCACACAACACTTCTTAAAGTGAGCCCCCCAAACAGTCTCACAACAGGGTTTATATAGCCTTCTCCTAGCTCAGAGGATGTAACGACACTCTTGACCCCACTGCCCAATCACAAAGTATCTCCTGAAAAAATAAGCCTCCCGTTACAGGCTCCAGGTGCATTTAAGCGTAGGGGCAGGGAAGATCTTAAAAATTTACATTCCCATTACAATAATCTCTAAGGTCTCTTTTGGGTACAAAATTCCATGAATCTAGAATTGTTTTTAATTACTCTCTATTATATCATTCCAAAGATTCTTCTTCATTGTGCTTGTTTCACAGTGAAGAATGAGAAAAGCTTTTGGGAAACAATCACTTTAATGTGTGGATATATTTGTGTGTAAAACCCATTGTAAATGATGTTGTATGCTGGGAGCATCCAATAAAGGCAATTTGTAACAAAACACTGAACAACAGTTCAAATGTCAAGTAGTGTTCATTAAATTATTTTGTTAAATAATGCAGTCTCTGTGGAGTCTGACTAGTGCAGTTATCTCACCAATGCCTGGTTGGGTTTTATTACTTTCTTTTTTTTCGTCTATAAACAAATTAATTCAATTCAATAATCATGTATAAAGCACTTACTATGTTCAAGGCATAATGCCAGATACTAGAGATACAAAGACAAAAGGAATACAATTACTACCATTTAGGAATTCATATTCAGCAGTCATAAAGTTAGATCTGGGAGAACCAGTAGACAGCCTATGTGTTCCTTTCATATATAAACAATGTTAAAGAAATTTGAGGAAAGCTCAAAATAGGTTAGCAGGACTTATTTCAGATTTATGGGAGAGCATGGACAAGTCTCACAGAATGAACAAGTGTGCATTGCTTTCTATCTAGCATATACAAGTAGGGAAAATAATTAGGAAGCTGTTAGAGAAGTCCAATTAACAGATGATGTGAGATGGAAGTAGAGTAGTAGCCCTGAGAACAAAGAGAAGGTATGAATATTTCTCCACAGTATCAATCAATCATTGACATTAAGGGAAAAAAAGTCATTTGCCAATTTTTATATTTTCAGCAGGCACTGGATGATGATGATCCTTTGGAATTATATTTCAGTTGCGTCAAGTCTTTGTGATCCTCTGGATCAAAGCATGCCAATGCTATACTAGTGTTTTTGGCAGTTATACTGTATTGGTTTGCCATTTTCCTTCTCCTGTGGATTAAAGTAAACAGAGGTAAAGTGATTTGCCCTGGGTCACATAACTAGTAAGTGTTGGGGGATGGATTTAAACTCAGGTCTTCCTGACTCCAGTCCCAACACTCTATCCACTGAGCCATTTAGATGCCTCAATGTATCAGTAGAGATGAATAATAATAACTAGCATTTATATAGCACTTACCTCTGTACTAAGTGCTTTAAAATTATTATTTCATTTTATCTTAACAACAACCCTAGGAGGTAGGTACTATTATTATCCTCATTTTACAAATGAGGAAACTGAAACAAAAAGAAGCTAAGTGACTTGCTTAGGATCACACAACTTTTAAGGGTCTGAGGTCAAATTTGAACTCAGTATCTTCCTGACTCTAGACTCTATACATTATGACACCTCACTGCCCCAATTGAGATTATTACCCTCAATTTATAGATGAGGTAACTATAATCAAAAGAAGTTAGGCTATTTTTCCAGGGTCACAAAGCTAACAAATGTCTGACAAAGGATTTGAACTCATTTCTTCCTGATTCCAAGGTACTTGCTTTCATCACCATTTAACAAAATAGCAACTGAGATTCAAAAACTGAAATGTAAAGTAGGCCTAAAAACATGTTTCCTAAGCCATTCCCATAAAAGAGCTAGAGAGTTTCAGAGCTGAAGCAAATACAGGCAATCAACTAATGACTCTTCTCACCACAATTTTAGAAACTGAATCTCATAGAGACTAAAAAACTTGCCCAAAGTCACATAGCAAGTCATTCCCAAAAGTAGTACTTGAATTTGGATCTTGTGTGTCTATACTGCACCCCAGTGGATAGCTTCTCTTTGTACTATCTATAGACTCTGAGGCTACTCTTCCAACACTCACTGTAACTGCTAGGTTATGTCTCAAGAACTGCTGTTCCATCAAAATCTAGGTATATCCCTGAGTGGTGGTGGTGGAACAATTTCCCAATGCTAAACTCTACTAACTCCCCTCCCTTATATACATTTGTCTCAGTTTCCTCATCTGTAAAATGACCTGGAGGAGGAAATGACAAATCACTCAATACCTTTGCTAAGAACACTTAAAAGGAGGTCATGAAGAATCAGACATAACTGAAATGAATGAACAACAAAAAGCTCAACTACTTTATTGGATTGTAATGAGGATCAAATGATATAAGGTATGCAAAGAGCTTTACAAGTTTTGAAGTCCTTCATAAATGTTCCCTCTTCCCTCCTCTCTGAAATAAGAAAATAAAAATAATTGAGCACTTTGAAATGTTACATACTTTAGATGGGTCAAAAATTATATTTTCAGTGTTCTGCTTCTAGCTAAAAACACTGCAATGAAAGCATTATTTTGGGTTTTCCAAATCCATTACCAGCCCAAAACAGGATATATAAAAATACTCATCAGAAAATTTAAAAAATTCAAACAAAATTTGGTTCATGTTCAGCTCTAAAATTAGATGGAGATATGCTGAAGCTCTAATTTTGTACAACAGCTTTGCCCACATCTCATTACAGTGCCAATAACTTGACATTTCAGATGCGATGGTATCTTTCAACACCTGGAAGATGATAACTTAGAAATTGACTGAGAAATACATCATGAACATAGTACAGTTTTAGAGGTGTGTCCCACCAAGTCTTTTTTATTCAAATGCAGCATCATGGAGTTTGCAGATAAATTTCATATCCGGTGATAGAAAGCCTTGAGTTACAATAGTCATAATAAAATATGATGGAAATATAGAAAAAACATTTTTACTGAACCTTGAAAACATTCAGTAAATAATGTGTGTACATCTGTTGGTAAATGAAAAACACATCTGCTTCAACAAATGAACATTTAATTTAAAAAAAACTGAGTTAACAGGATGACTTTTTACAAATTCCTCTGTGTAGATGTTAGGTAAAACATGTCATTAGGTAGCTTTTTATCCCAGTCAATGATAAACACAATCAAATTATTTTAAATGTCAAATTTTAAGATGCAGTCTAAGCCAGTTGAAAATATGTACCTTAAGTCAAGGAATGGGAAATACAAAGTTATTTAATTACTACAAATTTCCTTAAACTTCATTTACAGTGTTTCCTTATGTATTTGAAATTATCTTACACATATGTGAATATTACTAATAATTGGATGAATTTAGATGCCATTTTTCATTATTTTAATAACTTTGTTCCAAATTTTACTAAAATGAATCACATTTTGCTGCCACCTTTAACAGTATATTAAACATAAATGTCTTCTTTCTTCATAGTTGGTTATCACTATGAGCCAGAATAGATTTGTTAAAATTCATGTATGCCAAAACAACCTTGTTTTTATTTTTGATGGAGTTACTGGGTTATAAAATCAGAAATATTCTATACATGTAGTATATCTTTACTTCTACCATTTACCAATTTCTTTCATGTTATCCATAGGGACAATATTACAAAATATGAATTGGATGATAATAAAACTAGATACAGTTGAATAGCTATACTAAAAGAGAGCTGGTTGATAGTAATAGTAACAATGATTATAAACATTTGTAGAGCACTTTAAGGTTTACTTATTTGTATTATCTCATTTGATCCTTAGAAAAACCCTCTGAGGTGGGTTTTTCAGATATTACTACCTTTTTTAAAAGAAGATGTAACTGAGGTTCCCAGATATTAAGCAACTTACTATTGTTTATAGAACTAGTAATGTCTAGTAGTTTGTGTCTACTCATATGCCACAGAGTTCTATCCTTGCTTCCATCTTGTTCAATTTTTTCTTAATGCTTAGGATAGACATGGAGTTGTCATGCATATCAAATTAGAAGATAATCCAAAATGTTTAGTGATAACTAATTGATTGTATCTTGGAAAGGAGATTTTTAAAAGATCTAAACAATTTTAAACAATGGATTGAAACCAATGAAGTAAAATTTCACAAGGATAAATATAAATCTCTGCAATTCCATTATTGAAATCTTAAATGTCGTTGAGAAGCATAGATTGTAGAGCTATATAAATAATGGTCCCAGTGTTCTATGTTCATGAGTAGTATACATTTGGCACATATTTGGTAATATCTGGGTGTCACATTCCAAGGGGGAAATTGATGAACTGACAACTGTCAAGAAGAGGGCAGCCAGCAGGTCAAAAATCTAAAATTATGCCATGCTGCTTGAAAGATCCAAGGCTACTTAACCTAGAAGAAATATAATTTGAAGGGGTTGGATTTGATAGGAATGACCTAGATTTTGAAACACTGTTGTGTATGAACAAGTGAAACCCTTCTATTTGACCCAGAGTAATGGGAAGAAATATAAAAGACCCAGGCTTAGGCTCAAGGTAAATAAAACTTCTTAAGAATTGGGATTGTTACCAATTTACCTCATGAATATAGATGCAAAAATTTTAAATAAAATATTAGCAAAAAGACTAAAGCAACTTATCACAAGAATAATATACTTTGATAAGGTAGGATTTATTCCAGGAATGCAAGGATGGTTTAATATTAGGAAAACCATCAGTATAATTGATCACATCAACAATAAAACTAGCAGAAAAGTCATGGTTATCTCAATAGATGCAGAAAAGGCTTTTGAAAAAATACAACATACATTCCTATTAAAAACACTAGAAAGTACGGAGATAAATGTAGTCTCCCTTAAAATAATAGGTAGCATCTATTTAAAGCCATCAGCAAGTATTATATGTAATGGGGGTAAGCTAGAAGCTTTTCCAATAAGAGCAAGGGTGAAACAAGGATGTCCACTATCACCCTAGTATTCAATCTGATACTAGAAATGTTATCAGTAGCAATTAGAGAAGAAAAAGAAATCAAAAGAAACAAATTATGCAAAGAAAAGTCTAAACTATCACTCTTTGCAAATGATATGATGATATACTTCAAGAATCCTAGAGAATCAAGTAAAAAACTACTTGAGACAAAAAAAATAAATTTGGAAAAGTTGCAGGATATAAAATAAACCCACATAAATCCTTGGCATTCCTATATATTTCTAAGGAAATCCAACAGCAAGAGGTAGAAAGAGAAATCTCATTTAAAGTTACTGTAGACATTATAAAATATTTGGGAATCTATGTGTGAAAACAAACCCAGGACCTATATGAACACACCTACAAGACACTTTTCACACAGATAAAGTCAGATCTAATTAATTGGAAAATCATCAATTGCTCATGGCTGGGTCTAGCTAATATAACAAAAATGAAAATTTTACCTAAATTAAATTACATATTTAGTGCCGTACCAATCAATATACCAAAAACTTCCTTTATAGAAGTAAAAATCAAATAGTAACAAAATTCATTTGGAAGATCAAAAGTTCCAGAATGTCAAGGGGATTAATGAAAAGAAATGTTGGGGGTGGCTGGGTGTGGGTAGGTGATGCAGTGAATAGAGCACCGGTCCTGGAGTCAGGAGGACCTGAGTTCAAATCTGAACTCAGACACTTGACACACTTATTAGTCATGTGACTTTGGGCAAGTCATTTAACCCCAATTGCCCTCCAAAAAGAAAAAAAAAAGAAATGCAAGGGAAGGTGGCCTAGCCATACCAGATTTTAATCTGTATTATAAAGCAGCAGTCATCAAAACTACTTGGTTCTGGCTGAGGAATAGAGTAGTGGATCAGTGGCATAGATTGGGAACAAGAGACTCAGCAGCCAATGACTATAGTAATCTACTGTCTGATAAACTCAAAGACCCCAGTTTTGGGGATAAGAATGCACTATTTGACAAAAACTGTTGGGAAAACTGGAATACAGTATGGCAAAACTGGGCATAGATCATTATCTAACACCATATACCAAAATCAAGTCTAAATGGGTACATGATCTAGGTAGAAAGGCTGATACTTTAAGCAATATGGGAAAGCAAGGAATAGTTTACCTGTCAGATTTGTAGAGAGGGGAAGACTTTAAGACCAAACAAGGATTACAGAGCATTATAAAATGCAAAATGGATAATTTTTATTACATTAAATTGACAAGTTTCTGTACAAAGAAAGTCAATGTAATCAAGACTGGGAGGGAAGTGGAAAACTGGGAAAGAATTTTTACAACCAAGGTCTCTGATAAAGGCCTCATTTCTAAAATATACAGAGAATTGAGTCAAATCTATAAGAATACAAGTCATTCCCCAATTGATAAATGGTCAAAGGGTATGAACAGGCAGTTTTCAGAGAAAGAAATTAAAGATATTTATAAGCACATGAAGAAACGCTCTAAATCACTATTGATTAGAGAAATGCAAATCATAATAACTCTGAGGTACCACCTCTCACTAGTCAGATTGGCTAAGATGACAAAACAGGAAAATGATAAATGTTGGAGAGGATCTAGAAAAATTGGAGGACTAATATATTGCTTTTGGAGTTGTGAACTGATCCAACCATTCTGGAGAGCAATCTGGAACTATGCCCAAAGGGCTATAAATAATTTCATACACTTTGACCCAGCAATACCACTTCTAGGGCTGTATCCCAAAGAGATTGTAGAAGTGGGAAGAAGACCCATATGTAAAAAAATATGTATAGCAGCTCTTTTTGCGGTGGCAAAGAATTGAAAATTAAGGGGATACCCACCAATTGGGGAATGGCTAAACAAGTTTTGGTATATGGATGTAATGGAATACTATTGTGCTATAAGAAATGAGAGTAGATGCACTTCATATTTACCTGGAGAAGCTTATAAGAACTGATGCTGAGTAAGAAAAGTAGAACCAGGAGAAATCTGTACACAATTATAGACACTATATATGTATGATGACCAGCTTTGATAGACCGGACTCTTCTCAGCAATGCAAGGTTATAAGACAACTCCAAAAGACTCATGATGGAGAGAGATGTCTATATTCAGATAAAGAACTAGAAAGAACAGAGTTTGAATGCAGATTGAAGCAAATTACCTGCTCTTTTTCTTGTTTGCTTTTGTTTCCTCTTTCCCATTGTTCATTCCATCTGATACAAACCTTCTTTATAACCTGACTAATGTCTAATGAAGAAGTATTTGAAGATCCTATACTTGATTGGATGCCACCATGGGTGTGGAGGGGAGGAGAAAAGGAGGAAGAAAATTTGAAACTCACAGGATTATGGAACTGAATCATGTAAACTAAAAGTAAACGAACAAGTTAATAAAGAATAAAAAAAGAATTAGGGTTGTTCCAAAGTGTTAGGGACTATTTTGTTCTTTCTCATTTGGATTCTTCAAACAAGAGCTTTATAACCAATTTGAAGGTGTGTTGTTTGTACTAAGAGCTTAGGAAGGGTTCTAGGATTTCAGAAGTTCTTATGGCTAAAGCCAATCAATTCTTTACCGACCTTTAGTTTGGTACAAGTGGGTGCTTTACACACTTGATGGCTTGAACTATCCACTACTTAACATTGTACCTGCCACATGGTAGACACTTGATAAATTTATATTGCTGACTCTTGATTGAACTAGAAAAAAAGATAAGCCTACGGTCAGATAAGTTGTCTGAAGTCCTTTCCTGAGTTTCAACTGCCTTGTCATCTCTATCCTCAGTTTGTGATTTTGTAGGAATGAAAAAAGAACTATATATTTGTTTACCTTTTATTTTTGTGCTATGAAATTGTAAGATTCAATTACTAAAGCAGTTTAAATAGGATTTTGTGGTTTATAAGTGCCACTTGTATTTTTGTTTTTAAGGAAAAGAAAATTCAAATCTGCTGAATTAAGCTATATTTGGGCTTAGCTCGCACTATTCATAGCTATAGAGTTTTTTTGTTTTGTTTTGTTTTGTTTTGTTTTGTTTTGCAGGGAGAGGGTGTTTGTTTTTGTTTTTCACATATTTAATTCATTTTTAAATGAGGGTAATGTTGCATGGAAGGAAGAGAGTCTTGATTGATGGGCTGGTTAGAAACAGTTTTTCTCCCAGTGGCAAAAGGCATGTCTGGGATAAACAATATCATGTGTTTGTGAGAAAAAGCTATTTCTTTCTGGTAATGGGGATAAAAGAGACTGATAAAGAGTATCTCTTCATATTAATTTTCCTATGTGGCCAGTGAAGAAAAGAAATGGCACTTAGTGATTAAATGTAGATTATCAAGAGGTGAGAAAATAGACATAACAATTGTTATATTCTTTTATGAATTTGTCTCTGTTGTGGGCCTGATAGCTCAGGCCTTGTGAAATGATATGAAGTTATTGATACTGGCAAAACTTTCTTCCCCAACCCTGTAGTCAAATTCAGTAAATATCAGTTTGTTTTTGGTTGAAAAGGAGTTCAGTATATTTTCACCATCTGTAATACCATACATGATCAGTTCTCCAGAAGATTGCTACTGTGAACAGCTTTCAAGGTTCTGATTACATAGTATATTGAAAACTCTATTTATTCAATAACAAATTAGAGCAAAACATTCACAGTGAATCAAGGTACAACATTCATGATGTTACAGCTTATCACAGAAAATCAAAATACAGCATTCACAATGACTTATCACTGAAATGGCCACATAGTTTTCACCAAAGTGGTCACAATTTTCAACAAAGTACATTAATTTAGTCAATCACAATATCCTTAATTCAATCACAAAGTACAAGTCAAAGCTCTCCACCCCTAGGTTACAGTAAATCATAATCTTCTCAGTCAGTTCACAGTATCCAAGTAAAATCTTCTTTCAGCTTGACTGGAGGCTGGCTCTCAGTTTCCATGGTTCCTCTTCCAGGGTCCCAGCTCCAACTTTAACATGGATTCAAAGGCAGGCAGCTCCCAGTACCTTGTCCACCTCCTTGCCCAGTATTTTGCCCAGTTCCCACTCCATGTTGAAGCTCACAGTTTCCAGTCCACCTCAAGTCCTTCACAGTTCCTGTTTCCAGGAAAACAAAGCTTAATAAAGCCACAATGATTCAAACACATTGCTGGCACAATCATCAATTCACTATCTGCCTATGAAATCTATTCAGACCCACCAACAAGGTATTAGAACTCAACACAAATCGTCAACATAGAAATCAACACAGACCCCCAAACAAGGTCCATGAGGTCAGCACAAATCTTCCATAAAGTTCCACTACATCCAAAACCCTCCTCCAGGAATTTTGTACATATAAAACCAGACAATCCTCTTTCAGTGCTTCCAGTAAGGTCCCAGGGCTTTTGTACAAAGTATCATAAACAAATATCAACACAGACAGAGCAGACAAACAGAGTGCCTGGATACTACAAGTTTTCTCCTTCTTGACTCTGCCACCATAAGAGTCTTCTTTTCCGGGGGGCAGAGTCAAGATGGCAGAGTACAAACAGGACTTCTGTGGGGCTCTGACACTCACCTCCTCCAATTCATGTAAAAGGTGACTCTGAAGAAACTTTGGAGCTACAGAACCCACAAAATGACACAGAGAACCTAACCTCCTGCTGAGGACAGCCCAGCAGACCAGCAAGAAGCAGACAGCACAGCACTCTGGGAACTGACCCCAGCCCTGCACAAGCCGAAGGTTTTAGCCCCAGGGCGGCCTGACCAGTTACAGGCTGGAGGTACTTCAGATCACGAGCAATTTTGGCGGTTTCTGGAATTATCAACATATAGATGCTAAGGACACAGTGAGAAGTCAGTGCAGTATGGACTTTGGAATCCAGTAGTTGGGAGTACAATGGCTTTTGCCCCCAGGGATAGAAGTGGCTGAGGCATTGCAGCCCTGCAGCCACAGCCACAGATAGCTACTTCAGCTCTTGGCCTACAGATTGTAGGGGGACCAAACAAAGAGTCTGAGGGGTAATTACTCTTGCTTTAACCTGCTTGGATCTGGATTGTGTTCTAAGATGGAGGTCCTAGGGTGTGCAACCAGCTTGCCAGAGTGTGTGGAGGTTTCTGAGAGGGCACCCAACTAATACCTTCAGCAGCTGAGAAAACCCCAGTGTTTGGGATGAAGCTCCACTGTCTGGTAGCAGAGTCCTACTGTGGCAAAAAGCCTGAAAGTCACGTAATTGACTGGCAACACAAGCAAATGAGGGAAGCAAAGTAAACAGAACAACTCAACTTTACACTCCTATTTGGGGACAGAAAGGATGAAAGCATGGAACAGGAGATAGAGAGTAAAATCAGAAGTCCTGCACCAAAAGCTTCCAAGAAAAATACAAGCTGATTACAGGCCACAGAGGACCTTAAGAAGGACTTTGAAAATCAAATAAGAGAGGTGGAGGAAAATTGGGAAGAGAAATGAGAATGATGTAAGAAAATTATGAAATGAGAGTCACCAACCTGACTGCAGAAAATATCACTTTAACAAAATAGACTAACTCAAATGGCAAAAGAGGCTCAAAATGGCAATGAAGAGAAGAATGCCTCAAAGAGCTGAATTTGCCAGATGGAAAAAAGAATCTCAAAAGCTCACTGAAGAGAATCATTCCTTCAGAATTAGACTGGAGAAAATGGAAGCTAGTAACTTTATGAGAAATCAAAATACTATTAAAGAGATCCAAACAAATGAAAAAATAGAAGGTAATTTGAAATATCTCATTGGAAAAACCACAAACCTGGAAAATAGATCCAAGAGAGATAATTTAAAAATTATTGGACTACATGGAAGCCATGATCACAAAAAAGTACCTTGTAGTTCCCAGCTATTTGGGAGGTTGGGGAGCATTGAGAGTCCCAGATAGCTACATGGGCCAAGAGCAGTGCAGCTCCCATGCTGGAAACAGTTCTCATCTTGGACCTTTTTTGACCTTTTGATTTCCCCTCCATCCATATTTGATGGTAGCTAGGTTGATGGATCATTGAACTGGGAATGAGGAAGATTTATGTTCTTGAGGTCAAATCTGGCCTCAAACACTAACTGTGACATTTAGCCCTATTTGCCTCAGTTTTCTCATCTGTAAAATGAGCTGGAGAAGAAAATGGCAAACCACTTCAGTAAAGTTGCCAAAAACCAAAACAAAAAAACAACAGTGGTCATGAAGAGTCAGACATGAGTAAAATTACTGAACAACAACCCTCAATTTTATTGCAGTGATGTGAGTTATGATTTGAACCTAATGGTAATAAACTTGATGCCTTAGTAAACTGTAGGCAGTAGTCACAGCAAAACTTCTTGGGGGTCAGGATGCTAGAGGAATTTTGCTTCCGTTAATACCTAAAATCTTACTTTACCTATCAAAATTATTGTATGCAAAGATGTAGTAAAGTTAGTTTGGGATAATTTGAATCAACTTTGCTCCCAGGTTGGTTGACTTAAGACCTAGATATGATCCCTGTGGGCAAAAATTTTCTAAATGCAGATCTAGGTCCTTTGTGGTGAGCTATTATCAGACTGTTTTAATTTCATTGAAGACAATTCATTTACTATTTGTAATGGAAATGCAGATTTAAAGATCTTCGCTGCCCCTAGCTTAAGTGCACCTGGAGCCTGTGGTGGGAGGCTTGTTTTTCAGGAAAGCCCACACCTTGATACTTTGTGACTGGGCAGTGGGTCAAGGAGGTTGTTACATTCTCTGAGCCAAGAGAAGGCTATATAAGCCCTGAGGAGAGGCTTTGCTTTGGGGCTCACTTTGAGAAGTGTTGTGTGATTTGACCAGATGAGACTCTGGGAAGCCGTTGTTGAGAGCCCCCCGGCTTTGAAAACCCAGATGTTGATGCTTCCCTCTCTGGTAACTGTGATTTGGTATTGATATAATGGTTGGACAGTTTGGAAGCCTGTCTGTTTGATCTGTAAGTTCTGTAACTCTGAAGTTCGGGGTGCTGACCTTTTTCCCCTGAACTAGGTAATGTATGTTTGTTTGATTAAAGTAAGCTTGTTAACCCATTTTGAGTTGCTTTCCTTTTGAAAAGCAGATCTAAGAACCTATATTGGCAGTTACCCTGGAGATATTGGGGTGCTTGCCGCTACACTATTATATTTCTTTTGGATTCCTTTTTGCTGATTCATGGATTACTTTTACCTATGGGTTAATATATTTATTTTAAAGATATTGCCCTTGTTGCTACTAGAATTAATAATCTTAATTCTCAGGATTTGAGGCCTTGCCAGAGGATCATAGATTTAGACATAGAAAAGACCTTATGGGCCATCAGGTTCAACCCCTTCACTTTATAAATGAATAAATTGAGACACAGTGAAGTAAAATGATCTGTCCAAGGTTATTAGCTAATAAGCATCTGAAGCAGGATTTGATTACACATCTTCTAGAAGACCTGGACTACAAGTTCAATGATCAATTGCTTAAGTTATGCTTCTACTAGGAGAACAAAACTGTCAGGAATCTAGGAATTATGTCTTGTAAGCAAATGAAGAAGGAACTAGGGACTTAAGAGAAATAAAGTCTTGTGTTTTGAGTGGAGATTTTCTTAAACATCATTCTGTCATATAATGCTGCCTTCAGCAATTTGCTATCTATGCTATGGACATAGGTCATTTTGGTCCTTTCTTTAGCTGAAAAATTATATGCAATATCTCCTCCTACTACAATGTGAATCCCTTGAGATCAGGGACTGTCTGGCCTTTCTATTTGTATCCTCAGGGCTTTTTGTACATAATATGGCTTAATACATGTTTTTCCTTTCATTCATTCATCATCCACTTATCTATTAATTCATTCATAACTAAATAATATAGTACAAATGTAGTCTGACTAGGGCAAAGTATGAAAAAATTAATACCCCTATCCTAGATATTTTGCATTTTTTTTCTTTTTGGAGGGCAATTGGGGTTAAGTAACTTGCCCAAGGTCACACAGCTAGGTTTTTGTTTGTTTGTTTTGTGTGTGTGTGTTAAATGTCTGAGGCCAGATCTGAACTCAGGTCCTTCTGACTCCAGGGCCGACACTCTACTGACTGAGCCACATAGCCACCTCTATTTTGCATTTCTTAATGAAGTCTAAGAGCATTAATTTTTCTGGCAATCATATTCTATTATTGGATCATGTTATGGTTACAATCTACTTAATCCCCCTCCCCATTTTTTTAAAGACTTATAGTCATGCCACTCCAATCTAATTCTTGTAAAGCTGATGGCAAGATTTATCTTTGTTTCTGTGGGATTTTATCTCATTAGGTAAAGCTTAATGTTCAAGCCTGTGAAGAGTTTTTCCTAAAATAATGAACCAACATTTATATAGAACTTGAACGTCTGCAAAATACTTTACAAATATTATTTAATTTTATTCTAATAATAAACTGAATAGGTAAGTATTCTTATTACCTCCATTTACAAATGGGGAAACTGAGGATGAAGAAAGTTAAGTAACTAGTCTAGGGTTATACAATTAGGAAGTATTCAAGGCTGAATTTGAATTCAGGTCTTATTGACTGCAGATCTTGCACTCTTTCCACTTCTCTAGATAACTGTCATGCTCATTGTATCCCCCCCCCCACCCATAGTGGTGTTTCATATGTAAATCTGATAAAAAATATCACTAATGTCTTTATCTGGAAGATAGGCTTAAAGTAGAGGATTAAAAGATTGACAACTGGATGAGAATGGTTGATAGCACAAGATAATGGAGACAAAGGAAATTTATTACCCAGGTTGGGGGAGATAAGGAATTTTAAGTTTCTGGAGATGAGGAGGTCAGGAGGGCTGGAGAATTAAAATTGAGAGGGAAACTTACATTGGTTCTCATCCCCTTCCTTGATCCAAGTCTGACTCCCCCAATCCTGACTGGGGAAGAGGAACAACAGGCAGTAGATCTAGGTGCTGAAAAAGATCCTCAAGGAAGGTAGCTCCTACCTGATAGACTTGAGGTACTGAATAAACCTAGTATGAGACAGGTTTAACAAACACCTACATCAGGGCAGTCACTGTGATGTCCAGAACCTGTGTGATGCATTCTTGACTCAGTATGTATGTCCTGGAACATACACATTGGCATGCCAAATTGTCAATGGCTGCATTGTATGTTGAAGGACAAACATATGCAGCCAATGCCAGACTCCAATGGGAGGGCAGCCTCCCAGTATCAGGTCTTTTCAAAGTATAAAGGTAAACTTCACTGAGGTGCCCCCATTAGGATGACTATGCTACATATGGGTCATTGTGGACCACCTCACATAGTAGGTGGAATCCTTCCCTCTTGCACAGGCTACTACCTCGTTGGAATAAATAATTCCTAGATATGGGTTGGTGGAGCATATGGACTCAGATCAAGGTACCCATTTCACCATTAGAGATATCCTCTGAACTCCATACCCCCTGTCACCCTCCTTCTTCTGGCAAGGTAGCCCTGGACAAAATGTTTACCCCTAGCACTCCTTAGAATCAGGACGAATCCCCAGAGGGACATTGGCTTATCCCCCTATGAACTTCTTTATGGTCACCCCTATCCCACACAACCCTTTGACCTCTCCTCACTCCTCCTGATAGAAAGATAGGCTCCTTAGGGAATATATATAGTCTGCAGCACATCAATTTTCAGTGCTATGAAAGAAGGGAACAATTGCTCAAACACCTCCTGTAGAGTTTCCAGTTTACAGGTTCCAGCCTGATGACTGGTTGTAGAAATGAACCTGAAAGGAAGAAAAGCTGACTCCCACCTGGAAAAGTCCATACCAGATCCTCCTTACTGCTGACACTGCTGTTCAAAGCAAAGAAAGAGGTTGGACTCATCACAGTGCCAGCCCCAGCCCAGTGGACGGTGGTATCACCAGATGCTAGAACCTTAAAACTGTCTTTGAAAAAGGGATCAACCCATTCATGACTGAGAGAACTGTTTTTGTTTTATTGTTTCTGTTGGTTGCTATACTTGCTTTGCTTTGTTGCAGGTATTTTCTTTTGCCTCTGACCCCTAGGCCTCAGTTCTGGGATGTTGTCCTCCTCCCCTTAGCTGAGAGAATTGGTATATACAATCAATGGAGAGTGTAGCAGAGTGTTTTAATTTAACCAATTGCTGGATTTGTGGTGGGCCTCAAGGAGGGCTCAAAAATTGGGCCTTGGTCCTGGTACCATTAAGTCCTACATGAGTTCTTAGGATATCAAGCCACCCAAACCAGGGAGGTTATACTTCAACATTGACTTGTTCTGGATTATTTACTTGCAGAAATGAGTGGAATTTTCCTACTCCCAGTGTGTCATCCCTGTATGTCAGCCCTGTATGATACAACTGCTAACAAGAATAGTCCAAGACTTCTTGTTCCATTTGGTGAAAATAGAAGGGAAAGGAGATATTAAATTGATGACTATGAAAAGTGAGAGTTGGTTGCCGGTCTGAGACCACCCTGATGTGGATTCTCAAGAAGAATTACTGGAAGAGGTCTTCCAGCAATAGTGTGAGGAGTCTTCAATTTGTAAGAAATAAGAAGGGGGGGGTTGTGAGGGATGATTTCTCAGAAGTGAAGCTTCTTCATAAGAGTTAATAGTTTTTGTATTATTGAAACACACTTTACTCCCTTACAGAATAACAACTGTAGTTAAAGCCATGCTTTGCAACACAACCTAAACTATGCACTCTTGCAATCTCTTGCAAAAATACTTGCCTTTTCTTGTCTCCAGGCAAACTTGTGTAACTAACTACCTTTGTTCTTTGTTGCTGCGGAAGATTCACGTGATTACATTGTACCCCCCTGAATCCCAGCCAGTGGGATAAGGAGAAGGGAGTTGGGTGGGGGGCCTCAAGTTAGGGTATAAAAGGACCTTGCTTTCTGGAATCAATTTGTACATCCTTTGCTGGCACCATTAGAGTGACAAGGGATAGTACCCTTTCTCATGAGAATTCAATAAAGTAATTTCTGCTTTCAGGTATCTAAGCCTTTGTATTGATTTTTTGGTAGTGGTCTCTGTCCCACACAGGAGGAAGAAAGGAAGGAAAAAAGGAAGGAAGAATGGAAGGAAGGAAGGAAGGAAGGAAGGAAGGAAAAAAGGAAGGAAGGAAGGATAACATGATGGAATTTAACTTCCATCCTCAAAATTATGTTTCCATATTTAGTTGTTCATTAACATTTCCTTTTATAATATATTATAGAATTTTATCAACAAAGTCAAGCACATTGATTTATAGTATATAAAATCTATTCTCTTTACTCTCTTGAAAATCAGAATTGCCTTTTTCCAATACTATAATATCTCTCCTATTTTCTGAAGTTTTTCAAAATCACAAGTTTTAGCTAAATAATCCCATTTGCCATATTTATACATGATGATGTAGTTTTTTTCAGTCTCTAGTGCTTTGAACTTCCCATAAGCAGCTGACTACTCTCACAGTAAATTACTATTGTCTTCTATATTACCAAAATCTTCAAACATTTTACTCTTGATTTTTTAGTCCAAAAATCATTTTCCTTGACAAAGAAAACAAAAGCTAAATATGAACTGAGCTACCCAGAGTCTCATCAGGGCAAATCACACAACTCTTTCCATAAGTGAACCCCAAAGCAAAACTTCACCTCACCCTTCTTCAGGGTCAGAGAACATCACAATCTTTGTGACCCACTATCTAATTACAAAGTAACAATAGTTGTGGACCTTCCTGAAAAACAAGCCTCCCCCCCAATAAAGCACTTCATGTCGCTTTTACTTTAGGCCTATTAAGGGGCAGAGAAAATCTTCAAATTTACTAGGCCTATTAAGGGACAGGGAAAATCTTCAAATTCTCTTACCATTTTGGAGTCAGGAAGAACTGAATTCAAATCCAGTCTCAGAAGCTTACTAACTTTGTGACCTTGGGCAGGTCATTTAACTTCTGGCTAATTCAGTTTCATCAGTTATAAAATGCCATATCACCTACCTGGAATTGTTATTGTGAGAATGAAATGAGATGATAATAATAAAACATTTAAAACAATACCTGGCACATATTTGGCACCTAATAAATGTTTTTCCCCCACTGTTAACTTTTTTTTCATTCCCCAGGAAATGTTCATTCATAGTTAATATTCATTAATCAATAATTAATGCTATAGTGAGAGTTGGTGTCTCTGATGAATGGAGCAGTTGGAAAGATTATGTCCTCAGGCAAATGTTTCACAAAGGTCTCTCTTTCCATTAAAAATAATGAAGTTTGCTTGTTTACATTTTTAGAGAACAGATCACAGTCAAGTAGTTAAACCTTGCATATTAAAAAGTTTATCTGAAGTGGGTATTTAGCATGTAATATACGGATTAATGTAATCTTAGAATTAAAATAAATACTCTGTAAACATGCATAATTGAGTTAAAAGGATGTGTGGGTAAGGAGTTCTAGTACTACATTTTAAAGTTTTCATTTATTAATTTCTTAAGATTTTGATTTGCAAAGACTTACACTGAGATATTCTGGGCAGTAGTGGTACCTAGGGCTTTGGAGAGAGGACATTAAAGGTGATTCATATCATAAAGAAGTATCAGCACCATGGGACAGTGAAAAATCCCTAGATTTATATATAGAACCTCAGCTCAAATACTGACTTCTACTTTCTACCTGTTGCCTTAGTTTTCTCATCTGATTAATGAGGTAGTTGGACTAGTTTATAGTAAGAAGTATCACCATTCCATGGGAAAATGACTCTCTTCTCATATATTTGGCAGCTATATTCCTTTATATTTGTCCTTCAGAGCTTTGTGTTTACACAGCCTATCATATAGCAGCTCATCTACTATCTGTTAGCCCTCATACACAGGCAATTGAGTTGGAGCTGAGACACAATGGCCCATCACCTTTTAGTGACATGGACCTATCTGAATTGTTATCACATTACAAGAGTTATCAATAAGAGCTTGAATCCCTTGCTAATCTCTAGTGATCATACCATCAACATATTGCCAAAAATATATCTTAATGTATTTTAATAAACTTTTAATTCTCTTTTCCATGATTTTTGCCTTGTTAATCAGGGTGAAAGCCTGAACAAAGAATTTTCCTTTTAACAAATGGCAAGCCAGGTAGCCGATCTATTATGTGATATATAGCAAGTAACGAAAGCTGCAGAGTGAGTGACACCTCCTGCAACACTGATTTACACACAGGCAGATCACTGAGTCAACATAGCTTTCAATAAAAGCTATAGCCCATTAATAGTGACAACAGAGTCCCTGGCCTCAGGGAGTTTATATTCTGCTATGGGAGAATATATTATTTTTTTTGTTTATCTTTTTAAAAGTTCCAGTCTTATATGATTCTAGGCTGCATCAAATGATTTCCTAGCAACCACAGTTAAGAAAGCTTCATAATGCTATTTTTTTTGGCTAAGGTGAAAATAATATTTATTTTTAACAGTTTATATCAGAATATACCTTGTAAAAACATCTAAACCAAGCCTGGCAAAATAACCTCAAAGATATTTCTGCTTGCTTCAAGGGGTTATTGTGTAGGTCAAATGACATAACAGATATGAAAGCACTATATAATATTTTTTCAATACTTTACTTTATTTGTGCTCTCATTGATGTGTAGGTTCCCTCCAGTAGCACAGATTTCAAAGTTTCATGCGTTCTCTTCATGTGTATTTATTTCCCATAGATGAGATACAATGCTTCCTTTTTGTTATTATGTACATTATTATGGTATGCTAAAAAGAGCAAGGGGTTGTCAAACAAGGAGATCTAGTTATGAGTCCTGACTCTTCCATTTACTTCGTGTGCCCTAAAATTTCATATAAAAGCTATAAAAATTGGATGTTTGATTAGGTGACATCCAATTTACCTTCAATTTATAATATTCTATGAGGTCAATCAATATATGCACAAGGTATGAAACAGCATTATCTCTACAGAGAGCGGGAGTATATATATATATATATATATATATAGAGAGAGAGAGAGAGAGAGAGAGAGAGAGAGAGAGAGAGAGAGAGAGAGAGTTAGAGAGTCAAAAGTACCTGAATTCTGCCTCAGACTCTTTCTAGCTTTATGGACCTGGGCAAGTCAGTCAATAAAGCTCAATTTCCTAATCAGTAAAGTGAGGATAATAATACAAAATGTCTCACAGGTTACTTGTGATAATCAAATGAAATACGTTATATAAATACTCTGTAAACCTAGAAATCTTTAAAAATTTAAGACATCATCACCATCACTGTTATTGTTATTGCTATTACAAGGATTAAAAGACCTCTTTAAAAAAAATAATTTCTTCCTTTACCTTGTCATTGTACCTGAAATTGTTACCTTAGTCATTTGTTTAAGGAAAAGGCATGAAAATAAGAAGTAAAGGTCATCAGTGGAAAAGTACTAGTCAATCTGTTGTGAAGAGTGGCACCTTATACTAAAAGAGTTTATCAGACTATCTGACAGTACCCTTATTAAATCAAGAGTTCAATTAAGAAATCCAAAATTACTTACTAAGTACCAGCTATGTGCCAGGCATTGTGCTAGAGACAGAGGGATCCAAAGATAAAAATGAATGAGACATAGGATGAGTTCAGAGGGACAGAAGAGTGGGTAACAGCATGGAAGCATTGCTTCCTGACAGATGTCACAGTGGGAGACATTCAGCTGGTACATCACAAGATGGAAAAGGGCCAACATGTGTAAGTGTGTGTATGTGTGTGCATGTAAGTATGTGTCTGTGTTTCTGTATGTTCTTTGTTGGACTGGAGGGGAATGTGGGTAATGATGCAGAATGGCATAGTCTACAGGAGGTTCCAGGACCAGGACAAGGTTGAGATACTCATTGTAAAGGAAGAAATAGAAGTTTGAAAAGTTTAAGGCAATGCATCAAACACTAAATTCTGCTTTGCATTTTTTTGCTTTGAGGTAGTTTGCTTAACATGAAAACTGCATACATGTAAATAGAGATAAAAAAGGTCTTCTTTTGGATATGCAGTTCCAAGGCATTGTGGGAGCAACTGTGAATCTAAAAGTACTCATATATCAACTGGGCAAAATTTGCTCTTTCATTTAATGATTTCCAGCATATGCCAGTAATCACAGCCATTCTGCTACTTTCCTTTGGGGAGAACAAACATAGGAAGATTATGCATTTCCCGCTTACCATCTATTTATTTGGGAGGGGGTAAAATTAGGCTTGAAGTTTCTCTGGTTTTGTTCTTGATAGATTCTCTCAGTGTGCCTTTCCATTCCCTTGCTCCCCCAACACAATGTCATCTTTTCAGCAGTCACACTTTACAATCCACATGATGAGCCCAGTAGGCCCATTCTGAGCAACAGTGCAGAGCACGCTTAACAGGTGCTTACAGCAGCCAAGCTTACCAGTTTAGAGGGCTTGTTTGTCAAAGTTCACAGCTTAGTAACATTTACTGCAGTTCTAACTTTCTCTGCAATGTTATGGTAGTAATTATTTGGTGTTATTTTGGGAGTTAATTGCTAGGAAACAAAATTAAGGGAGCATGTCTGATTCTCTTTTGCTCCTCTGAGAGTACTAGGGAAAAAAAAAGAATTGAAAAGAGGTGAGCCTTAATATCAATCCCGCATGGACCATTTCTCTTGTCATTCCATCTCAATGACAGAGTTTTCCCTCAGTAAAGTCACAAAGAGGTCAGGAGATTTTAAATTACTACTCTAAATCTGTATTACATCTTTAGAACTCTTTAAAAGAGCTTTTGACAATTTAGGGTTACTCTACTGAATATCCAGCTCAGGGCTCTGTCCATCTTGAAATTTTAGAGGCCAGCTTGGAGGTTGTACTACATAAATATAGGCAAGCTATAGAAATGCAATGGCTCTAGGTGACCCACTTAAATATAGAACCTTTAGGAGCCTATTATATTCATTCACTGGATTCATGGCTGAAACCCAGAATTTACTGACTCTGCATTTCTGGTAAGGTAAATCAGGCAATTTTATTGCTCTGTAGGTAAAACATTTAACTGAAGAGCCAATGAAACTTTTGTAAATGTAAACTTCCATAAAACTAATTTCAAAAAGTCTATGCATCATTAAAATCTCTCTCTCTCTCTCTCTCTCTCTCTCTCTCTCTCTCTCTCTCTCTCTCTCTCTGTGTGTGTCTCTGTCTCAGTCTCTCTTTCTCTGTCTGTTGTTCTGTCTCCAGAATGTTCTAAATATGTGAACAATATGTGAAAGTGAAAGAATAGTCAATTGTAATATATTTAACAGAGTCTCATCTGCCCAATGACTTTAGGACATTTCAGAAATTTCAGTTTGTAAATGCAGGCAATTATTTTTTGTGTTTCCTTACTTCTTTTGATAGAAGAATTTAATTAATACAGAGCATAGTGTTGTGGAAGGAGCACCTGTCCTTAAGAGTTAGGAGCCCAAGGGTCAAGATTTAGTTCTTTCATGCATTGAATGCATGGGTCTAGTCAGAGTATCCACACACCCAGGTGAGGTGTATAAGGCGCTATCAGTGGAAGTGGACACCTTATGCACTCATTTTGATTATAAAGAAATCTACCTTATAGATAGACAGATATACTTGTTATATCCCCTAATATACTGTCAGTGCTTTGAGTTGATACTATTCAGTTTTTGACTTTGTTTCCCAGCACCTGACAGTGCTTAGTATGCTACTATTATACACCTATATTTAAAATGTTTAATAAATGCTTATTGATTAAGTTTCAAAAGCTTATTACTTATGTGAATGATAATTCCCATAAGTGTATTCTTATTATAAAGTGGAGCCAATTCCTGCTAGTAATATAATGATGCTTTTCTTCCCTTACCCTTAAGGACAGTTAACTAATAAAATCAACCAGATATAAGTGTTGGGGAGAACAGATAAAACTTTTTCCTCTTCTTTACTGCTTTCTTAGGACTTTACTAATGGTGGACTAGTGGAGATTCACATTTGCTAAACAGTATTTGTCACCATTATTGCAGACTCATAGTCTTCTATCTAAATTGGAAAGGAAAACAAAGAAAACAAAAAAACCTCAGTGGATTGCTATGAAATATAACTAGGGCATGGTATCAAAAGTACGTATGTACTTCCATCTGAATAAAGTAAATCATTACACTAAGTTCCTTTATGCACTTTTCTCTTTATCAGACTCTCTCTCAGTCTCTTCATTTCCATCTGTTTATGCCTCTGTCAAATTCAAAGTTATCATCTCTATTGTTGGCCAATATAATGAATTTTGGTTCTATTGCTCTTCTGGTACAACAAGGAATAATCATACAGCAGACCCATCTCCCAAGTGAAGCACTTTTATCATTCCTAAACGAAGACATCATTTCCTGGTGCTTGGTATGAAATCCTTAATAAAATAGCTCTTTAGGTTTATAGAAATAAAATGAAAAGTTCCCAACTTTTAAATTAAACCCATTTCTCCAATAGGTAGGAAAAGGAGAACATCACTTAAAAAAAGCTGGGGGAACCAATTGTTAGTGAATTCATTATTTAAACTATTTATTAAACCATTGAAGATTAAATAAATACATAAGACCAAGAAATGGATATCCTTCTTAGCATTAGTACACACAGACCTCCTCTATAATGAAACTATTATGTTTAAAAATTGAATAAGGCAGTAAAAAAAGTCTCTTGATGACCTAGAAGTCTGTTTAAATAGAAAAGTCAGAGCAAAGAGATACCAAATCCAGAAGCTACCCCACTTTTCTCTTGTCTGGAAAAAGGTCAATGCTAAAGAAATGCATCAGGGATTGGTTGGGAGTCATTTGCATTGGATGACAATAGAAAAATTTTCCCTTATTACTCAATTTTAATCTAAAATGAAGGTAAAATTGTCTCTACTACAACATAAAAAATATTTATCTCTTGTCCCTAGTCAAAGGCTATAATTAATCACAATATAGTTGCAAATCATATGGAAGTTATAAATTCATATGGATAAAAGTGACGGAATCACACTTAACTGAATATGTAAAGAAAAGAGTTCAGCTAATTTTACAAATTGAGATAAATTTATTTAATTAATTTGTGATCAAGTGATGCAATATTAAGGGATTTAAATTTATGTTCAAGTTCCTCTGAAGCCATGAAGGTGACAGAGTGTATTTTTCCTGATCTTACTTCTGTAATTTGATAGAATAAGGATAAGGTTCTTATCTTGTTACTTCCATAGCCAAATGGAAAAGTTACTATTTGTTACTAAGGAATCAAATCCTTATACAGTCCCCTCTAAAAAGAAAATATCACCTGTAATGGAAATTACTTTCTTTTCAGCAGTGCATGGTACATACTCAAAAATAGACCATGTACGAGGGCATAAAAACCTCACAATACAGTGCAGAAAGGCAGAAATATTAAATGCATCATTCTCAGACCATGACGCAATAAAAATTATATGCAATAAAGGGCCATGGAAAGATAGACTAAAAACTATTTAGAAATTAAACAATTTAATCCTAAAGAATGAGTGGGTCAAACAAGAAATTAAAGAAACAATCAATAATTTCATTCAAGAGAATGATAATAATGGGACAACATACCAAAATTTGTGGGATGCATTAAAGGCAATTCTTAGGGGAAGTTTTATATCGCTGAGTGCATTCTTGAATAAAGCAGAGAGAAGGGAGGTCAATGAATTGGACATCCAATTGAAAAATCTAGAAAAAGAACAAATTGAAAATCACCAATTTAGTACTAAATTAGAAATATTGAAAACCAAAGGAGAGACTAATAAAATTGAAATTAAGAAAACTATTGAATTAATAAAAAAACTAGACATTTTTGGGGCGGAGCCAAGATGGCGGAGTAGAAACAGCGCGTCCAAGCCACTTTTCCCCCAGATCACCTCCAAACTATGTAAAAGGTGAGTCTGAACAACTTCTGGAGCCCCAGCACCCACAGAACGACACAGAGAAGCTAGCCTCCCACTGAGGACAGCCCAGCAGCCCTACAGGAAGGACCAGCTCAGCGGTCTGGGATCTGGCGGTGCGAATCGTGCAGAGCACAGGGAGCCGAGCACAACCGAACTCCTGAATTGGGGTTTTAGCCCCAGGGCCAGTGGCGGGCTGGAGGGAACCCAGAACACCAGCAGCTGTGGTGATTCCAGAATTATCAACATAGACATGCCTAGGACAAAATGAGAGGTTAGTGCCCTATGGACTCTGGGACCAGTATTTGGGGAACGAGTAGGCTTCCTCCCCTGGGGCCTAGAAGCAGCTGAGGAAACATGCCTTTTTGCAGTTTTCAGAGGCAGCTCCAGCTCCTGGCCTGCAAACTGTAGGGAGATCCAGCAATAAGTCTTGGGGGGTAATTGCTCTTGCTTTAACCTCCCTGGATCTGGATTGTTATCTGGGTTGGAGGTCGTGGGTGGGTTTCCAGCTTGACAGAAACAGAAGTTGCCCCCCACACACACACACATTCAGGGTGTAAGTTCCTGTCTGGCGCCAGGCCATACTGTGGCAACAAGCCCAAAAGTCAAGTAATTAAATGGCAACATGCCAAGGAAAAGGAAAGAAATTAAACAGAAAAATGAAACCTTTGGGGGCACAAAGGATCGAAGCATAGACCAAGAGGACGGCTGTGAGGTGAGAAGTCCTGCTCCAAAAACCCCAGGGGAAAACATGAGCAGGTTGCAGGCCATAGAGGACCTTAAGAAGGACTTTAAAAATCAAATAAGAGAAGTGGAGGAAAAATTGGAAAGAGAAATGAGAAGGATGCAGGAAAAGTATGAAATGAGGGTCAACAGCCTGACTGAGGAAAACAACACCTTAAAAAATAGACTAACTCAAATGGCAAAGGAGGCCCAAAAGGGCAATGAGGAGAAGAATGCCTTAAAAAGTCGAATTTGCCAGATGGAAAAAGAATCTCAAAAGTTCACTGAGGAGATTCATTCCTTCAGAGTTAGACTGGAGCAAATGGAAGCTAATGACTTTATGAGAAATCAAGATGCTGTTAAGCAGATCCAAACAAATGAAAGATTAGAAGGCAATGTGAAATATCTCATGGGAAAAACCACTGACCTGGAAAATAGATCCAGGAGAGACAATTTAAAAATTATTGGACTACCTGAAAGCCATGATCAAAGAAAGAACCTAGAAATCACCCTTCAAGAAATTCTCAAGGAAAACTGCCCTGATGTTTTAGATCCAGAGGGCAAAATAGAGGTTGAAAGAATCCACATATCACCTCCTGAAAAAGATCCCAAAAAGAAAACTCCCAGGAATATTATATCCAGGTTCCAGAATCCCCAGATCAAGGAGAAAATACTACAAGAAGCCAGGAAGAAACAATTTCAATATTGTGGAAACACAATCAGAATAGCCCAGGACCTGGCAGCTTCTACACTGAGGGATCGAAGGGCATGGAAAATGATATTCCAGAGGGCAAAAGAGCTGGCAATGAACCCACGGGTCACCTACCCAGCAAAATTGAGTATTTTGTTTCAGGGGAAAATATGGTCATTCAGTGGAATAGAGGACTTTCAAGCATTCTTGAGGAAAAAACCAGAGTTGAATAGAAAATTTGACATTCAGACATAAGAAGCAAGAGATGTCTGAGAAGGTAATCAGGGAAAAGAAATCAAAAGGAACTTATCAAAGTTGAACTATTTACATTCCTATATGGAAAAACAATAACTGTGACTGAGGAAATCTTTCTCACTATGAAAATAATGGAAGAAGGGTGTGCGGTCATATGAATACATATGTGAATGTGTGTATACATGTTTACAATTATACATGGATAGAGGGCACAGGTTGAATTTGTTGGGAAGGGATGATACTTAAGGGGTGAAATTATGAGGTGAGAGAGGAAAGTGGCAAGAGGATATGGGGAGAGACTAGGTAGGGTAAACTATGTCATGTAGAAGTCACAAGGGGAAGTGGTTGCAAGGGAGGGGAAGAATAGGAAGGCAAAAAGGCAAAACCACATTCTTATTAAATTTGGATCTGGGAGAGAATGACATACATACTAAATGGGATATCTCAACCTGCAGCAGGATAGGGGGAAGGGAGATGAGAAGAGGGATGATGGATGGGAGGGCATCCTTGGGGGGAGGGGAGGTTGGAAGTACCCACTATGTAAGAGGGACAGGATCAAGTGGGGAATGGACCAGGTGGGGGTTGGGATGAGTGGGAGGGAATTATAAGCAGCCTTGTACAATATATCTACTATGATAATGTTTTGCATAGCTAGACATGTACAACATATACTTAATTACTTATCCTCCGAG
This sequence comes from Gymnobelideus leadbeateri, assembly GCA_011680675.1. NCBI lineage: Eukaryota > Metazoa > Chordata > Mammalia > Diprotodontia > Petauridae > Gymnobelideus > Gymnobelideus leadbeateri. Next base: position 18,916 of record WOXC01010016.1, on the reverse strand, counting down.
AGGGAATGGGTGACAAGAGAGGAAGGAAAGGGATCTGAAATTTTAGGTTTTAAGACTAAATGTTTCAATAAATATAAATACTATTATTAATAATATTTTGCTTGTAATTGGGAGATAAGATGTGCAGGCATTGGGACACAAAGATTTACCTTCCTCTAATGGAAAAGTCGAAGGGGTATGGGAGAAGATAGGGGAAAGAGCAGATTGGAGGAAGCGATATCTTATGGGACTGCTGTTCGGGGAGGGTGGATAGGGGAAAAACGGGGGGGGGGAAATAATTGTAACTCAAAATCTGGCAGAAATGAATGATGTAAAACAGAAGTTAATAAAGCATTTGTTTAATAAATAAAACTAAGAGCTGGTTTTATGAAAAAAACTATAAAATTGATAGAGCCTTAGTCAATATGATAAAAAGAAGGAAGAAAACCAAATTATGAGTATCAAAAATGAAAAGGATGAATCTACCTCCAATGAAGAGGAAATCAAAATAATAATTAGGAATTATTTTTCCCAATTGTATGCACATAAATATGACAATCTTAGTAAAATGGATGAATATTTACAAAAATACAAGTTGCCCAGATTAACTGAAGAGGAAGTGAATTGCCTAAATAACCCCATCTGAGACAAGAAATCAAACAAGCCATCAATGAACTCCCTAGGAAAAAAATCTCCAGGGCCAGATGGGTTTACTAGTGAATTCTATCAAACATTTAAAGAACAATTGATTCTAGTACTCCATGAATCCCTATTGTTTTACAAATAATGCTAGTCCTCACTCTACACAATTCTTTTTTTTTTAATTTTAAGTAATTTATTTATTTTTAGTTTTCCATGCTTATCTCCATAAGCTTTTGTGTTTTAAATTTTTTCCCCTTCCCTCTCTGCTTCCTACAAGACAGCATGCAGTTTCATATAGGCTCTACATATACATTCGTATGAAACATATTTTTAAATTAGTCTTGTAAAAAAGAATTAGAATGAATGAAAGGAAACATGACAAAGAAGAAACAAAACAACAACAACAACAAAAAGAGAGAGCAAATGTCAAGTTTCAATCTGCATCCAGACTCTATAGTTCTCTCTCTCAATGTGGACAGCATTTTCTATCATGAGTCTTTTGGAATTGTTTTAGATTCTTGTATTTCTGAGGAGAGCCAAATCTATGAAAGTTGGTCATCATACAATGTTGCTGTTACTATGTACAGTCTTCTCCTGGTTTTGCTCATTTCACTCAACATCAGTTCATGTAAGCCTTTCCAGGTCTTTCTGAAGTATGCCAGTTCATTATTTCTTATAACACAATAGTATTCCATTATATTCATATACCACAACTTGTTCAGTCATTCTCCAATTGATGGACATTCCTTCAATTTCCAGTTCTTAACCACTCCAAAAAGAACTGCTATAAATATTTTTATACATGTGCGTACATTTCCCATTTTTAGGATATCTTTGGGATATGATTCTAAAAGTGATATTGTTAAATCAAAGTGTATGCACATTTTTATAGCCCTTTGGGCAGAGTTCCAAATTGCTCTCCAGAATGGTTGGATGAGTTCACAATTCTACCAACAATGATCTTCCCAAATCTTCTTGAACATTTATCATTTTTTCTGTTTTGTCATCTTAGCCAATATGAGCAGTGAGATGTAGTACCTTAGAGTTCTTTTGATTTGCATTTATTTTTCTAATCAGAAGTGATTTAGAACATTTTTATATGGCTATAGATATCTTTAAATTCTTCCTCAGAAAATTGCCTGTTCATATCCTTTGACCATTTATCAACTGGGGAATGACTTGTATTCTTTCCAATTTGACTTAGTACTCTGTATATTTTAGAAATGAGTCCTTTATCAGAAACACTGGTTTTAATTTCTCATTTTTCTGCTTCCCTTCTAATCTTGGTTGCATTGACTTAGTTTGCACAAAAACTTTTCAATTTAATGTAATCAAAATTATCCATTTCACATTTCATAATGTTCTCTGCATCTTGTTTGGTCATAAATTTCTCCATTCTCCATAAATCTGACAGATAAACTATTTCTTGTTCCCCTAATATGCTAATAGCATCAGCCTTTGTATCTAAATTGTATGCCCATTTAGTTTTATTTTCATATATGGTGTCAGACGTTGGTTTATGCCCAGTTTCAGTCATACTGTTTTCTAGGTTTCCCAGCAGTTTTTGTACAATGGTGAATTCTTATCCCAGAAAATAGAGTCTTTGGGTTTATCCAAGTGTAGATTACTGTAGTCATAGACTACTGTGTCTGGTGTACCTAAGGTAGTCTAATGATCTACCACTCCATTGCTTAGCCAGTAGCAGGTAGTTTTGATGGTTGCTGTTATATAATACAATTTAAGATATGATATGACTAGGCCACCTTCCTCATCATTTCTTTTCCTTTATTCCCTTCATATTCTGTTGTTCTTTTGTTCTTCCAGATGAATTTTGTTATTATTATTATTTTTTATCTATAAAATATTTTTGGAAGATTGATCAGCATGGCATTGAATAATTAAATTAATTTGGATGTAATTGTCCTTTTTATTATATTAGCTCCAACCTACCCAAAAACAACTGAATGTTTTTCCAGTTATTTAGAACTGACTTTATTTGTGTGAAACATGTTTTGTAATTGTGTTCATATAGTTCCTGGGTTTGTTTTGGCATGTAGAATCCCAAACATTTTATAACATCTTCAGTAACTTTTAATGGAATTTCTCTTTCTATCTTTTGCTGTTGGGCTTGATTAGTAATCTATAAAAATGCTGATGATTTATGTGGATTTATTTCATATCCTGCATCTTTGCTAAAGTTGCTTATTGTTTCAAGTAGTTTTTTAATTGATTCTCTAGAATTCTCTAAGCATAGCATTATATCATCTGAAAAGAGTGGTAACATAGTTTCTTCTTTGCCTATTCTAATTCCTTCACTTTCTTTTTTTCTCTTATTGCTAAAGCTAATGTTTCTAGTACCATATTGAACAACAGTGCTAATAATGGACATCATTGTTTTACCCCCAATCTTGTTGGAAATGCATCTAGCTTATCCCCACTACATATAATCCTTGCTGATTGTTTTAGGTACATGCTACCTATAATTTTAAGGAATGTTCCATTTATTTCTATGCTCTCTTATGTTTTTAATAGGCATGGGTGTTGTATTTTGACAAAAGCTTTTTCTACATCTACAGATAATCATATGGTTTCAGTTAGTTTTGTTGTTGATATGATCAATTATACTGAGTTTTCCTGATATTGAACCAGCCCTGCATGCCTGTTATTAACCCTACCCAATCAAAGCATATTATTCTCATGATAAACTGATATGATCCTTTTGCTAATATTCAATTTAATTTTTGCAACTATATTGATTAGGAAAATTAGTTTATAATTTTCTTTCTCTGTTTTGACTCTTTGTGGTTAGGTATCAGTAACATACTTGTATCATAAAAAAGAATTTGGTCGGACTCCTTCTTTGCCAATTTCCCTAAATAGTCTATATAGTATTGGGTTTAATTATTCCTTAAATGTTTGATAAAATTCACTTGTAAATCCAACTGGCCCTAGAGATTTTTTCCTTAAGAGTTCATTGATGGCTCATTTAATTTTGTTTTCTCATATGGGGTTATTTAAATATTTTGCTTCCTCTTCTGTTAATCTGGGGCATTTATGATTTTGTAAATATTCATCAATTTCACAAAGCTTGTTAAATTTATTGGCATATAGTTTGCAGAAGTTTCTAATTATTGTTTTAATTTCTTCTTCATTGGTGGTAAAGTCATCCTTTTCATTTTTGATGCTGATAATTTGGTTTTCTTTTATATTTTTTATTCAAATAACCAAATGTTTATGTATTTTTTTTCATAAAACCAGTTCTTAGTTTTATTTGTTAGTTCAACAGTTTTCTTAATTTCAATTTTATTAATCTATACTTCAGTTTTCAGGGTTCCTAATTTGGTATTTAATTGAGAATTTTAAAGTTGTTCTTTTTCTAGCTTTTTCAGTTGCATGCCCATTTCATTGAATTCCTCTTTCTCTATTTTATTTATGTATGCATTTATAGATATGAAACTTCCCCTAAGAACTGTATTTGCTGAATCCCATAAGTTTTGGTGTGCTGTGTCATTATCGTCATTCTCTTGAATGAAGTTATTGATTTTCCTATAATTTGTTGTTTTACTTTCTCATTGTTTAGGATTAGATTATTTGGCTTCCAATTGATATCTTTCCATGGCCCTTTATTATATACAATTTTTATTACATCATGATCTGAAAAAAGATGCAATTGATATTTCTGTCTTTCTGCATTGGATTGTGAGATTTTTATGCCTTGGTACATGGTCAATTTTTGCATACTTGCCATGAACCACTGAAATAAAGGTATGTTGCTTTCTATCCCCATTCAATTTTTTTTTTTACTTTTAAGTTTTAACTTTTAAAAACTTTTTTGAACTTTACTTTTTTTTTTACTGAAGCATCATATATTTTACTCCATACTTTTACCTTTACCCTTTGTGTATCTCCCTGTTTCAAATGTGTTTCTTGTAGACTACATATTGTAGGATTATTTCACTTTGATTCAGGTCTTGAGAGCTCATTGTTCATTTTGAGGGCAAAATTTTACACCTTAGGAATGAATAAAGGCTAGAAATCAGACTTGGTTTGATATTTTATTGATGGCCTAGATTTAAGAATATGATGGAGAATGTTATTAATGCAACTTAATCTTTAAAATTTGTCATAAATACATTTTTTTCCTTTTTCTAGAGAGCAGTTTGTTAAGTGTTTACTAGGACAACACTGGACAATATTAAAATAATTATGTAATATGGTGAGCATTTTGTAGGAGTTCTAGATGTTGCAAACTTTCCTTTGTCATGATTTTTCCATTATGATTTCATCAAAATCATCAAATATTTATTATGTTCCTAATATTTGCAATGCAATATACTAGCCTTTCTATGTGTGATACATCTATGTGTGAGACTTTAATAAGTGATTTTTCCCAATTAATTAAGCATTTCAATTTAGCATTACTTTTTTAGATTTAGTTTTAATTTAAATATTTTTGTTTTTTATCACAATTATTCCCCAAGTATCCTTATTTCCTCTCCCACAGAGCCATTCCATAAAACAAAGCATATTTTAAATTTAAAAAAAAATAGCTCCTTTCTGTCTCCAAGAGCCGCAGCGAAAGTAGCCCCCGCCATGTTGTCCCACCTGCAGTGGATGGTCCATTGGAACTGCTCCAGCTTCCTCATCAGGCACAACAAGTAGACGTACTGCACTGAGTCCAACAACCTCAAGGCCCGAAACTTGTTCCGCTACAACAGGCTGATCCACCGGAAGACGGTAGGCATTGAGCCGGCAGCCAATGGCAAGGGCATCGTGGTGGTGCTGAAGCGCCTGGCAGGTCAGAGGAAGCCTGCCACCTCCTACGTCAGGACCACCATCAACAAAAATGCCTGGGCCACATTTAACAGCGTGCAGCACATCATCCACAAGAATAAGTACTGGAAAGACCTCCGCAGCTCTGCACGGAGGCTCTGCACAGGGCCAGCTCCAAACTTCAGAGTCAGAAGCCAGTGGTGGTGAAGAAGCAGACCGCTCCACCCCGCCCCCCCAAGAGCAGCTAAGGGGCCAGGCCTGCCCTTGGCTAATAAATTAAGTCAGACTGCAAAAAAATAAATAAATAAAAATAAAAATAAGAGGAAGTCATTGTCATAATTGAAAAATATATCTTATCTCCTAAGGATATAAGACTAATTGGAGTCAGGATGATAGAGGAACATTAGCAAATTTTCTGTAACTCCCCAATAAATCTCTTTCACAGTGAACTTAAAAAGGTATAAAACTGAATTCTGATTAAGAAAGCTGAGAAAAATCATGAACAGAGTGTCAACAATCTGACTGAAGACAATAAAACCTTAAAAAATAGACTAACTCAAATCCCAAAAGAGGCCCAAAAAGCCAATGAGGAGAAGATGCCTTAAAAAGCCAAATTTGCCAGATGGAAAAAGAATCTCAAAAGCTCACTGAGAACAATTCCTTCAAAATTAGATTGGAGCAAAAGGAAGCTAATGATTTAGGAGAAATCAAGATACCATTAAACAGATCCAAACAAATGACAAAATAGAAGGCAATGTGAAATATCTCACTGGAAAAACCACTGACCTCGAAAAGAGATCCAGAAGAGATAATTTAAAAATTATTGGACTACCTGAAAGCCATGATCAAAAAAAGAACCTAAAAATCATCCTTCAAGAAATTCAAGGAAAATTGCCCTAGTATTTAAGAACCAGAGGGCAAAATAGAAATTGAAAGAATTAACCAATTGCCTTTTGAAAAATATCCCAAAAAAGATTAGAAGGCACTATTTGACAAAAACTGCTGGGAAAACTGGAATACAGTATGACAGAAGCTGGGCATAGACCATTATATAACACCACATACCAAAATCAAGTCTAAATGGGTGCATGATCTAGGTATAAAGGATGATACTGTAAGCAATCTGGGAAAGCAAGGAATAGTTTACCTATCAGATTTGTGGAGAGGGGAAGACTTTAGGACCAAACAAGGATTACAGAGCATTATAAAATGCAAAATGGATAATTTTAATTATATTAAATTGAAAAGTTTCTGTTCAAACAAAGCCAATGTAACCAAGATCTAGAGGGAGGTGGGAAATTGGAAAATAATTTTTACAACCTATTTATCTGATAAAGGACTCATTTCTAAAATATACAGAGAATTAAGTCAAATCTATAAGAATACAAGTCATTCCCCAAATTGATAAATGGTCAAAGGATATGAACAGGCAGTTTTCAGAGAAAGAAATTAAAGATATCTATAAGCATATGAAAAAAATGCACTAAATCACTACTGATTAGAGAAATGCAAATCAAAACAGCTCTGAGATACCACATCTCTCCAGTCAGATTTGCTAAGATGACAAAACAAGAAAATGACAAATGCTGGAGAGGATGTGGGCAAATTGGAACACTAATGCATTGCTGGTGGAGTTGTGAAGTTGTTGGAGTTGTTATCCAACCATTCTGGAGAGCAATCTGGAATTATGCCCAAAGGGCTATAAATAATTTCATACCATTTGACCCAGAAATACCACTTCTAGGGTTATATCCCAAAGAGATCATAAAAGAGGGAGGAAGACCCATATGTACAAAAATATTTATAACAGCTCTTCTCGTGGTTGCAAAGAATTGGAAATTAAAGGAGTGCCTATCAATTGGGGAATGGCTAAAAAAGTTGTGGTAGATGCATGTAATGGAATACTATTGTGCTATAAGAAATGAGAAGCAGATGGACTTCATGTTTACCTGGAGAGGCTTATACAAACTGGTGCTGAGTGAGAAGACTAGAACCAGGAGAAATTCGTATACAATCACAGACACAACATATGTGTGATGACCAACTATTGACAGACTGGACTATTCTCAGCAATGCAGTGATATAAGTCAATCTCCAAAGACTCATGATGGAGAGAGATGCTTACATCCAGAGAAATAACTAGAAAGAACTGAGCTTGAATCCTGATGGAAGCAAACTAATTGATCTTTCTCTTTTCACTGTTTGGTTTTATTTCTCCTTTACCATTTTTTATCCCATCTAGTACAATACGCCTTTGTAATTGGACTAATGTCTAATATGAAAGTATTTGCAGATCCTATACTGGACTATATGCTGTTGTGGGGGGTGGGGGAAGGGAGGGAAAGGAGATTTAAAAATCAAGGAACTATGGAATTGAATCTTGTTAACTAAAAACTAAACTAATAAATTAATAAAAAAAGAAAAATATCCAAAATAGAAAATTCCTAGGAATACTATAGTCAGATTCCTAAGTTCCCAGATGAAGGAGAAAATGTTAAAAGCGGCCAAGTAGAAAAAAATTGAATATTGTTGAAACACAGTCAGGTGTTTCCACAATCAGGAATAGCAGCTTCTATATTAAGGGACTGAAGGGTTTGGAATATGATATTCCAGAAGTCAAAGGAGTGAGGATTAGACCCGAGAATCACTTACCCAGCAAAACGTAGTATAATACTTCAAGGGAAAATATAGATATTCAGTGAAATAGAGGCCTTTCACACATTCTTGATGAAAAACAAAACAGAGTTGAATAGAAAATTTGACGTTCAGATACAAGAAGCAAGAGAAGCATGAGAAGGTAAACAGGGAAAACATACGGAACTTATCAAAGTTGAACTATTTACATTCCTACATGGAAAAAATGATAACTCTAACTTATGAAACTTTTCTCAGTATGAAGGGAATATTAATGTGTATGTATTCATACACACATATATATATATTTATATATCTATATAGGAGGGTATGTGTATGTATGAATACATATGTGAGTGTATGTATATATGTGAACATATATACATAGATGGAGGGCACAGGATCAATTGAATAAGAAGGGATGATATTTAAATAAAATTAAGAGATGAGAGAGGAATATAATAAGAGGAGATAGGGAGAGACAGAATAGGGTAAATTATCACATATAAAAAAGCAAGGGAAAACTGTTACAATGGAGGGAAAGAACAGGAAGGCAAAAGGGAATGGGTCAACCTTAGTTCCTTTTATTACAGCTTAAGGAGGGAATAACACACACACTTGATTGGATATCTTACCCTACAGGAATGTAGGGGTGAAGGGGATAAGAGAGGTGATGATAGAAGGGAGGACAGATTTGGGGGGTAGGTAATTAGAAGCACACACTTTTGAAAAGGGACAGGGTCAAAGTAGAAAATAGAACAAATGTGGTGGTGGGATAGGGTGGAGAGCAATATAGTCAGTCTTTCTCAATATATCCACTATGAAAATGTTTTATGTCATTACACGTGTACAACCTATATTGAATTGCTTATCTTCCCAGTAAGGGTGGGTGATGAGGGAAGAAGAGAAAGAATCTGGGATTCAAAGTTTTAAAATCAAATGTTTAAAAATTATTATTAATAATAGTGTTATTATTTTACATGCAACTTGGAAATAAGTTATACAGGTACTGGGGTATGGAGATCCATCTTGCCTTACTGGAAAGCCAGAGGGAGAATGGTCGAGGATATAGGAGAGAGCAGATTGGGGGAGGGGGTGTTCAGTGGGAATGTTCTTTTGGGGTGGTGGGTAGGGGAAATATGGAGAGAAAATTAATAACTCAAAATCTTGTGGAAATGAATGTTGCATACTAAAAATAAACATATAATTAAAAAAATAGAATAAGGCAAGTCAAAGCTAAGTATTCCATGCGATAACAAGAAACGATGAAATAATGTTAAAAGAATGAAATAAATGGAAGAAAATGTGAAATATCTTAATAGAAAAAGATTGAAATTTGAAAACAGATCTAGGAGAAATAATTTAAGAATTATTGAACTACCTGAAAGTCATGATAAAATAAGGACCTTACATATCATATTTTGAGAAATTACAAAGGAAAATTAGCCAGATATTCTACAATAAGAGGGAAACATAGAAATTGAAAGAAATCACCAATAACCTCCTGAAAGAGATCCCTGAATCAAGACAAATAGGAATATGTTAGCCAAATTCTAGAATTTCCAGGTCAAAGATAAAATACTTCCAGTAGCCAGAAAATAAATCAAATACCTTAAAGCCACAGTCAGAATCACACAAGATTTACCAGCCACTACATGAAAGAAATAAAGGGCTTGGAATTGTATTTTATAAGGCAAAGGAGCTAGGATTATAACCATGAATAACCTGCTGAACAAACCAAGTATGATCTTTCCATTTTCCATCTTTCAGGTGGAAAATGGAAATTTAATGAAATAGAGAACTTTTCAGCATTCCAATGGTAAGACCAGGGCTAAATCAATATTTGACTTTCAAATACCAGACTCATGAAAAATCGTAAGAGATTCAATATGGTTAAACTGTTTATATTCCTTCTTTCCTATAGATGATACTTATAACTCCTAGGACTTTTATCATTGTTAGAGAAAATAGTGTGACTCTAGAAGAATAGGTGGTATGGAACTGAATCAGGTATGTTGGGATGATTGTTTTAAAAGGATGGGTAAGAAAGAGTGATGTACTTAGAGAAAGGGGAAGCAAGGGGAAGTGTGAAAAAAATATCTCACATAAAAGACATTCACAAGGATAAATTTTTATAGTGAAAGAGAAATTTAGGAGGGGTGAGAAGCTATGGGTCAACCTCCCTATTATTTGAAATAAATAATGAAGAATATGTATGCAAACTGTACTGAGTATAGAAATCAATCTTACCCAAGAAGGTAATAGGCAGTAATTTAATAACAGAATGGGGAGATGACAAAAGGGAAATAATATTAAGGGAAGCAGTGGCCAGAAGCAAAACACTTTTAAGGAGGGACAAGGTAAAAAAAAGGGAGAAGGATAAACAAAAATAAAAATATGATGAAGAAAAATACATACTTAGTATTCATGACTACAAGTGTGAATGTAATAAACTCACCTGCAAAATGAAAGGTGGTAGAAGAATGGCTTAAAAACCAATGTCCAGCAATAGGTTGTTTATAAAAAGAAATAAGGAAACAAAACAGGACTTGAAACCAAAAGTCACACAGTTAAAATAAGGGGATGGAGAAGAATCTATTACTTCAACTGAAATTTAAAAAATAAGGGTAACAATCATGATTTCATATAAAAAAATAAAAACAGTCCTAATTAAAAAGAGAGTAGGCAAAATACCCTTTTGCTAAATAGATAATAAGGTGATATCAATATTAAACCTATATGCACCAAATGACATAGCATCCATATTAATAGTTATTAGAAATGTTAAATTGAAGTAGTAAGCCTTGACATTTCAGTGGCTTAAGAGGGGCCCATCTTTGTATCCTGAATTCCTGGAACCCAGTGTGCCTCCAGCCCACTCTTATCTTGCCTGGCTGAAGTAGTAAGCCTTGTAAACCCAAGAATCCTCCATTTGACTTGGTTATTGAACAACCTTAACCCAGTGTGCCCCCAGCCCACTCTTATCTGGCCTGGCTGAATTTGTAAGCCTTGTAAACCCAGAAATCCTCCATTCTGTTATTGAACAACCTGCTTTATCTAAGAGTGCCCCCACCCCATATCCTGCCTGACCAGTCTGCCCCATTATTGTTACTCCTGATACGATGGTGGTTTTTGGACTATTTAAATTGTGTGTCTACTGGGGTTCGGGGCAGCTCCTGGGACTTTATCCCTAGGACTGATGCCGGCCGTCTAATAAACGCTTCCTGAATTCAATTACTGATGGTCTTGGCCTGTTGATTCTGTCTGAGTGTCCATTTCAAAATCAGTTCCAGGAGGAAACAGACAGTAAAATTTTAATAATATGATATCCTGCTTTTCCTCTCTTAGAACTAGATAAATCTAGCTATAAAACAAATAGGAAGCAATTTAAGGAGATGAATACAATTTTAGAAAAATTGGGAATAATATATCTCTGTAGAAAAATTATTGGAAATAGCATGCACCTTTTTCTCGGCTATACATGGCACTTTTACAAAAATTGGCCATGTTTTAGGGCATACAAATCTCACAAACAAATGCAGAAAAACCAAATATATGAAATATACATTTTTATACCATAATGCAATAAAAAATTATATCCAATACAGAATTATAGAATCATATTGAAAATTAACAGGAAACTAAATATTCTAAAATTTAAAAATGGTTAAGTAGAATAAATCATAGAAATAATTAATAATTTCTTTTAACATAATGACAAATGAGATAACATAGCAAAATTTGTGTGATGTAACCAAAGCAGTACTTTGAGGGTAATTTATATTTCTAAACATGCATTAGTAAAAGAGAGAAGGAGCAGATCAATGAATTAGGCATGCAACTAAAAATAAACTAACTAGAAAGAAAACAAATAAAATTACTAATTAAATGCTAAAAATGGAAATCTGGAAAATCAAGAGACATTAACAAAATTGACCTAAACAACTCCACTTATATAATATATATATATATAATATATATATATAATATATATATAATATATATATAATATATATATATATATATATATAACTTTTTACAGGGAAATGCTAGAAAATAGATAAATTATTGGTTAATTTGATTTAAAAAAAGAAAGATTGAAAACAAATTACTAGCATCATAAATGAAAAGGGTTGATGCACCACCAATAAAGATGAAATTAAAACAATATTAGGAGTTATTTTGGGCAAATATTTGCCAGTAAAACTGATAATTTAAGAGAAATGAATGAATATTCACAAAAATATAAATTGTCCAGATAAACAGAAGAAATTGAATATTTAATTAATACTATCTTAGGAAAAAAGAAACTATCAATGAGCTACCTATGAAAAACTACCCAGAAAAAGGTGGATTTACATGTGAATTCTTCCAAATAAAGGATAATTGAGTCAGTAGTATATAAACTATTTGAAAGAAAAGGCTAAAAAAGGAATTCTATTCAAATTACTTTTATGACACAAATAGGGTTTTACTGCCTAAGCTAAGGAGAGAAAAACAAAAAATGAATACTATAGCCAGTTTCCCTAATGAATATTCATGTAACACTTTTAAATTAAATACTAGCACAGTGATTACAACAATATATCACAAAGATGGTATACTATGACCAGAGATGTGTGATTTATCAGGAATGCAGAACTGGTTCTATATTACGGAAACTATAAGCATCAATGACCATATCAGTAGCAAAAACAACAAAAAAACATTTGATTATATCCATAATTGCAGAATTTTTTTGACAAAATATAACATCTATTCCTATTAAAATACTAGAAAGCACAGGAATAAATGGAACCTTTTTAAAAATAATAATTAGCATCTACCTAAGGCCAAGAACAAGCATTATTTCTAAGGGAGATAAACTATAACCTTTCCCAATTAGATCAGAGGTGAAGCAAGGATGAAGAAATAGAAAGGATAATTTTGATACACTCTACTGTCTTTCTGCACATGGGAATATCTCCTGAGGTGCATTCACTTAACCCTCTCTTCTACTATTTAGCTATTTACTGTTCCTTTCTTCAAGCTAGTGTCCTTCCAGGTAAGGTTAAACTAAAAATTGGATTTTGATGTGTGTGTGTGTGGGTGTGTGTGTGTTTGTGTTTCCTGAGTATCACCCTGCTTCAGGTGATTTTAGGTCTTTGGGAATTTTGAAACAGTTATCCAGAAAATTATAGACACTCATGATTATTCTTGCAGAACAATTGATGTGATACAATAAATTTAAATTTCCTGTTTATATTGATTGAATTTGTAAGCAAATGCTCAACTATTAATTCTATTTAATTCAATATATTTTATTAAATACTAAGTTACAAGAACAGTGTTAGGAGCCAAAGTATAAAAAAATCAAATAGGCCCTGCCCTCATGGTGCTTACAACATAAACTCAGGTAAACACAAAGTTTATAAAAAATAATTTCAAAGGGGAGAGAGTGTGAATAAATGGGACATAATTTTTAACTTTTATTTTTACTTTGTATTTTATAATAAGGTTTTAGGATCAAGTATCACTATCTAGAATTGAAAAGAAACTCTGAGGATATCTAATCTAAGTTAATGAAAATATTGTTGGAGATACTTTTATTAGGCATGTATATATGTGTGTGTGTATGCATGTGTGTAAATACACACACATATATTCACACATATATACATGGAAACATATATCTATATATACACAGATATGAAACATTAGAGTTAGGTGTCATTAACTGTTCAAACATTAACTATAAGAACTATTAGGATAGTTTTAGTAGACTATTAGAATAACTATTAGAATATCATCAATACTCACCCCTGGGCCAGCAGAGGCCAGGAGAGGCTAAGATCAAGAATGTCAGTCAGTCAAGTCAGGAAATAAGCATTAATTAAGTTCTACAATATGGTAGGCACTGTGCTAAGTATTGGGGATACAAAAATCAAAGCCAAACAGAATACAAAGGAAAATTTTCTTCTGGGAAGAGGTATAAGATAGGGCGTTGAGGAACACAGGAAAATGTAGTAAACCAATAGTTTTAGGTTAATGTGGTATCTATAACAAAGAAAAGAAAGACAGGAAGGAAAGAAGGAAGGAAGGTAGGAAGGTAAGAAGGAAGGAGGGAAGGAAAACAGGAAGGAAGGAAGGAAGGAAGGAAGGAAGGAAGGAAGGAAGGAAGGAAGGAAGGAAGGAAGGAAGGAAAAAGGAGAAAAAGAGCACTCCTGTGCAGGTTCAAATTTTCCAGATTATTAGAATGGGTATATTTACACTTGTGCTTGTGTTTTCACTTTTTTTTCCTTATTTATTTTTTTAGAAAATCACTTAAAGGACCAATCATCTAGAACATTATTTTAGGTGAAGGGAAATTTGTGTTTGTTTTAATTTTTCTCTATATGTTAGGCACAAATATGCAAATAAGTCATATTCTACATCTGCCAAGTCTCTAAAAAAGATTTTCAAAAAGTAAAAAAAAAATGTGCTAACCTAAAACTTCAATTACACTTTGATAAGATTTAGAGCTGAAAAATAACCCCCAGAAGTCATCCAATCTATTGTTCTCATTTTATACATGAGGTGACTGAGGCCAGGAGAGGTACAAAGACTTGCCTAAAGTCACAGAGGTGACAGAGTTCACATGCAGTGTTACTTTGGATTCAAATGGAGGATCTTTGACTGCAGATCCTGAGTACTTTCAATGTACCTCATTGCTTTGGGGAATGCCACAGGAGCCAAGAATATATTTGCCAAACTACTTTCTTTTGTAAAGTTATAGATTATAAGATTAAATAATATCCGAGGTGGTTTAAGCCTTATCTTGTACTTTTTTATTTTTTTAACAAACATGATCTTGTATAATGACAATAAAGGTTTCATTTGAAATCTTTGTCTTAGATTTTAAAGAAATATGGCATATCTGTTTTTAAAAAGGAATATTTACTAAAACTCTGCAGCAAGAATAGTGTTTTGCAAAACTACATACCATTTACCCAGAAGTCTAAAAGAAACTATCCTACAAGTAAATATATAGTATAAGTGAAAATGGGTTAAATCTTGGATAGCATGTAGCACAGGGGTAGCTTGCAGCTACTAAGAGCTAAAAAAGGTTTTTTTGTTTGTTTGTTTTTTCCTATTCATGAAGTACTCAGAAAATTCCCTTTAGGAATGATGTATTTGTTTTCAAACTCCAATTCCTGCAGGGTGCATATTGATTCAGAAAACCACAAATTGACAATATCTATATTGTTTTGCATTTTTATTTAATTTCCTAAATGTTTCAAATTTATTTTTTTAATCTGGTTGAGCCTGCATCTGGGAATTGACACCTATGCTATGGCATGTTTGCAGGGCAATTTGTGAAGACATGGGTATAATACATACAGATCATACTTAACTCTAAATAAAAATATTGCAGTAGGCTGATCCAAGTATAACTTTGCAATGGTAGTAGAGATTTGACAACCTTCCCTGCCCCTTGTATTGGCAATCAAACAGGTACTTAGCACCTTGTTTCAAGTTCATGAATGTATCAAGTATTAAGATCCAGAATTTGTGAATCCCACAGGGGGAGAAAGTTGCTGATGTAACAGGAAGGGGTAGAACAGGGAGTAGATAATACCATATATAAGGAAAAGCCCAAGCTAGAGAGCCAGAATTGCTGAGAGAGAGAGAGAGAGAGAGAGAGAGAGAGAGAGAGAGAGAGAGAGAGAGAGAGAGAACTACTAGGGTCCTGAGAACTTCTACAAATTGAGAGCAGAATTGAGAGCAGAACATGCGGTGGCAGAACAGAGAAGAGAAAAGAACTGAGAACTGAGCAGAACTGAGAAGAGAATTGAGAAGAACTGAGAAATGAGAAAAGAGAACTAGGAGGAAGCATGGCTGTGGTGCTGGTATTTTATCTGTCTATTTTGATGTTACTTTGTCAGATTCCTCTGCTGATACAGGATGTTGCTGCTGTTACAGAAGCCCTGGGATCTTACTGCTTGTTCAGAAGCCCTGTAAGAATATTTTATTGTTCTATGTTTACAGAAATCCTGGAGGAGGGTCTTACTGATGACTTCTCCTTGAGCAAACTGAGAGAATCATGATTTCTTATGGCCTAGTGATGGAGAACTTTGACCATTACATTTAGATGACTGAGTTAAGGACTTCTCCAATTAAGAAGAAAGAAGACTTTTTGATTGAAGAGATTGCAACAATGTGACCTAGGGGTGAAGAACTTTGACCTTTTTATTTTGTGTCTATTAAGGAGGCTTGCCTCTTTAAGGATGATTGAGTTAAGGACTTACTAAATGGTTGAGTTATTAAATGAATATACTTTATTTAAAACTAGGTGACCACTTTGGTGAAAACTATGGGGTCACTTTAGTGATAACTTGTTATGCTATAACATTGTGAACACTATCCTTTGATTTCTCTGAATGTTTTGTCTTAGTTTGTTACTGAATATATAGAGAGTTCACCATACTATAATCAGAATCTTAAAGCTGTTTAAAGCAGCAGTCCTCTGGAAAGCTGCTTGTGCTTGGCAACCATTAGAACAACAATAGGAAGATAGGAAATTCAAAAGTCTCCATAGTCTTCAAAACTGAAAAGAACCTTGTCCCATTAAAGTAGTTTAGGAAGAGGCTCAGGCCAAGACCAAAGCTAAGTCCTTGCTCCAACCACTTTAAGAATTCTGATTCAAATGTGTTTGCTAATTTATGTATCACCCCTAGGATGTGACCAAGTTTCTTCAGACTGTATAAATACAATTTCTTTGTATTATAACTCCAATTTCATGAAATTTATGTGATTAGCCTAAATCCTATCATAAACTGACTAAAACTAAAGCCTATGATTAAGATTTAATATTTTCACTTTATTAAGGTGCCAGGGTTTAGTATCAATTGAAGGGGAATAGGTTGACTTGGAAAATAAATCACCGAACCTCACAACTGTTCTAGAAAGGTAGGCAAAGTCAGGTTTCTATGAGAGCTCATGATTTTGGCAGTACATTAGGTGTTACCATTTCTATCAGGTAGTCTACAATAAGGGTGACAAAACCAAATAGATAAGGGGGGCACTAAATAATGCATAAAAATCCCAGGGGGATGCACATAAACATAGAAAACCACTTGTGTTTACATACACACACACACATATATGCATATGTATATATATATATACACACACATATATACATACATATATATATGTATAAACATGCATTTATACACACCTATATGTATGCAGACATATATTTCTTATAAATACAGCAAAACATTAAAATGAGATAGGGACAACCTTTTAATATGGCTTGTGCTGTACTTGAGAGTATTGTGGACTATACGTTGAATGTTTGACACCTCTGATTTACAACATATTATGACACTATTATGAAGAAATTGCTGTGCTTATGTGAAGACATAGATGGGAGTGGTAGGGCAGAGAACTAGAAAAAAGTCATGTAAAAATTTCAGTTATTTAAAATAATTTCCCTTAATATTTCCACATATTTTATAACCATTAATATTATGGCTGCAGGACTAGTTTCTGTTAAAATAGCAAGTAGAGATTTAAATGCTAAGCAGTGTAAGGGGATAATTATAATTTCATACAAAAGAAGAGAAGAGTAGGAGTCAAGATACCAAATTTCTAGTTTTAAGTAATTAGATGTGTTTATTGAGACTAGATACTTCACATTTCTGACTTCAGTTTCTTCATCTAATAATGAAGATCACCACATGTTCATTATGGTCTTTTCTAGTTCTAAAACTCTGTATTGTAAGTATATAGATATATTTATATAGATATGGATCGATCTAAATAGATCTACCTATATATTTATATTTATAGATTCATGTGTATAGAAATAGATATAGATAGATGATAGGTAGGTAGATGGATGGATGGATAGATATTGGCTATGTATAACAAAGAGGTGTAAAGGAACAGAATCACACAAGCAAGGAGAGACATTTCTTCCTTTGCAACTCAGGATTGAGAGATGTGATGAGCTCTACTTTCGGCAAAAAGACAATTTGTAACACTCTTCTGAAATACTCACTACCTTATGGATGATTTAGGTGTCTTTTATTTTTTCCCATTGTCCAAGCCAGCTGGGGATGGTTTTGAGATAAGCAATTGGATAAAAGAAGTACTTTTTTCACCTAAAGAAGAAAATTCTGAGAGTTCATTTTTTACATCTCTTCCCACTCTAAAAATCAGTTAAGAAAGATGAAAGAAGAGGGAGGGAAAACTGAGGCAATCATTTCCGAATGATTCAAGCTTCTTAGTAAAAAACAACAGAGCCTTTTCACTTAGCATGTAATTCATACCTTCCCTTTAAAAGCTTTAGGTAGCAGTTTTATTAGTTATTCTGATGGAAGGATATGAGAGATTTCATCATTATATGATACAACATCAAAATTTATTACTACAACTGCTGATATAATTATGGGTCTTTTATAGTAAAGAGAATATGGAAACCTAAATATGCAATGACTTGAATAATTAGGGCACACTTTTGTATGTATGTACCTAATCCCTTTCCTATTTCAAAATATGAAATAAAATCCAACAAAGTCACAAATGGAGACTCCTTCATATATTCTCCAAAGAATAACTATTCATTTGTTATCTTTTGTGGAAGGAAAACAAAGACTCTGGAAGCCCTAAAAAGGAAGTCAATATTTCTTTTTTCTTTTCTTTTCTTTCTCATTTTTTTCTTTTTCAAATGAAAGTGGTCTTTGATCCATATTGGATTGATTTGAAGCCACCTATAGAAAATGAAACTGATTTTCTATTTTTATTTGGATATGGAGACTTTGTTTTTGCTATCTGATTTTACACTATTAAATATACACACATATTTTATAAGAATTCTCAAGAATCCTTACTGATAAAAAAAAAACTAATTAATTTTTTG
>WOXC01010015.1:0-266933 GCA_011680675.1 Gymnobelideus leadbeateri | reverse complement strand
CTCTCTCTCTCTCTCTCTCTCGCTCTCTCTCTCTCTCTCTCTCTCTCTCTCTCTCTCTCTCTCTCTCACACACACACACACACACACACACACACACACACACAATGGCATGCTATCACAGAAACTGCCCAGTGCATCAACAATAATTAAGTAAACAGAAAACAGACCAACAGGCTTGCTCACAGGATCTGCTGTAATTAAATTAGGAGGGACCTAAGGGGCCCTGGGTGATTTTCTGACAGCAGATGAAAAGCTATTGTAAATGAATCTGGTCGCCTTTTTTCTTGACACTTATTTCCTTCCTGCTATGCTTGAAGCTTATTTTCTTAGCAATGGAAAGAATTTTGTTTTGCATTTTGGAAATTAATTATTCCTTCCAAGAAGACTTAAATGACCCTACCTGTGATATTGATGCAAAAGTCTCCATCAAATGTACTTTACCATCCTAGTATTTTACTGGGGCCTTGCAAATTTCTATCCTCTAAAAGAAATTTATTTGTCATAACTATAGCATATTTGTGTTAATTCAACCTAGTAATATTTCTTCTGGACATGGTGATAGATTCTATTCTTCTCAGAATTGTTAGAATATCAGACCTGGAAGGTTCTTTGGAGGGTCCTCTTTCCTCATTCCCTTGTTTACAGAGGAATGAACTGAGACTCAGGAGGCAGCTAGGTGGCTCAGTAGATGGCATACAAAGGCTGGAGTGAGGAAGCCACTTAACCTCTATTTACCTTAATGCATTGGAGAAGGAAATGGCCAACCACTCCAGTATCTTTGCCAAGAAAATCCCACGGACAACATTGGCTTGCTATGGTCCATGGGGTTACAAAGGATCAGACACAGTTGGATGTCTGAACAACAACAGACTGAGGCTCAGAGAGGTTTGTTATAAATATCAGATTAGAACCCAAGTCCCTTGACTCTCACTCAAGTGATGTTTGTACTATACCACATTTCCCCCCCTTGGAATCCAAGTTTCCCTCTGTACAGTCATAGAATGCAAGACCAGAAGGAACACTTGAGATCACCTCATCACCAGATCACAAATTTAGAACTTCATTTGTTCTAAGGAATTTGACCCTAAGGGATCTTGGGGTCCATTAAATCCAATTTTCCATGGAATCCTTTAAAACTGACATTGTAGGAACTAAAACACAGAAAAATTAAGTGACTTCCCCAGTGACACAGTTAATAAGTATTTGAGTTGGGATTTGAGCCCATTCATCCTAACTTCAGTTCTTACACTTGATCCACTGCATCTTGCTGCCTTGATTTACAGATGTGCTCTGCTCTGCTCATTTTACTATGGTTCAGAATGGTCAAATGGTCCCTGTCAGAATATTCTACCTCAGTGTCACCCAATTCAATTATGAACATAAGATGATTTGTTCAAGGTTACATAGGTAGTAAGTACAAAGTAGGTATTCAAATCTAGACCCTTTGACTCTATATCCAAGGCTTTTTATTTGGTACCACACCTGGCCAGGTTTTTCCACAATGTAAGTGGTGGCTTACTTAATAGGCCTCTATGAAAAGAAAAAAAAAATCATCTTCCATCCTTAGGTCAATGACTGATTTGATAGGGTTTGGACAATTTACTAATGGGACTCCAGAGGCCTGAGCTAGAAGACATTTATACAATTACTTCTCTAAGAAAATGAAACCATTCATGCAAACTGAATGTATATAACATTTACTATCCAATGGATTTCCTTTTATGAAGTAAAAATAAAAAAGAAACAAAAAATATGTTTGGCAATGGACATAGATTCATCCAGAAAAGGTTTTATTTTTTGCATCATTCTGTCTTTATACCTCAGTTGTTCTCACCTTGGTTATTCTTTTTATCCTATTAATTCAGCATCTAGTAGTTAAACATTTAGCTACTATGTTCAGATTGTGCCAAGTGTTTTTCATGCAGAAATACAACATAGAATCCTTAGCCTAAATGAGTTTGTCATTCCATTGAGGCAATGGGGACTACATAAATGAAGTAATTTGATAGTAGTGAAAGAAGTGTATGATTCTGTGCCAAAATTAATGGTGTTGGTAATATGTGCCATTAATGTTCAGAGGAAGAAGAGAGCAGTGAAAGCCCAGAGGGCCAAGGAAGTTTTCATCAAGGTTATGAATAGCTAAATTAAAGTCTCTCAGATGTTCTAAAAAAATGGGATTCTTAACACCCTCTGCCTACT
Source organism: Gymnobelideus leadbeateri (assembly GCA_011680675.1). Classification (NCBI taxonomy): domain Eukaryota; kingdom Metazoa; phylum Chordata; class Mammalia; order Diprotodontia; family Petauridae; genus Gymnobelideus; species Gymnobelideus leadbeateri. The sequence continues at coordinate 264,734 of WOXC01010015.1, read as the reverse complement.
TCCTACCATTCTACCACTATCATCACAAGAGCCAAAGTGGGATGTATAGGCCATAGTGTCATCCTGTGTTTTTTCATTTTAATAATTTATATGACCAAGGGATTTAACTCCAAGTGACCAGATTATAGGTACCAAGCCTCACCATGTAGCTTGGCTGGTACTCAGGAAATGGAGTCCCACTCTTGCAATGATTGAATTTGAATCCTTTTGAGTATGGTAGAAATAATCAACATTTCTATTGTATTTGCTTAACCCAGGATCATCTCCATTCTATGGTAAGACATCAGAGAAGGATTTTGTGTTTTGAAGGAGAGAAAGGATAGAGAAGAAAAAGAAAGAAGAAAAAAAAGATGATGATTTGAGGACTGTGGCAATGATGATAACTACAACAGCAATAATATGAGTCAGCATAGTATAGTGGCTAAAGAGTTAGCCTTCAGGGCAGCTAAGTGGCACAAATAGAGCTGCGGCCCTGGAGTCAGGAGGACCTGAGTTCAAATCCATCCTCAGACACTTGACACACTTAAGAGCCATGTGACTTTGGGCAATTCACTTAACCCCAATTGCCCTGCAAAAAAAAAAAAAAAGAGTTGGTCTTCAAGTCAAGAAGATTTGGGTTCATGTCCTGTCTCTAACATATATTGGCTGTGTGCCTCCAGGCAAGTCATTTAACCTCTTGGTACCTCCAGGCAGCCTTCTAAATTACAGAGCAAATGCTGATCTGCAGTGATCTTCCTATAACAATGAGGAGGGCCAATCAAAAAAGTCACAAACTATAGTTCATCTGGGCCTGCCTGGTAATGAACTCACTGAGGACAGGTAGACCCTCTATCACATTCACACTTATCCTGAGGTTCAATTCACTGCTTTTAGCTGAAGGAGCATAGGCTCCAAGAGCTTAAGTAGCAGTGGGATGGGTGATGAAAACTTGGTTTCTTCATTCTTAGTGAGTTCTATTTTCATGACATTATTTTCTTTTAAAATACCAATAGTTCCTCTTTATATGTGTCCTGTGGTTTATTTGTCAATTTGTTAATGACCTGTTGGAAGAAGAGAAAGTTTCCTAGAAAGACTTAAATGAACTGATGCTGATTGAAGTGAGTAGAACTAGGAGAACATTCTACACAGTAACCACAACATTGTGTGATGACCAACTTTGATAGATTCAACTCCTCTGCAATACAATGATCTAAGACAATTCCAGTAAGACTCATGATGGAAAATGCTATCTATATCCAGAAAAAGAACATGGAGTCTGAATGCAGATGGAAGCATACTATTTTCACTTGCTCTCTCTCTTTTTTGTTTCTTCTTTCTCTTAGTTTTTCCCTTTGGTTCTAATTCTTCTTTACATGACTAATGTGGAAAGATGTTTAATATAATTAATATGATTATACATGTATAGCCTACATCAGAATGCATGCTGTCTTGGGGAGGGGGAAAAGTGAGATGGGGAGAAAATTTAAAACTCAAAATCTTATGGAACAGAATGTTAAAAACAAATAAAAAATAAAATCTTTTTTAAAAGGAAAATAAGATTTCTACATTGAAAGCAAATGACCAAGTCAATGATTTTGTACTGGAGATATTGGACAGGTAGGTCATAAGTATGAAGATAAAGCCCCTTAGGAGTTTGAAAGGGATAAAAATCCAAGCCTAGATGATTCATATCTTTTTAGAAAAGAAAAGGGGCACATCTTAGACTTAGTAGGAACTAAGAAGATAAATGTAGAAATAGGGAATATAGCTAATGTGATAATGATATGATATTTTTTCTCTGAACTACATTATGACATGTCACAGGATACAAAATCTCAAGTCCTGGTCATTTTGTAGGAGAAAATCATTTTGATTTACTGTTGTTATTAAAAATTTGAGATGAGAGATATTTAGATGATCATTGTGAGTTTTGACTCCTCATTTTGATACTGCCTTTTCACAAGGACTCTTATCAGACATGCCCTCAATTCATTGCTATCAGGAGGAAAATTATCCACTCTCAGATGTCCCTACCCATAGATCATGGTCTTGGTATTTTATTTCATATTTCTGTAAATATGAGTCTCAGAAGTATTCTTACTCACACACCTCAAATAAATGAGGCAGTCTCTGAATCAAGATCATTGCTATTGGAATTGCTATTGGAAAGTGAATGGCCCAAGGTATCTGGATAACCATAATTTTAAAAGCACAGAACAGAGGGATTAAAATTTTTAATATTATCTTTAGTGACTATCATACCAGATTGAAAAGATTTCAACAGATATGAATAAATTATTTCAAAATAAGAGAAATTTTGTTGTTTTGTGTGTGTTTGCTAGGGTGGTGATCAGAGATGGGATGAGAACCCACTTCAATGAAAAGTAGTTAAAAATACTTTATGTTTTATTTCTAAAAGATATCAAATTATATCTGTCAGTAAAAGAATCCAAAATATATCTTTTCCCTTCACAGCCACAAAGCAATAATCCATTTGAATTTGCAGAAAGTATGCCAACTCATTTTCCTTGAGAGATAAGCTTTTCAAACATTCAGTGATATTTTTATTATTTGTGCATATATTTTCAAGTGTGGGTCACAGAACCTCTGGAAACTTAGTCTATCACTATTCAGCTGTGCTTGTATAGAAGCTAGCACTTAAGATTTGCAAAACACTTTATACACATATCACCTCATTTGATCTTCAAAACAATCCTGGGGGTAGGTAGTTCTATTTTTGCCCACTTCTCAGATGAGGAAATTGAGGGACAGAGAAGTTAAGTGACTTGCCTAGGATCAACTAGTAAGTGTCTGAGACAGGATTTGAATTCATGTCTTTATTATTTTAAGTCCTGTACTCAATCAACTGTGCCACTTAGCTGGCCCTATACCACCTTGGTATATAAATATATATTGCTCTTCCACTTCTCATAGATAAACTCTAGTATCTCCATTGGTTTATAGGCGCTGTTTAGAAGGCTGCAGGCATTAAGTAATGTATGTTTCTTCTAGACCCTATGCCAATGATTCAGGTGAATAGTGGTACATGATTATGGTTACGTGATCCCAAAGAAAAAGTTTCCTCTATGCATAGTTGAGTCTAAGATTACTATACATGTCAAGTAATTTTGCTTTTCTATATAGCCATTTTATTAAAAGGACAAGATAATCCTATTACCTAACCATATGAATACTTCATGGCTCTATGATTTTATCAGAGTACAGAATTCCCAAAATAGGAACTTTATCCACCAGCAAAGATCCTCATGATCTTAGTAAATTCTACTAAAAATCCCTGACTAACAAAGAGATTAAGAAAATTGCCAAAGATCACATAAGCTAGCAAGTGTAAGAGGCTGGATCTGAAGCCCTGACTTATTGACTATAGGCCTAAGAAGCTATTTCCATGATGTTTCCTTTAACAAAAAATTATCTTTAAAATAAGACTAAGAAAGATACTTAGACACAATTAAGTAAAATGAAATTCATTTTAATAAATGTTTATTAAATACTTCTTATTTCTAAGAAACCATGATAGGCCCTAGTGATCCACAGGTGAACATAGTTCCTATTTTTAAAGAAATTAAATATAATAGAAAAATATGACCCATATACAAGTATGCTATAAAGTACAAGATTGTCGAGAAAATATGTTTATCTAATAAAAAAAGTAAGGAAGGAGAAATTATAGAAGACTTAAGCGAAGAAGTGTTATGTGACCCAGACCTTGAAAGAAAAATTATCTCAAATAGAAATGTGGAGGGAGTACAAATCTGACCTATGTGGATACACAGAGTCAGGGCAGGGCAGGAAGAGATCAAGGAACAGAGAGGCTAATTAACCTGAAATATAAATTATGTGAAGGAGAGCAAAGTAAAATAAAATGTGAAACAAAGCTTGTAGTCAAATTGGAGGTTGATATGTGGGACTTCAAAGTAAGGCTAAAGAGTATTTTATTCTATGGTTCAGTTGTCTCCAAAGTGGAGGTGGGACCCTGTCAAGGCTCTGTATCTTAATCCAGGATATCCTTGGAATGAGACCAAGGATCACTCAGTAAGAGAATGAAAAGATAGGTCGAATCCTGACATTACTCTGATAATAAATCTTGGGCTTTTATTCAACACACCCACACCTACCTTTATCCTCTAATGATGGAACAATCTGAACCCTCACTCTGTTGTATAAGTTCCCAACTGCCTACCACCACCACCCAGTATGAGTCAAAGGTATGAGCCCCACAATCCCAGGCACCCAGTAGCTCCACAGATACAATTATGAACGTTTCTCCCCCATTCTCTGACTTCCAGATCATCTCCTGTATATGCATGTCAGCTCTCAAAAGTTAGGTTCTGTGCTTTGTGACTATGAGCCACAGCCTTGCCAATGCTTTCCCATTTGGTGTTTGACAGAATGAGTAATCCAGAGAGGGAAGGGTTGTGGATTACAGATCTCATTATTCCCCCCCAAACTGACCCCTATTCCAAATGTTTCCATCACTTTGAGAGAAGTACAACCACTCCAGTCACCCAGGGTCTCACAAGCATTCTGTTAGAATCAGTTCCTCATATTCTGCTGTGCCCCAGAACCTCCAAATCTAATCAATTGCCAAATATTTCTAGTTCTTCCTCCATATCTTTCACATTCATTCCCTTCTCTATTCACATAATTCATCACTTTTCACCTAGACTAACTTCCTGATTGGTATCCCTGCCTCAAACTGCATCTTTCTACAATCTGTCTTCTACACCACTGATAAATTTTGTTAAGCATGGCTCTGACCTATGCCCCTACTTGGTCAACTCCAGGTAATTCATAATGTCTTTAGGAGAAAATATTAGTTCATCTTTCTTGTGTACTCAATTTCTATTTTGTCTCACAATGGAAGATTATTAGTGTAGCAGTACATGTATATAATCCATGAATTAATAATACACATATAATAGATACATCTTCATTTTTTTTTAATTTATAAGGATGTGGAATCAAAGTTTGGAGACAATAGCAAGCCCCTGGAGGCTTTTGAACAAGGAAGTACTGTTGTTAGATATAAGAATTAAGAACAATATTTTGGTAACCATGAAAGGGACAGATTAGAGAGGGAAGGATCTGAAATCAGACTAGTTAAGAGGACATTATAATACTTTAAGTCATATGGACTGAATTAAGGTAGTGGCATTGTGATTGGTGAAGAAGAGGCAAATGTGAGAAGTATCATGGAGACAAAAATGGAAAAACTAGGCAAGTAAGGAGATAAAAGAAGTAGAAAAATTCAAAGAGAAGTCTACAACTTCACGGAGTAGTCAAGGACTTACCCATAGTCATACAGGTAGTAAGATATAAGGGCAAGATATATGCCCAGGTCTTTCTGGCTTCAAGTTACTAAACTATATTACCTACTATATTACCTCCCAAGTTGCCTGGCACTACATGTGTGACTTGAGCAAGACACAAGTTCCTTGAGTCTCAGTTTTTGTATATGCAAAATGAGGGAGTTGGCCAATGGCTCCCAAAGTTGCTAAATCTATGGCCCTAGAAGAATCTTGGACTTTCTGATTGTGTTCATGAGTGCTCAGCTCTCTCTACTGATTCCTATATGTCTTTCCCCAAGATGAAAAATTCATTTTCAGCTCTATGAAGTTTGGTTAAACCAAAAAGAGAAAATAAGCATCAGTCTCTATATATCCCTAGCATGAATCCCTTGAGTAGATTCTTTTCTATGTACTAAAGAGTAAATTTTCTCCCTCTGATTCTTTCTCCTCATTTTACTGCTTGTCCTTTGAAGCTTAGAGTGGATATAAAAAAAACATTTTAAATCAGAATACAACTCATATGAACTAGACTATTCAAACCTGCAACCATAGAGTATTCTCAGAATTTTCTCTCGGGGGCCATAATGTGGCATAAATATTCAATTTTCTAGAAAAAATTGTTTTGTGCATATTCATAGAATCCTAGATCCTCAGAATTGAAAGTTCTTAGTAGTTAATGACTTGAACCCTATATGAAACATTATCTTTTCTGTAACATTCACAAGTGTTCACTTAGTTTCTGATCTATCACCTCTAGCAATGGAAAATTTACTGACTTTTAAATTAGCCTATATTCTCTCTTTTTGGATTATTTCAAGAATTGCATGATTCTTCCTCATATTCATCTAATGTCTACATACTGTTAACTTTTACTCATTAGTCTGATTTCAAAGTAGGTCTGGAGAAACCTATTTTTTTTATTTTTTTAAAGCAATTTGGGTTATGTAACTTGCTCAAGGTTACATGGCCTGTCATTATTTATGTGTGGGAGCTCATTTTCTGAGGACGGAACTGATCCCGGGTCCTCCTAACTCTGGGGTCAGCACTCTTACTCACTGTGCCACCTAGCTGCCCGGGGAAACCTATTTTACAAATGACAACCCTTCAAATATTTTAAGACCATAGTTGTTTTCTCTTCTATAGTCTAAGCATTGAGTTCCATCAGTAAGTCTTCATTTAGCATTATTTTTAAATACCTCACTCTCCTCATCTCTTTCTACCAATATTCCTCCTAAAATCTTGACAAAGAAATTGCTTGCAGCAATTCAAATGTTCAACATTCAAAACTCAATAGCAATTCAAATACCAGTGCAGAATATAGTAGGACAATTGCCTTCCTCATCATGGATGGTATCATTCTAATGATGAAGTTTAAGATTGCATTATCTTTTTTTTTGCTTTTATTTCATACTGTTGACTAATATAAAGCTTATCATTCATTTTTTTAAGTTATCTTTTAAAGAACTATCCATTTCCCTTTCCTCCCCTGTTTTGGCAGTTAAATCCTTGAAGTTAAATGCTAACCTTTGTAAAATTTTTTGGATACATTTTTATCTTGCTATATTTAACCCATCATTCCAGCTTGTCAAGCTCTTTTCTGTATCTTGACTTGTTTGTCCAAGATATGAGATACTGATTCTAGCTCTCTGTCATTTGATGATTTTATAATTTTGTGCTTCTTTCAAATCACTGAAAAAAAAGGACAGCAAAAGGCAATGGGTAAAGCCCTACTGCACACCAGTATTGACATCTCCCCGGACTGACATTTATTTAGTGGAAAGAGTGCTAGATTTGAAGTTCTGTTCCTGTTAAAATTACTTACAACATGTGTGACTTTGGACAAGTTAATTAATCTCTCTGGACCTCAGTTTTCTTATTTGTGAAATGGTGGGATGGAAACTAAATAACTTTTCCAGTTTCTTTCTTTTTTATAGCCAGAATTCTATGTTTCCATGCTCCTTGGGTTTAATCATGAAACCAGCCCAGATTTTAACTACCACTCTATCTTATGAGAAAGGAAGTTGAGATAGACTGCCAAATACTTTGTTAAAATTCATGTTTTTAATTTCTATGGTATTTATTTGATAGTGGGTTTATTTTGCTACTCAAAATTTAACTCCCAATAAGAAAAAAAAATATGACAGTATCAAGGTGTTGGCAGTGATATCAAACTCAAAATATTTCTACTTTATATAATGGTAAACCACAGGTACTCAAACAATTCTACATACAATAGCTAACTGATAGACCAGATCATGGTAAAGTATATACTATTACCTTCACGACTCCATCCTACAAGTTTTGCTCCTTTAAATGAGGGAAGATTTTTTAGCCAGGTTGTGATCTGATATTTTCTTTATAGAGTCAATATGCCCTATTGAATGGGGCCAGAAGATTTGGATCTGGAGATAAGCAATGTTACTTTGTGGGAATTAAACATTCCTCCCTGTTCTCTACCATTGCAGTCCTCATTTGAGCAGGGTTATTAGCTAGTGGCATGACGCCATCTTAAAAAGACTATTTCAAGGACATCTTAGTGCCAGAAACCACAGAGGTTTGGGTAAATTTGACTGTTCCTGGTTGGAGAGGCACTTTGAAAGGCCTTAGCAATCCTCAACCACAAGAACTATACCACCACTGACAATGTTACTTTACATTATTTGAAAATAGCTACCCTGTTAATCAGCCAAAGCAGGCAAAACTGAAAAATATTGAATGGTGTGTCAACATCTGGTTTAGCAATGCTACTGAGTATGTAATAACACAGAGATAGTGGGTGCTCTGGGAGACTGGGATATGGCTAATGACTCAGCCCTATCAAAACAGAAAATCAGACTTATGTATTAAAATCTCATGAAGAAATTGACAAATACATAGATATATAGAGATAAAAAAATTTAGAAGTAAATATTAGTGCCCTTGAAAGGTGGTATATATTAGCAGATCAAGGGACAGGGTCAGGAAATCCTGGGTTCAAGTTTCATTCAAGTTACCCCTCTACATGGGTAAAAGGAGTTTTCACACTAAAATTGAAGAAGAAAGAGGAGAAAGAAAACAGGAAAAAAGATAAGGAAAAGGAATAAAGAAGAGAAAGAGGAAGAAAAAATAAAAAGAGGAAGGAGAGGAGGAAGAAGATGAGGAGGAGGAAAACAAAGAAAAAAGCCAAAGAAGACTGCATATAATGCAAAAAATTTTGCATATACAATGGGGCTTTCATGATAGCCTAGTTGCTGTTCAGTTGTTTCAGTCATGTCTGACTATTTGTGATGCCATTTGGGGCTTTCTTGACAAAAACACTCAAGTGGTTTGCCATTTCCTTCTCCAGCTCATTTTACAGATGAGGAAACTGAGGCCAACATAGGATTAAGTGTCTTGGCCAGGATCACACAGCTGGTAAGTGTCTGAGGCCAGATTTGAACTCAGCAAGATGAATCTTCCTGAATCCAGACCCAGTGTTGTATCTACTGAACCACCTAGATGTTATTGAATTTGAAGCAACTCTTGATTCTATGTAAACTAGAAAAACAAATAAAATAACTTTTTTCAATGGTGACATTCATCACCTTTGCTAGTAGGTAGTAAAGGAAGCAAAAATGAAAAATTATTTAAGTAAATCAGTCAATCCTTACAGAACATAAAAAAATATTCTCAAATTTAGAACAAACATCCAAAGGATTATTTTTTTACCCAAACAACTCCATTTCTGTCATCTCTGACAACGGATATATTCTGTCTTATATAAAATAAATAGCTAGCCTGCATGCTTCATTCAAACATGGGATACTCATATTTGTATTACAGAGCTGAATCTCTGGAGTAAAAGGTTACTGATAAACTAAGTCATTGTCCCAGAATCTTGTTCAATCATTAAAATTCCAGCTCTTGTTTATTATAGTTTTCAGTAACATTTTTCTGCATATAACTGTGGTCTTCAAAAGGCAAATTTAATTATGTTTTTCTATGAAGACATTAATATACTTAAATATAACTCTGGGAAATGAATGTCATGACCTATTGTAATAGGAAGTCATATCTATCTGTGATATTGGGCCCTTGCCTCATTATTAAGATCTTAGCTACCAATGGATGAAGGGCATCATAAAAAAGAAAATTCTATTAAGTAATAAAAACATTTAGTCATTTTGACTAATGAGCAAAAGCCAGTTCAAATTACAGATTATTTAAAAAATAAAAGACATCTTATTATTTTGAATGCACACAGCATTTAACAGAGTTACCTAGTAGTGATCCTTATGGAATTTGCTATAATGAATGCATAAAATTAACTTAAGTTAGCCTTTTAAGGGTTTTCACATAAACAGAAGCAGATGATTCATAGATAATTAAAACCTAAGAGCTACAGCTCCTTAAACAGATAAGGAAACTGAGTCTCAAAGGTATCATAACTTCCTCAAATTCAGAAATCTAGTTAGTTCCAGACAAGATTAGAATTCATTTCTCTTGACTCCCAGTTCATCTTTGTTTCCAGGACACCATGTTGCTTGCTCAAATCAACCATAATGGGGCTATTTAATTAAATACTAAAGCCAGTTTAAAATTAATTTCCATTATCATAAGCATTGAATTTAGTAGGTTAAATCCATCCCATTGTAAAGGGGATAAATTTTCTCTTTTTATAGAAATCTAAAGGAACCAATACCTATACTACAAGACAAATTGATTCAAATCCTAGTTGTCATTGCCTGGAATAGGTTTTCCCTCTAGACTACGTAAAACCAATTCATTCTTCAGTATCCAGATTAGTTCTTACCTCCTCCTTGACATTTTTGCTGACCTCCACAGATTTCAATAACTTTCATGTTACTCTGAACTTAGAGACTGCATTTATAATCTGTACCCAACCATTTTTTAACTTTTCCATGCTTATATCTTAATCAAGAATATGATACATTATTAAAGCAATGGAAGCTAATAAAGTAATAGTAATCAAAGCATATAATTATAACATCAGAGATTGGCTAAACAGGAGGAAAAAAACTTAGGAATTATCTGATCCCATTTTACACATAAAGAAACAGAAGACTAGGTAGCCAAATATTGGCCACAAGTTTACACAGAAAAAAAGATGTTAGTTATTAATTGTCAAGTCAATTAAATGTTAGGAAATCCACCGGTAAATGGAAAGAAATGTCTTAGTCATATATGGCTTTTGTCACTACAAATTGTACAATGCAAATAATGGAAGACTGGAACCAGAAAGCCAAATTTATTTGCCCTTTCAAATAGGGAATACATTAAAAAATCTGGGGAAAAAATTACCGGAATTGGATTTACTGCAACAAGATGCATATGCTGGGTCTTCTACTTGTTACTTTTTCTTTGGTGATGTATCACAATTTTATTTAGCCATTCCTTAATTAATGGGCATCTGCTTTGTTTCCATTTATTGTTACCCCTCCCCCCCAAAAAAAATGCTGCTATAAATGTAGAAACAGTTGATGTCTTTTTATCAATGATCTCCTTAGAGCATATGCTTGCTTAGCAATATAATATCTCAGTTCAAAGGGTATAGAAATTTTAGCCTCTTATCTACATAATTCCAAATTGTTTTCCAGAATGTTGTACTGCTTGATAGTTCCACCAACAATGCTGTAGCATACATGTCTTTCTAAAACCCCTCCTGCAGTGACTATTCCCATCTTTTTTATCTTTGCCACTTTGCTAGGTATAAGATGAAATATTAAGGTTGCTTTGACTTATATTTATCTTATAATTAGTCCTTTAGAATATTCTTTTATATTGTTAATAGCGTACAATTCTTTTGAGGACTTTTTTTTTTCTTTTAAAACCATTGAACTCTTAATCATAGACTGCCTCTTAGGCTTTTTAGTTTTGTGAAGTGGTGCAGTGGGTAAAAGTGCTAGGACTGGAGTCAAGAAGGCTCAAGTTCAAATCCAGCCTCAGACACCTGCTAGCTGTGTAACACTGGGTAATTCACTTAAACTCTCTCAACCTTGATTTCCTTTTCTATAAAATGGGGATAATAATATCATGTACCTCACAAGGTTGTAGTGAAGATTAAATGAGACAATATTTATAGAGTTTCCCAATTTTTAAATGCTAGTTATTAATTATGACAATAATGATTATGATGAGATGATGGTAATTTTTCCCTGACAAACAGAGAGAAAGTTCCTTGAGGAGAGGGATCATTTCTAATGCCTTTGTACCTCCCACAAAGTTTAGAACAGTGACATTAAAAGAAAGTAGAAGATGGGGCTCAAATAAAAGAATTTACAGCAGTCATCTAGTCTCCTCATGGCTGTTATAGTAAAAACTCATTTCCATGTTAAGTTTTTGAGAGCTTTGCAGTGTACTTTCCTTATAATAACCCTGTAAGATAATTTGTAAAAGGATTGTCTTCACTGTATAAATTAGGAAACTGGGACTTAGAAAGAATAAGTGACTCATATAGCTTGCAAGTGTCAGGGCCAGAATTAGAATTCAGAGTCTGCCTCACCTTCCTTATTCTTTCCACTGTACCATGAAGATTTTCTAGGTTCTGTGTCTTTCTTTTTTAATCCATTCCCTCTTTTGGGGGGAAAGCTGACAAATGAATGGACAGACGGTTTTCCCCTTAATGTTTGAAAAAGAAAATATGAGAAGAGGACAGATTCAGTTATTTCTACACTACCTTATTGAACTGAAGGTCAAGAGTTACATCCCAAAAGTAATTTCTTCAAGTCTGAACAGAGTCATCTACTTTCACAAAGACTTGTAGGGGAAAGAGAGTGAGGGGAAAAGGTCACGAGACTGAGCTAAATTCAAGTTTTAGGACAATGATGGTCCAGAAGATGAAGATGCTGTCCTAAGACTGATTGCTGTTGCTGTGGGTTTAAGGATTGGAGAACAAGATTTGAGGGTTCCATCTTGCACTTTGTAGGTTTGGATACACATCTGTTTAGGTGTAGAGCTTTATTTTAGTAAGGGAAGGGTAATAAAATGAAAGCAGTGATTGGGTACCCCACTGTCATATAGATAGATAGAGATATATAGATAGAGATGTATATACACATATGTACATATGTTTATATAGATGTGTGTGTGTATATATGTATACATATACACACACATACATATGTGTGTATATATATGTAGTATGGGGCAGCTAGGTAGTACAATGGATACAGCACTGGGCTTGTAATCAGGAAGCCTCATCTCCATGAGTTCAAATCCAGCCTCAGACACTTACTAGCTATGTGACCCTAGGTAAGCCCTTTAACCCTGTTTGCCTTATCTGTAAAATGAGCTGAAGAAGGAATGGCAAACCATTCTAAATATTTATGCCACGAAAACCTCAAAATGGGGTCATGGAGAGTCAGGTACTACTGACATGAACGACATACATATTTTATATATGTGGATGTGGGTGTGGGTGCCTAATAGCATATATATACATATGTGTATATGGGTATATATGTATATACATCCAGACACATATATGTGTTTCCTCTGTGGGGGTGGGGGTGCCCAAATTTCACCATTTAAGGGAAGTCCAAGCATGGATACTTTCTCCACTAATGAAAATCAGCTGCATATCTGTAACTTATCATGTTAGGATGCTGCCTGTAAGTAGTGAAATAATAAGTGACAAGATATTGTGAAAAGATCACTGGATTTAGGCTCAGAGGTCCTTGGTTCAAATTCATGACTGGTAATTGAGTCAAGTCACTTAACTGCTCTTGGGTCCGAGTTTCTTCAACTGTAAAATGAGGGGTCAGATGAGTTGGCCATTGTTATCCCTTTCACATCCCCCTCTAGGAGCCTCTTTAATTTGATTTGCCTTGCCACACAAGTAATGTGTATCAGAGACAGCACTCTGACCCCAGGTCTTCTCAATTCCAAGACTTTCTATCCATTATGCTATACTACCTCCTCACTGTAAATATACACAAACTTTCTATACTTAGCAAATTAAAAATAGCATAATCATACTTCTCTTGACCTAAAATTTCTACTTTTTTTCCTATTACTCTCATGTAATACCTTTCCTCTTCCCTACTACACTAATTCCTTCACACACTACATACTTTCATATGTGTATAACTATGAGCACATTCAACACCTCTGTTTACCCACTCATCTCCTGAAGAAAACACACACACACACACACACACACACAAGAAATAGCTATATTCAGTCTATCCCATGAAGAGTAAGATTCAAGACTAGACCCTGGTGTTTTCAGAAGATATCAGAAAAACTTTTTGCACCTTTTTAGAAACTAACATTTCATCTTTTTTTGTCTTTTTGGAGGGGGTAAGGCAGGAAATTTTGGGGTTAAGAGACTTGCTCAAGGTCACATAGCTAGTAAGTGTTAAGTGTCTGAGGTCAGATTTGAACTCAGGTCCTCCTGACTTCAGGGTCATTATTCCATTCATTTTGTCACCTAGTTGCCTCTAATACTTCATTTTTCACTCCATTCCTTCCCAATTTTTTTTTGGGGGGGAACCTTTCCAATCAATGACCATAAGCTTGGTGTAAAACTAGGCTCTGAAGCTCTGGAGGTCAACATTTCCCAAACCTCAGCTACCACTTAGTCAAAAAGTAAAGCTCTGCTGGGCAGAGCCATCCCATTAATTCAAACCCTGTACATGTCTTGCTATGTTTTCTTCCCTGACTTCTATATATCTTCCTTTCTCTTTCATAATTACCTTTCAAAACAGTAAACCAAGATTCCCTTCCCAAAAACATAGCAATAAATAGCAGAGCCAAGTTAGATCTCCATTCCTATTAATTTAAATGCAATAGTCCATCAACACCAGTTCTATAAATAGGAATATAAAGAAAGAGTGAAACATTTGTCTCAGACTTCAAATTTCTTATAATCCATTTGGGGAGATAAGAATTTAATTGAATTGATCTGAGATGAGCTTGGGGATAGCCTTGAAGGACTGTAGGGTATGACAGGTATTGTAAAGGAAGAAGAACATGAAACAAGTCAAAATAACTGTGACTTGTTATCAGAATAGAGAAGAAACTGCCCTGATCCAGGGATGGCGGAGATAATTTGGATAAGTCTAAGGCAAGGATTCTTAATAAGGGGTTAATCAAAAGGACTGGTAAAACTGGGTGGAAAAAATTACATCTTCATTTTCTCTAAACTCTTTAAAATTTTCTTTAATAATGGATGTAGGAAATAAAACATTATTCCATAGGTTATACCAGATGGCCAAAACAAGTTCACAACATAAAAAAGCAAAGAACCCCTCATCCAGGGGTGCTAAATAATGGAGAGCAAAGCACAGGATTTTCAATTCAATGATAGGCAATAGGGAGCCACTATATGCTTTTAAGCAGAAAGCAGTATTTCTCTGCACTGCTGCTTACAAGTTATACTATTCATCTATCACAGGTTTTATAGTCCCTCTCTAGGAGGAAAGGAGATCAGAGGTCAGAGGATCATGGGAATTTTCCTGACTAGGCATATTCCATAGGTGGAATATAATAGGCTCCTATTTTGATCAAATAAACTCTGCCAAGTTAAGGTCACCAAAACACCACAATCATTTTTTGTTAAAACCAAGAGACTGTCGAGCTGTTCATAAGCCTTGTCTCAGAAGGATCATTTAAGTCCATGAAATCCACAAGGCAAAATTACAAATCTTAAAAGCTACAAAGAAAGAAAGAAAGAAAGAAATGATGATCTTGGTTTCTTGTCCTAGACCTACAAGGCAATTATAGCTGCAAATTGTAAACTTCAACTCTTATAAACTCCTTGCTGACCTACTTTAAGAGTGAACTGCAGAAAGAAAGTTTCCCTATAGGAATTCCTTGGCATTTGATGAATGTAGAGATCGCCATTAGGAGATCATAGTTTGCAAATTACCCAAAAAGAAAATAGCCAGCAGTGAATTTCCTGGGTCAAAATGTTTTTCCTAATAGTGTTCTGAAATGTGCCTGTGGAAAAGGTTTTATAGTATACATCATTTCCCTGCTGTGATATGAATTGAAAAACTGTAATTCAACACAGCTTATTATTTGTTCAGTCTAACAGTGAGCATCTTTTTTTTTCTTTTTATTCCATCATAAGCAAATCAAGCAGATTTAAAATTAACACCTTGGTCTTTCCAGCCCCCAATTCAGGAACTAGAATGGAGGAGAGAAAGGCATGAAGAGAAGAAAAGATTTGAGGAATGTAGACAAATTATACAGCAAAACAAAGAAAGAGAAGCAGAAAGTGAGGCAATGGCTCCATGTCCTGTTCAACCTATGTACTAAGCCAGCTCCCTATGTTCCCTACTATGGTTACACCACTGGTTCCAAAATAATTTATTAATAATAATCAGACTGGTTATTGCCATCCTTGGCTACCTGTTATTTTTTATATATGCATAAACATAAATGAAGAAGATAAAACAATATTTTATTTGAGTTTGCATGCACATAAGTATGACGAAGGAACATAAAGCAATAATTCTGGGTTGCACAGTTTGGGTGTTGCATGTGTATATTACATAGATACATATGTAAAATACACAAGCATCACAATTCCAACTTCTCAAGCCCTCAATACACACAAATACTCATGCACACTACAGGGCTTCCTGCTAAAAAAGAAATCTGAAATCACTTAAAATTTCATCCTAATTGTCCATGCTGGGCTTTTCAAAAAATATTTTATTAATTTAAAAAAAAAACTGTATCATCCTATTTTCCCCAC
The DNA here is from genome assembly GCA_011680675.1 of Gymnobelideus leadbeateri. Classification (NCBI taxonomy): domain Eukaryota; kingdom Metazoa; phylum Chordata; class Mammalia; order Diprotodontia; family Petauridae; genus Gymnobelideus; species Gymnobelideus leadbeateri. The sequence goes on along the minus strand of WOXC01010015.1, from coordinate 248,762 downwards.
CCAGGAAATACATTGACCACATACAGGTGTAGATGCACTGCTTATTGGTCCAGAAGCTTTGATCCTACTGTTTCTGAGCTGAGACAGCTTGCCTTTTCTAAGTACTTCACATCCCTCCCCTCTCCTCAGTTCTGGGGGTTTACTACACTGGTGATGAACTTAGATGACACACAGTTTGCTTTAGCCACTCTATAGCTCAGTACTCCTAAACACAAGTAATCCATCAGTCTTGGCCTACTATGGGCATTGTGAGTGAACCTTACTGACTATCTTGTGACTCAATTCTAGATCTAATTAAGTTCTCTTTTTATTTAACTATAGGTCTTAGACCAATTTCTGTCTTGTATAAAACTTTATTCAATTATGGGAATTGTGAGAAAATTTTATTGCACTATTTGATCCTAGCCCTACTTTTCTGGGAAACTATACCACCTCACCTCTACCTGTTACTTAGAGACCTTTAACTAAGGACTTAGGTTATGTTGACCAGAAACCCAGTCAGATCTGGACTGATGAAAGGAGTTTTCTCACATTTATACATTTCAACAAACCCCTATGTCTTATCTGAAAACTGATCCCATACTACTCACTCAGTTACTGTTTCCATGTTCCTTTCTTTGAATATAAATACTTTGGAAGAGAGTGACACCTCTTTTTCCAGTTTCAGGGAATTGCACCTGCTCACTCTTCCCCTACCCCCAACTCTCAAAACTCACTTATCCCCCTCTCCCACTTTAGAAAACCCCTAATTTTTCTTCCAATTATAAACCAGATTACTTAAACCACTACCCTGATTTATAGCCTGTTCATTGTTTGCTTTTAATGCATAAAAATCTGTCTCTCCCTGCATTCTAGGTCCAGAGCCAAGTTGAGGAGCCCTGGTCCTGATCTGTCATACAATTGGCATGCATTATTTCATAAAGTGATAAGCTCAGAAGCTTGAATCTTTGTTTCCTCGGTTATTTCAAATTTCACCCATCTTACTGCCCTAGTAGCAAGATTTGCTTGTATTTATGACAATATTCAACCCCATGCTGGTTTTAAAATAAAGTGCATCAAAATATTTAAGTCCCTGAGAAGCACATAGCCATTATAACATGTAAAATTCAAGACGGTATCACTACAGGATCTACTAACTTCAAGAGCAGAAAGATATTTCCATATTCTTATAAGACCTTAGACTCAAAGCTGGCAGGATCCTCAGAGTTCATTCTCTACCTTCCCATTTTACAGATAAAGAAACTGAGGCTCAGAGAGTTAAAACTTACCCAAGTACTTAGTGTCAGAGCTCACATTCATGTCTATGCCCTCTGGTTTGTCTCTGAAACATCTTTCTCCAAACATCTAAGGGTAGCAAATGCAGATCCCTAAGTATTCCTTTCACTGGTATAAGAATTTGAATTGCTGTAGGTGGATGGAATTTACACAGTGCTTAAATAAATTCAGTAACTTTGTTTTGACTGTTTCAATATTTCTTTTCACCACCTAAAATTGAAAGGTATCCTTGTAACCTTGTGCCAATGACTGATTAAACATAAAGCAAAGGAGATGGGCTGGGAAGTATTATTTTTCCATTTTAAGATTACCTACCTAGGTGAAGATATCCCCTATAATTTATTCCCAAGGTCCTTGTACACCTAGTAAGAACACTTTAAAATTAGTCCTGAGCCTACTGAGGAGAGCGCTAAAGGAGTCTGTTGTCCCCCTCACCAAGCCCATGGCTCCATATGTCACGGCTAGAGGAATTTCCCCAAAACCCGCAGAACTCTGAGCATTGTCAGGAATCTTAAGTTTTGTTTCAATACAGCAGAACTGAGATCCCAGGAGGCAAAAAAAGAGACTGCAAGCCCATTTAAGAGTATAAGGGCTTTCCAGGCACAAGTCTCACTCTCTTCACTAACTTAAACTATTGTTCTTGAATTAGGATTCAGAACCTTGTGTCCAGGATGTTCTCAAAGCCTAACAAGTGTCAAAAACCGCTCAAGAAAATAAGACCACAATGATCTTATAGTTATCTCTAACCCCTGCTTCGATAGACCATTTTACAAAAAGAGAAAATTGGAAGTCCATAAAGATGAAATGAAGAACCATGCAGCCATGACCGATGAGTCTCCAAAGCTTACACTTTTTATGGAAGCCAGTTTCCCAATAGATGTATCCCATCTTAATGTCATAGTACAAACTGCCCTACCACATGTGACATGTCAATCCATCAAAAAGCAAATATTAAGCACCTACATGTATCAGGAACTGTGCTGAGGTTACAAAGAAAGGCAAAAGACAGTCCTTGCTTCTGGGGTTTATCTACTGACCTCGGCTTCTTACAATCCTTAACTTCCATCATAATTTATCTCAAGCATCCCTTCCTTCGGGGAAACCTGTTCATTTCTCCTCAGCTTTAGGGGTCTCCTTGAATCAAGTCAAATATAGGTATTTACTTATATCTACTCAATAGATGTTCTATATTTACATATATATATATATATATATATATATATATATATATATATATACACACACTATTATTTCACCAAATAAAAGCAAGAGCCAGTCAACAAGCATTTATTGTCTACTATATAAATACAATTTATATTGATTCTCCTTCCTTTTTTTACTAGATCACCATCCTCCTTCCTCATTTAGTATGAGCATCCCCAAAATTTCTGCCCTAGGCCCTCTCCTCCTCTCTCTCTGCACTCTTTCCCCTGGATGATTCCTTATGGATAATTAGACAACTAGGCTAAGTACCAAGTATACAGGGTGTCCCTAAAGTCTGGACACATAGGAAATCTCATTATGCATATTTTCAAGCAATGAAATGAATCAAATTTTCAACATTTTATTTAATTGGCATAAATTTTAGCCATAACCATTTCATATGGAATAAAAGCTTTCATTGGTTATTAGGGACTATTTTCCATATTAATGAGATGAATTTAATGAATTAATGAGATTTCTTATGTGTTTCCTGTGTCTTCCTAGGAAATCTCATTTATACTAATTAAATAGAATGTTGTTGAAAATTTCATTCATTTCATTTCTTGAAAATACACATAGTTAATAATATTTCTTATGTGTGAGACTTTAGAGACACCCTGTACAAAGAAGGGCCAAAAAACATCACTCAAGGAACTCATAGTCTAATAGAAGAGTTTACATGCAAACAACATCATACAAACAAGATGTATACAGGATAAACTGGAGATGATCAACAAAGAGATGGTTCCAGAATTAAGGGAAATTGCCATCAAATGTAAAACAGAAAATTTTATATTTGATCTTGGAAGTGATGCAGAGCACCTGGAGTTTGCCAGCCTGGCCAGGGCAAAACAGAGTGAAGATAGAGGAAAGGCTAAGAAATTTATATTCTTCCCTTCTGGAAGATCAATTTGATAGATGAACTGGAGTGGGGAATGCCTTGAGGCAGAAAGTCCAACCAGCAAGCTACTGTAATAGTCTGGGCATGGGGTAATAAGTGCCTGCATTAAGATGGTGTCTGTCTTAAAGGAGAGAAAAGGGCATATAGGAGTGATGTGACAGGCAAAATTGAGAGAATTTGTCAACAAGTTGGATATAGAGGTGTGAGTGAAAGGAGTGGAGAATGATGCCCCAATTGCAAACCGGAGTAGTTGATAGAATGGTGATACCTTTGAAAATAACAGGAAACTGAGAGCACAGGTATTGTTTCATTTCTGTCGTTTTAACCCTAGGCCAAGCATAGTGCCTAGAGGCTTAATGATTGTCCACATTGAAGACCTTGGGAACTAGCTGAAGAGTGCTAGCTCCAAAATCAGTAGAGTAAAATGTCTGCATTACAATAATTTCATTTTTGCCAAAGCACTCTATGAACCCTTTGGACTCAGAAATATCTCTCCTGCCTGCAAAATGGAGCTAGTGATAACTAATTTACTTTAAGAAGTTATAGATTAATGCAGCAGGAAAGAATGCTAGATTAGGAGTTGCAGGTCTAAGGATTGAATTCTAGCTCTGTAATTTACTACCTGTATGACTTCAAGCCATCCACTTAAGCCCTTTGGGACTCAGTTTTCTTATTTCTTAAAATGACAATGTTTGATTAATGACCTAGGAGGATCCATTCAAGATATAGATCTCTGCTCCTATGATAAATACTTTTCTTTTCTTTTTTTTTTTTTTTTTTTTGCTTTTTGGAGGGTAGTTGGGGTTGAGTGACTTGCCCAAGGCCACATGGCTAGTTTTTGTGTTAAGTGTCTAAGGCTGGATTTGAAATCAGGTCCTCCTGACTCCAGGGCTGGTGCTCTATTAACTGCACCAGCTAGCTGCCCCGATAAATATATATATATATATATTTTAAATAATTGCATAGCTGAAATAATAAATGTTCTTTGAGAGACGTTATCTGGCATAATGCACTGTACACATAGTGAATGAGTGGGAATTTCATTCTAGTTTTCTGAAGTTTCTCATGTAGATCTGGATGAATTCCCTTTGGAAAACTGATTAAAAAATGATGTGATAAAAAAAAAAAGTTGTGAGTGGGAATTGCTGATCTACTCAACTGAAACTTCTCACTCTAGGATTACCAATCATCTATGAATCACCAGATCTGACAGCCTTTTCTCAGTCTTCTTTTTGTTTTATCTTTCTGTAGCTCTCTTACATTACCACCAACTGATTCTCTTGATTCTCCAATTTATATTGATTCTCCTCTGTTTCTTTACTAGGTCACCATCCTCCTTCCTCATTTAGTATGAGCATCCCTAAAATTTCTGCCCTAGGCCCTCTCCTCTTCTCTCTCTTCACTCTTTCCCTGGATGATTCCTTATGGATTCACTTACGACCCCTATACATATAACTGCCAAAATTGTATCTCCAGCAATAGTATGTCTCTTGAAATCTGCTCCCTTTGTTATCAATTAGATTCTAGAGATCTCTACCTGAATGCCTCATCATTTAGTGGATAGATCGTACAATAACCTATCTCCCACCTCCACACATTTGCATATAGCTCTAATCCCCATAGCTCTTTTCTCCCTTATGCCTCCAAAATTCCTTAGGGTCTTTCAAAGCACAGCTCAGGTCCCATCTTTTTTACAAGGCCTCTCCCCATCCTTTAGTTTTAGTACTCTTCTCTCTTCAAAACATTGTTTTTTGTTTTTTTACTTTATATATATTTTTATTTAAGAAGCAACATTTTGTAGCCAATTGACACCTGGTCAGGAAGACTTGGATTGAAGTCCTATTATTTCTGAAACACAGTGTGTGACTAACATAATCCTTAGTTTCCCCTGGCCGACTCTATAAGCTTCTAAGCAAGTGTGTGAGTCAAGTGAATTTTTCTACCAGGAATAACTGTAGCAGCAAGCACCCTAGCATACCCAGGGTGGCTGTCAATATAGGTTCCTAGATCTGATTTTCTAAAGGAAAACAACTCAAAATGGGATAATGGTCTTGATTTAATCAATCAAGCATATATCATTTACCTAGTTCAAGGGAAAAAGTCAGCACCCAGAAATTCAGAGAATACAGACAAGTTACAAGCAGACAGAGAAACAGATCAGTAGAGAGGCTTCCAATTGTCTGACCATTACATCCATACCCAGTCAGTTACCAGAGGGGGAAGCACCAACATCAGGGTTTTCAAAGCTCAACAGCTGCCCAGAGTCTTGTCTGGTCAAATCACACAACTCTTCTCAAAGTGAGCCCCAAAACAAAACCTCACATTAGGGTATATATAGCCTTTTCCTGGCTCAGAGAATACCACAACCCTTTTGACCCACTGCCCAATAACAAAGAAACAAGGTGTGGGCATTCCTGAAAAACAAGCCTCCCACCACAGGCTCCATGTGACCACATTCAGCCTATTAGGGGCAGAGTATATTTTCAAATCAAGGAAGGTTCTCAGAGTCACTTAAGCCTATCAAGGGGCCTAGGGGCAGGGAAGATCTTCAGATTCCCACTCCCACAATAATTACTTACACCAGCAAAATCATGTCAGATTAAAAACACAAAAGTACTCTGTATTACTTTACTCATACGTATCTTGCCAGTAGTAACCTCACTGAGGGTAGGAAATTTTTAGTTTTTCATTTGCATACAAGTCCTGACAGTTTCATGAAAGCAGTAAGTGGCTAATAAATGTTTGCTGAATTGAAAGGATAAGAAATCAGGGAGTAACTATGATCTCAGGTGGCAAAAAATATACCCACATTGTTAAAATCATAGGTTCATTGAAGTATTGAAAGGTAACATATTTAGGTAACATATTTCTATTATCATTATTATTATATAGCTAGTATTTATATAATGATTTGAGATTTTATAAAGCATTTTTAAAGTATCTCATTTTAATCGCATAGAAACATGGCTATGTTAGTGCTATTACCCCAATTCTGCTGCTGAGGAAGCTGAGGCAAACAGAGGTTAAGTGACTTGCCCAGGGTCACACAGCAAGTAACTGAAGTGTTGAAGATAATGAGAAATATTCTAGCTTTTGTATGTTTTTCAGAACCTTAACCCAACTGAAAAAAAAAAAGTATATCTGAAATATACTGAGTAAAGCAAAACTGTATGGAATCAAGAAGTCCTTAGATAAAAACTAAATGGAGAAAAGAGAATGTTTCTACAAGGCATTTATTATTCCTTGCCCTAACACAGTACATTATAACCCAGAGGTTTTAAAAAAGTGTCCAATCTTATTGATGAAACCTTCTCTTAGCATGGATTGAACAATACATGTGAAGACACAAAATACAGTCCCATTGAATTGTTCATTTGTATTTAGCCAGATTACTTCCAGTTTGACGGAACCAAATTACCAATTTGCAACTTTAAAAAGGGGAAGATTTTAGCAATGTGCCACCATTTAGAATGAATCCTGATCAGTCAAACTTGTTTGCTCTAGCTACAAAATAACAATATTAAGGAAACTATTGGAGAATGAATGAATTAACCAGTCATTTTGTCTGTACCCTATCAAACAGTTGTTTTCAACATTATTTTGGATTGAATCAACCATTTGTATAGATATGATATAGTAGAAATAATGGTGGATTTGTAGTCAGTAAACTTCTGATTAAATCCTTGCTAGAATTTTTAGTTGCATTACCAGTTATTCTCTCTGTCTTTCTTTCTCTCTATAAATGAAGGTTTTTAATGATATAATTTCCTCCCTCAGAACTGGTATGGCTTCATCCCCCAAACTGTGGAATGTTGTATCATTGCTGTCATTTTCTTTAATGAAATCAACTATTCTTTTTTATTAAGTTCTCTTTGAAAAATTCTTTAGGATTAAGTTATTTAATCTCCAGTTGATTTTTAATACTTTTTTTGCAGTAGACCTTTCATTAATGTAATTTCATTGTTGAGCAGTAAAATATCTCTATTTCTGCTTTCCTGCTTTTCTTTGTGAGTTTAATTCTTAAGCCATGATCAATTTTTTATAAAGTGTCATGCACATCTAAGAAATATCCAGACTCCTTTCTAATTCTATTCAATAATTATAAATTTGATATGACATCCAGAGTGCTACCAAATCTAATTTTTCTAATCTCTTCAAGTGCTTTTTTTTTTTTTTTACTATATTTATCTAGGCCTGATGGAGTAGATTTAGGTCCCCCATTATTATAGTTTTATGGTCTAGGTTTGCTTATAATTCATTTAGATATACTTTAAAGTGTTTAGAAACCATGTATTTGAGTGTCTATATGTTAAATACTAAAATCAATTCATAGTCTGTCACCTTTCAGCAAAATGTAGTTTGGCTCTTCATTTCTTTTAATTAACTCTATTTTGCTGAACTTCATTATGACCTCACAAACCTCATCATCCTGAAAGATCATTTCAGTCTTGGTTCTCATATATAATGAGTACTCTCTCCTCCTGGGACTCCACTTAATAGAGGGTAGAAGAAAGAACTTTCCCCAAAACTTCTATTTAAGGAAGGTGCCCAGGCCAGTTATCTCTTTATTTCCAAACTGGTTGCATTTCTTTGAATTTCTTCCTCATGTCCCAGGGGTAGGCACCTTCTCGGCGCCCTCCCCTTATTCCTATTTTCCAGCCCTCACAGTCATTATTTAGGTAAGCAGCCACTATGGAGAAGGGACCAACTCTATCCAACAGCTGTCAACCAACTGCCAAAAAAAGACAAGGCAGGCAGGCCAACATAACTGAAAGAGTAAGGCATTCTAGAGGAGAAACAAGGGCATCATGTGCTGGGTAAGTCAAAGCAATACCATCATCAACTTGAAGACTATCTCCCCTCAGATGCTGACAATGACAACCCAGAACTCTGAATCAAAGAGCCTTGGGAATAGCAATGCATCCACTCCAGTGGTTTCAGCCATCATCTTAGGGAGCAATCCCTGAAAAGATACAGCTTGGTAACTACCTCTGCAAGTGCTACACTCAAAGTTACTGAAAACCCAGAAAAGAAAGCTCTTGGTCACACCATAGTCAAAATTTTAAAACATGGGAAAATTACCTATCTTATTCATGGATAGAAGAAAAGCTCATGACCTATCAAGGAATAGAGAAGATCACATGAGAAAAAAAGGATCATTTTGATTACACAAAATTTAAAAGATTTTCCACAAACAAATTGAATAAAGTAGATTAAAGAAGGAACAACTAGGGGAAAGCTCTTTGCATCAAATTTCTCTGACTGTAGCTTCACTTCGAAGATATATATAAGGAACCAATTAAAATCTGTAAGAAAAACAGATATTCATAATTTATAAACAATCTAAGGATATTAACAGGCAGTTCTCAAAGGAAGAAAGCAACACTATCTATAAACACATTAAAAATACTCCAAATCATTATTAAATAGAGAAAGGCAAATCACTACAATTCTGAGATTCCACATTACACCCATTAAAATGACAAAGATGGCAACAAAGGAAAATGAAAAATGCTGGAGGGGCTGTGGAAAAACAGGCAAAATGGTGTACTGTTTGTGGATCTACAAAAGAGCTCACAGAAAAATGAAAACATCCTTTATGTAAATAAATATTTATGGCCTGTCATTTAGTACTGTAAAAAAAAAATCCTGGAAACTAGAGAAGATTGCCATCAATTGAGAAATTGGTAAATAATGGCATATGACTGTAATGAAATACCATTTTCTACAAGAAATAGATGATTTCATAAAGAAATGGAATGATTATATGAACTGAAGAACAAAGTTATCAAAATCAGAACTACTCACAGTATAAAACCCACAATATGATAAAAAAAAATGAACAATTTTAAGACCTTAATAAACTCCTGAAGAATGAATTGTGAAATCCAGGAGAACAATTTTTACAATAACAATACTGTAAAAATGAAAGCTGCAAGAACCATGATTAATTCAATAATAATTCATGATTTCAGATAACCAATGCTGAAACATGCTATCCATGACAAAGCACTAAGGGATTTGGGATACAAAACGAGATATACATGCTTTTATATATAATTACTGAGCAATTTTTTTCACTTCACTCTGTATGTTTATTACAAGGTATATTTTTTCCTTTTTTTCCCAAAGGGGTGAGCAGTGGAAGAGAAATACAGATTTTTTATCACTTAAAAACAATAGAGAGGTGTGGGCAGGTGCTGCCAATATAAAATGTTGTAAGCACTTTCAGATGAGGTCACTGTATTATTAGTTTTTCTTAACTGTTTTACTTTATTATAAGAGACATCTCTCAAAATAGCTCTAATCAGTAAATTTCTGTTATGTGAAAGCAAAACTTCTAAAAAAAATCTTAGCTAGACTGTTTGCTAATTATATGACCTTGTGTGTCTCATATAAATCACTGGATATCCATCCTCATTTATAAAATGAGGGAACTGGCCTAGTGGCCTCTAATGGCTGTTTTAATTCAAAATCTATGATCCTATGAAATAGCCTTGGAAGAAACCAATGAAACATTTGTTTGCTTGATTTAAAAACATAAACAAAAGACTTTTCCTCTATATGTTTATCAGGGTGTAAGCAAAGCCTTAGGGAAGAATAACACTGCATAAATACAAGAAAAGGGTGGACTGAAATAAAGACTAATTCAGATAAATATATGGGAAGTCAGGAAAGGGCACTAAGGTTCTGGATACTAATCAGGAGGGAGGAGTAGACAGCTGGCTAAAAGGCCAATTTAAATTGACATAGTAAAGGACTCCTTTCTGCTTATGCCCTTTTCATCTGTAATAGGAAAGGGAAGTTGTTACCATATCGTTAACTGAAACATAATTTGCCTTTGTAGACACTATTCTCAGCAAACCTTTTTGGAGCTATAGCTCACCTTGCCCTCATACATCCCCAAATGCAGTATTGTCCCTCACCTTACCCCTCGAGTGTCCAGGAGGAGAGGTCACTTATATGTAGCCCCCCCTGCCATTTTCAAGTCCTTGATTTGCCACAATAAATTTTTTCATGCTCATTCCATATGTCCATATGATCCTTTTCAAATACTTATGCTGTCATATGACAACATGCAAGTCATATTCCACTTTTCTTTAGTAGTTCAGCACCTAATTCATAGTCTTCCAACTCAGCTCCTACCCATGCTGCTTTCAATATTCACAGTGATGGAGCTTATAAAACAGTAACTCCCTTTTTCATCAACTTCCTCAGTTAACATCATATCTATCTCAATTCTATTTCAACCAGCCATGAGGAAGAGGATGAGGAGAATAGAGCAGAGTAGGAAGACATTATATCTAAAATATACTACTTCTAAGATTCTTAATTCCTGTTTCCCTCCCTGATCACAATTACCCAACTTCCACCACTTCTATCATTGCCTTTCCTCTTAATTTTAATCTTTACCTTCTTCTCAACCTCTAGTCCCCATTCTTCATTTCCTCCCTCTTGTTCCACTCTATTGCAACTACTTTGTATTCACTTCTTTATCTTTATAGCCTTGATCCTATAGTTGTCTATGATAAAAAGGCACTCTCCTTTACCCTTAATCCTTTATCCCTTTGTCCTTCCCCTATTTTTGCCCTCTTGATCCTAAACACTGGGGCCTTTCCCCATATTTGTCTTCCTTATCCATTCTCGACAACAGGTACTTCAAATCTTCCCCCTCTCTTTAATTAATTCTACAATTTGAAATTCACACTCCTTACTGACAGCATATGTATGACATCACCTCCTACTTTACTGAAAAACCAATATCTTCCACTGGGGCAGAGCCAAGATGGCAGAGTAAAAGCAGGAACTTATCTGAGCTCCTGCTCCAACAATCTCAAATACCTGTAAAATATGACTCTAAACAAATTTTAGAGCTACAGAACCCACAAAGTGATAGAGAGAAACAAATCTCCTGGTGAAGGCAGCCTGGCAGGCTGACAGGAAGGATCTATCACACTGAGCTAGGAGCTGCCAGTATGAGAGCAGGCCCAGACCCAGGGTGGCCCCCAACCAGCACCACAGACCCACCTGAGAAGACTTCAGGAGAGTGAGTCACCAGCAGCTGTGGCGTTTCCAGACTTCTCAACCCATAAACACCAAAAAAAGTAAAAGGTCAGTAGGGAACTCTATTGGAACTGGGTGACAGAAGAGCTCAGTCCAGCACCTGACACCAGGGCAAGAGGTGGTGGAGGTGAGCCATCTGCAGTTGCTGCTGAATGGCTGCCTCCAGAGCTCCTGGCCTGCAGATTGTATTGAGACCAAGTGACCATTCAGAGGCTAATTGCTCTTCCTTTGACTTGCCTGGATCTGGGTCCCAGTCGTGGGCGGGGCTCCTGGGGTGAGTGTGCCAGAGCTTATGGTGGCTTTAGAGAGGGCACCATCCTCATAGGTATGACAACTGTGAAAACCCCAGCGATTTGCAACACAGCTCTCTCCACTCTTGAAGCAGAGTTCTACTATGGCAAAGAGCTCAAAAGTCAAGTAATTGGCTGACAAGATGAGCAAGGAGAGGAAGCACAATCAGATCATAGAATCCTTTTGAGGGGATAAAAAGGATCAAAGCATGGAACCAGAAGAAATTAACAAAGTCAAAACTCCTGCATCAAAATCCTCCAGGAAAAATATGAACTGGTTATAGGCCATGGAGGATCTCAAGAAGGATTTTAAAAATCAAGTAAAAGAAGTGGATGAAAAATTGGGAAGAGAAATGAGAATGATGCAAGAAAATCATGAAAAGTGAGTCAACAGCCTGCTAAAGGAGACACACACACACACACACACACACACACACACACACACACACTGAAGAAAATAACACCCTAAAAAATAGACTAACTCAAAAAACAAAAGAGGCTCAAAAAGGCAATGAAGAGAAGAATGCCTTAAAAAGCCAAATTTGCCAGATGGAAAAAGAATCTCAAAAGATCATTAAAGAGAATCATTCCTTCAGAATTAGATTAGAGCAATGGAAGCTAGTGATTTTATGAGAAATCAAGATACTATTAAACAGATCCAAACAAATGAAAAAATAGAAGGCAATGTGAAATATCTCATTGGAAAAACCACTGACCTGGAAAATAGATTCAGGAGAGATGATTTAAAAATTATTGAACTACTCGAAAGCCATGATCAAAAAAGTACCTAGACATCATCCTTCAAGAAATTCTCAAGGAATATTGCCAGGATGTTTTAGAATTAGAGGGCAAAATAGAAATTAAAAGAATTCATTGATCACCTCTTGAAAAAGATCCCCAAAAGAAAACTCCTAGGAACATCATAGCCAAATTCCAGAGTCCCCAGTTCAAGAAGAAAATATTACAAGTTGTCAGGAAGAAACAATTTGAGTATTGTGGAAACATAATCAGGATAACACAAGACCTGGAAGCTTCTACATTAAGGAATCTAAGGGCTTGGAATATAATATTCCAGAGGTCAAAGGAGAAAGGATTAAAACCAAGAATCACCTACCCAGAAAACTGAGTATAATGCTTCAGGGGAAAATATGGTCATTCAATGAAATAGAAGACTTTCAAGCATTCTTGATGAAGAAACCAGAGCTGAACAGAAAATTTGGCTTTCAAATACAAGGTAAACAGGAAAAAAAAATCATGAGGAACTTATTAAAGTTGAACTATTTATATTCCTACTTGGAAAAAATGGTAATTGTAACTCATGAGACTTTACTTAGTATAAAGATAGCTGAAGGGAATATATATGCATATATATGTATACATAGCTATCTATGTTTATATAGGAGTGTGTATGTGTGTATAAATACATATGTGAGTGTGTCTATATATGTGTGTACATGTATACATAGATGGAGAGCACAGGATCAGTTGAATAGGAAGGAATGAGATCTAAAAAATAAAATTAAGAGGTAAGAGAGGAATATAACGGGAGGAGAAAGGGAGAAGAATAGGGTAAATTATCTCATATAAAAGAAGCAAGAGAAAACTGCTACAATGGGAAAGAGCAGGAAGGTGAAAGAGAATGGGGCAACCTTAATCTCATTGAATTTGGCCTAAGGGGGGAATAACATACACACTAAATTGGGTATCTTACCTTACAGGAAAGTAGGGGGAAAAGGGATAAGAATAAGGATGATAGAAGGGAGGACAGATTGGGGGAAAGGGTAGTGAGAAGCATCCATTTTTGAAAAGGGATAGGGTCAAAGGTGAAAATAGAATAAGTGGGGGGTGGGATAGGATGGAGGGAAATATAGTTAGTCTTTCACAATATAACTACTATGGAAACATTTTGCATAACTTAACATGTGCAACCTATACTGAATTGCTTATCTTCCCAGTGGAGTTGGGTTAGGAGGGAAGAGGGAAAGAATAGGGAAATCAAGGTTTTAAAAAAATGTTTAAAAAATTGGTTTTTTTACATGCAACTGGGAAATAAGATATACAGGCACTGGTGTATAGAAATACATCTTGCCCCATGAGAAAGTTGAGTCGAGGGAGGGTATAAGAGAGAGCAGATTGGGGAAAGGTGTATTCTGTAGGCTCACTATCTTGGGGTGGTGGTAGTGGAAAGATGGGGAGAAAATCTGTACCTCAAAATCTTTTGGAAATGAATGTTGAAAACTAAAAACAAATAAATAAAAGGTTTTTTAAAAACTCCAAAATCTTCAAATTCTCACTCTTTTCATTGAACTTTGGGAAATGAATTAGCCCTCCTCCTTTCGGAGACTAATCTCTCACTTGTGCTATTTGGTCCTCTTCATACCTATCATTTCTGGAAAGGTATTCCCCTTCTTTTGCAGTCTTTCTCTACTGGCTCCTTTCTCACCACCTAAAAACATAGTTATCTACTCTACCCTAAAAACATTCCAATATCCCAATGAACATATAATCTCATTTATTTTCGAGTTTACTACAATGTTCAGATTGAAACCTATCTCTAATACCTCTCTTCTGTTACTTTTACATGTGTCATCCCATAAATTGATCACTCACCCAATGTACTGTAGGTTATTCTCCTACAGTGTTAGGGTGCAATTTTGTTGGTTCCACTGCCCTTAATTGTGTTAAATTTTTCTTCTCGAAACTTCGTTAGATCTTTCCCATCTTTCTTAGTTGTCCTATTTTCACAAATAAATGCCTTTGGGATGATTTAGATAGTTGGATCTCTTGCCAAGATTTCATTAACTGGTTTTACCCTCTAATGTCTTTCTCTGCTATATGAGATGATACTGTTCATAATCATCAGCGTTCAAGAAATTTTACAAATGCGTTTATATTCTAAACTACTGTTGCCTTTGGCTATCTCTCTTCTCTTGGCAAATAAGTAAAAGGATTCCTTTGTTCTTCTGTGGCAACTGATTCACATAAACTAAATTTTGGCATAAAAATGATATAATTGAGGTTAATAACATTTCTGAGGTCCATTTCTCACTTCATTACTTACTTAAATAATTTAAGATTGAACTGTTTCAATCCCATGTCCTATCTTTTTCTCATCATTATTCTTTTTCCTAGCTTTTTACTAATTCTCATCCTTGCCCTATCAAGTCAGTGATCTAACTCTACACAGAGAGCTAGTTCAGATATACCTAACATATCAATAAAAAAATTCTTTCCTTCTCAAAATATAACCCTATTTTGGAACCAAGGTGGCAGATTATCAGAGGAAGTATTGCTATTACTTCCCCCAGAGCACCTTGAAACAGACCTAAAAAACCATACCAGAATGAGCTACAATTGAGAAATCTAAGAAAAATCACGAGATATTTTTTTCATGCAGATCAACATATGGAGACAGACAGAGGTCTTTGAACATTGGGGACAATGCATAAGCTAGGAACATTTTTGCAGGGGCTTTCCAGGAAATCATAGAAATCAACGACCCTGTCCCAGAACAAGTAGCTGTCCCAAATTCATTGCAGAGTGGCCTAAATTTGTGCAGAATGTAGGAATAAGTGCCAAGTAACAACATTGTTTTTTCACTACCTATGTTTAATTAAGTGACCTGTAACTAGAGGTGACTGTCCAGAGTGAAAACTGGTCATGGACCTCATGCTTTGGATTCAGCAAAAAGAAAGGTCAGAAACAAGCAGCAGCTGTGTGGTGTGGAGCCCAGAATCTCAATTCCAACCCTCAGTCCTGTATGAAGCTTATTGAATAACAACGGAAGGACTGGTAGCCCTAAGAGAAAACTGTAATTATGTCACTCTGAATGAGCAGAACTTTCCAGTAGGCTGCTAGTGGCTGCAACCAGCAGGAGTCTACTTGAATTCCAACCAGGTTAAGGCAACAGGTAGGTTTCTCAGACCTAAAACAAGGTAAGGAATTTTGCAGAGCTCAGACTAGAAGAGCAGTGACCAGACTTTGCCCTGGATCACACCACTTTAAGAGCCCTGAAACTTTGCAGATAGTCTGATTTGCCTCTTAGATTCTGGAATAACATAACATGCAATAACCCCAAGAAAGCAGCAGAAGGACCCAAGAATGGACAAACTCATTCTAAAGATTTCTTCCAAAAAAGTATGCCTACCCCAGACCTAAAAAACCAAAGGCAAGAAAGAGGCTGGAAGAACAAACAAACAAGTTGGAGGGAAAAAGACTCCACCATAGAAACTATCATGATGGCAAGCACATTTGAGATGAAAACCTAGACCATAACTCCAAACTATTAACAAAGAAAGATTCAAAGGAAAATATGGTTTGGGCAGAAATTCAACCTGATGGAAGAGATGAAGTGAAAATTTTAAAAAATAATTTATTTGGTTTTTTTAATAAATGACATGAGTACAGTAGAAAAAAGTAGAAAGGAAATTATAGCTATGGAAAAAAGAATTGTAACTTGAATTAACAGCTTGGCATAAGTTTACCCAATCAAATTGGAATGGATCAAACAGAAACTGGTGACTCTGTAAGGCAAGAAATATTTAAGTAGTCAAAAGGCTGGGAAACAGAAGAAAATAGAAGGCATCTCATAGCAAAAACAACTGACCTGGAAAACATTTTGAGGAACAATAATTTTAATAATGACTGAACTCTCTTATAAGTAATGGTCAAAAAAAGAGCCTCAATGTTATATTTCAAGAAATAACAATACTAAACAAGGATAACATTTACATTCTAAAATGGGGAGATGACATCTCTGAATCATATCATCATGAGGTATCATAAAAGAAATCTAATTAGACAGAAAGTCTGGGAATGGTTTCATCCTGATGGCTGGTCTATTTAGATGATCAGAAAAGGAGAATCAAAGTGGATGTCTAAAGGAATACACCAGTGGGAGAAAGGTTGAGGAAGGATGGGGAAAATTATCTTACATAATCAGAGTGTAAGCAGGAGTTTTTGTAAACAAGGAGAAAGGAGGATGGAGAAGATAATGCTTGAATCTCATTCTCATCTGAGCTGGTCAAAGGAAGGAAGAATAAAAATTACAGTAGAGTACAGAAATATCTTTCATTGAACAGAGAAACAGGAATAAAATAGTAGAAAGGAAGGAGGGAACAAAGGAGAGTTTAGACTAAAGGAGGAGTTTATCCCAAGCAAAACAAATTCTAAGAATGTATACAAATAGGTTTTTTTTTTTTTTGTGGTGGCAAAGAATTGGAAACTGAGGGCATACTTATCAATTGGGGAATAACTGAAAAATTTATAGTATGAAAATGTGATGGGACACTACTGTAGTATAAGAAGTAGTGATGGAGATCATGTCAGAAAAACCTGGAAAGACAAGTATGAATTGTCAAAGTGACAATTCAGAGAATGAAGGGTATAGAAACAGTAGGGAAATTTATATGATATCAACAAGAGTGTAAAGACAATTTTGAAACAATGGCAAACCAAAATTCCAGAGGACTTATGATGAAAACATGCTACCCATGTTTCAAAGAGGTGATAGACTCAGAGTTCAGATTAAGAGATATTTGTTTGGACATGATCAATATGGGAATTTGTTCTATATGACTATGCATATCACTTATAGAGATTTTTTTCTTTAATTTTTCTCAAATGATGTATAGAGATAGAAAAGGAGTGAGAAGACATTTTTTGTTTATCAAAATAATTTAATTTAAAAATACATAATTTATTCCAATTCTGTAATGTTAATCGGTGACCTATTTCAAGCACCTACAAATTATTTTTGTAGAAAAAAAACTCATTATATAAAGGTATAAAGATTCTTTGTAGTGTAAAAGTATTTGACCTCCCTCAACCAATTTTCTTCAGCTGTTTTCCCACATATTTATAATTCCCAAACTGCAAAGTTGCATAGTTTTTTAATCAATTCTCTTTCATTTTGACCACTATGTAGCACTTGACACAGCTGACTATTTCTTCCTTATGTGATGCTCTTATCTTCTGGTTTGCCTCTGCTTACCATACTTTATTTTCACCATCTCTTTTTGTTAGAGATATTCATAAGCATATCCCACTGGGATCTTCTGTCTCTCTCCCTTCCTCCTCTCTCTTTTAACACACACACACACACACACACACACACACACACACACACACACACACATTCTCTCTTTTTTAGTGACCTCATCCTCTTTCATGATTTCTGTGATTACCATTATTTAAATAACTCTTAAACCTACATATCCAGTCCCAATCTCAGACCTGAGTTTCAATCTTGCATCTTCAATGATCTGGTCAACATCTCCATGTAGAAGTAATGTGGTAACCTCAAATTCAGCATATCCAAAGCTAAACTCCTCATCATTCTCCTTCCTCCCAGGTTCCCTGTTTCTGTGATGTCATCACCATTCCTTTTTCCCACAGTCATCCAAATTTTAAATTTCAGAGTCCCATTTTTGCTTCTTTCACTCAGTGTCCAATCATTTACTATGTTTGGTCAATTATGGCCTGAGATTTCTCACATCTGCACCCTCTCCTTTCCTCACAATCCTATTACTCTAGTCTTGACCATCATGATTTCACATATGGACTATTATTAAATGCCCCCAATTAGTCTTCCTGCTTCCAGTCTCTCCCTTCCTCAATATGACCTTCATATAGATAGCAAGATAGAAATCCCAATACACAGTTCTAACCATGTACATCACAGCCCCAAAATTTTTAGAAATACCTAATAATATATTGGATAAAATACAAATTCTACAGATATTTAAGGTTCTCTATAATCTGGCTCTTTTTTGTCTATCCAGGCTTAATTAACACCATTCATCTTTACATACTCTATGTTCCAGTCTAACTTGATCATTCTTCCATCCCCTTTGCATTCTCCTCTCTACATAAACCCATCACTTATACATCAAATATTTTCTCTCTCCACATCTCTGACTGTTGAGATTCTTTTCTTCCTTCAAGACCCAACTTCTTTTTCTTATTCTATGAAACCTTCTCTCTCCCCCAACTTTTGCACTAAAAATGACCTCAAATTCTCCTAGAATTTTTTGAGAGATTCTCACTTTTGCCTGTATTGCATTAATTATTCCTTTTATCTTATTTATTTCTATACACACCTTCCCCTAATAGAGTAGAAACTCCTGCCCTATGGAAAGGGACTGTGTTTTTCATGTTTTTGCTGTTTAATAAGCAAAAATTTTACATGCTGTTTAAAAATCAGTTCTCCAATAAAGATATTACAGAATACATGTCAAAAAAATTGTTGACCCATAGCCAACCATAGGACCCCAGATATAAGCTTAACAACTCCCAGATTCCCCTAGGCAGTAAAACTCCAGAAGTTAAGAAAGAAAATAAAAGCCTAGTGGGTAAGCCATTCCATGTCTTGTCTATTTGGGATTATTTATTCAGATCTGATTTTTAATTCTTCAACCAATTTAGTCTGATGATTTATAGCGCCATTTGAATGTGGCTATGACAACACCTATTTGTGATATTCACATGTAGAAAATTAAGTGGTTATTATGCCAAGTTACCTAACAAATTTGGAACTGTACAGCAACATATGAACACTTGGTTTTTCTATCCAATTAATACCTTTTATTTCAGCACTTAGCACAGATGGAATGTATGACCCGACTAAACCTTCAACACCTTTTACTATAATCTTAATTTAGTTCTATATAACTCTTTGCAAAGTTTTAGAAAATTTGAAAAGCTGACTATGACAATACTAGAAAATGAAGAATATACTTGATAAGAAAATGTAGAAACAACAATAAAAATGCAGGTTGGATAGAAAAAATTCAAATTGTTTGTAGCTAAACCTCACAAAAGATTTAGGACCAGTCCTGAATTGCACAAATACTGATTGTGGGTTTCACATTATAGGACTCCTAGGTTCATTTTTTATTACTGCCTATACCAGGGGGCCTGGACCCCATGCCTCAGAGCCACATATGGCCCTCTAGTCAAAGGCAGGCCTTTGACTGAATCCAAATTTCACAGAACAAATCCCTTTAATAAAAGTATTTGTTCTGTAAAATTTGGAGTCAATCAAAAGGTCATACCCAAAGACCTAGAAGGTCACATTTGGCCTCAAGGTTACAGGTTTCCCACCCCTGGCCTATATTATTAAATGGAAATAGATACTTGAGAGACTTAACTAGCTGCTAATGTAAACTTCCCTATACACATATACATACATAATATATATGTGTATATATATATATATATATATATATATATATATATATATACATATATATGTCTTGAAATATCTAGGCAATGAAGTTCAAGCTGAAAGTTTTTGCTGCAATTATCTAAATATTTTGTTTCATCATCCACTCCTTTTTCTAGTAGACACAGGACCTTAAAGATTGTATTGTGTCCTTTTATGTAATTTCCACACATCATCATGATCTTATTACCATCTTTATGAAGTAGAGACAAGATAGCATATTAGAGACAGCCATCCAGTTTTTTTTTTTTTTAATAATTCCTCAAGGGGTGGCTAAGTGGCGCAGTGAATACAGCACTGGACCTAGAGTCAGGAGGACAGTTCAAATCCAACCTCAGACACTTGACACACTTCCTAGCTGTGTCATGTAAGCCCAATTGCCCTGCCCTCTCCCCTCCAAAAAGCCAAAAAAAATGTCTCAAATAAAATTTTGAAGTAACAGAATTAGCAAAAGGTTGGGATGAGACATTTTTCGTGTCTAAGAAAACAAGAGATTAGCAGGAGAAGTTTGAGACAGTGAGGTAGAGGCCCATCTGGAGACTACACCCAGGAACAAGTGAAGCAGCAGCTTCAGGAGTTCTTAGGCCATAGATGGTAAGTGGGCCAGACAACTGGGTAGAAAGAGATTTATAGGGGACTCTGCTGATTTTTGGTACAACTGGCACTGACTGGCAACTCTAGTGTCCATATGCAGCTCTGCGACACAGTTCTAGGGCAGAGAGGACAGCTGGTGGTTGGTCACAAGGTAGCAGGAGCCTGGTCACAGTTCTAAAGCAAAAAGGACTGTTGCACTTGTAAGTGCAGGGGATCGAGGGCCCTACCTGGATAAAGACCAGAGAACAGACCAAGAGATCAATGACCACACTTACCCTCAGGATAACACTACTTTGGAAACACTGAAAACTTGCATACCACTAGAAGTAGCTCTGAAAACAGCAGCACAAAAAAGCCTGCTTGGGAAAGTGCTCCTCATTCTTAGGTGAGCAGAGTCTAACTTTAAGATAAAGTTCAGGGGGGGTGGAGTCAAGATGGCAGAGTAGAAACAGGACTTCCACAGGGCTCTGGCTCCAACCAACTCCAATTCATGTAAAAGGTGACTCTAAACAAACTCTGGATCTACAATACCCACAAAATGACACAGAAAAGCTAACCTCCTGCTGAGGTCAGCCTGGCAGGACAGCAGAAATCAGCCAGCACAGAGCTCTGAGCCCCAACCCCAGCCCCATGCCAGCCAGAGATTTTAGCCTCAGGGCTGCCTGACCAGCCACCTGCTGGAATGACTTCAGATCATCAGGAGCTGTGGTGGTTTCCAGAATTATCAACCCATAGATGCTAAGGACAAAATGAGAGGTCTGTGCAGTGTGGACTTTCGGATCCAGTAGTTTGGGAGTGTAGTCAACCTTTATCCCCTACGACTGACTCCAGATGGTAGCTTCAGCTCCTGGCCTGCAGATTGTAGGGGGACCAAGTGACCAGTATGAGGGGCAATCTCTCTTGCTTTAACCTGCTTGGATCTGGATTACTGTCTAGGGTGGAGGTCCTGGGGTGTGCGACCAGCCTGGAGAGTGTGTAGAGGCTTCAGAGAGGGCACCCAACTAATAAAAACCCCAGTGATTGGGACAAAGCTCCCCTGTCTGGTAGCAGAGCCCTACTATGGCAAAAAGTTCAAAAGTCAAGTAATTGAGAGGCAACATGAGCAGGTAAAAGAAACAAACCAAGCAGAGCAATCCAACTTTACACTCCTATTTCAGGGATAAAAAAGGATCAAAGCGTGGAACAGGAGGAAGACAGCAAAGTCAAGAAGCACAAGAAGCTTGAGAAGATAAACAGGAAAAAGAAATCATAAGGAACTTATCAAAGTTGAACTATTTACATTCCTACATTCCCACTTTTGAAAAGGGACAGGATCAAAGTAGAGAATAGAACAAGTGAGAGGTGGGATAGGAGGGAGGGAAATATAGTCAGTCTTTTACAATATATCTACTATGGAAATGTTTTGCATAGCTACACATGTACAACCTATACTGAATTGCTTATATTGCCAGTGAGGGTGGGTGACAAGGGAGGAAGATAATGAATATGAAATTCAAAGTTTAAAAATCAAATGTTTTATATATATATACTATTATCAATATTATTTTACATGTAATTGTGAAATAAGATAGACAGGCACTAGGGCATAGAGATCCACCATGCCCTACTGGAAAGTTGGAGGGGGTATGGGAGAAGCTATGGGAGAGATCAAATTGGAGGAGCAGATATCCCATGGGATTGCTATTTTGGGGTTGTGGGTAGGGGAAAATGGGGAGAAAATTTGTAACTCAAAATGTTGTGGAAATGAATGATGTAAATTAGAAGTTAATAAAGCATTAGATAAAAAAAATTTAAAACATGTTTAAAAAAATAAAAGATAAGTTCAAAGCCAATAAATAGGGTGGAAAATGACAGAAACAACAAAACAAGAATTTTACTATACAAAGCTGATAAGGTGACAGGGAATACCAAAACTCAGAAAAACACAGCAATGTGAAAACAGCTACAAACAAAGTTCAAATAAAAATGCAGATTTAACCTAAATACAATAAGAACTCCCATAAGAGTTAAAGAAAGAGATGAGTTATAGAGGAAATATTGGAATGATATAAGAAAATTATGAAAATAAAATTAACAGCTTGGTAAAAGAGGCTCAAAAATGCTGAAGAAAATAATACCTTAGTAGGTGGCACAGTGTATAAAGCACCTGCCCTGGGATCAGGAGGACCTGAGTTCAAATCCATCCTCAGACATTTAACACTTACTAGCCAGGTGACCTTGGGTGTGTCACTTAACCCCAACTGCCCTGCCTTCCCCCCTCCAAAATAAAAAGCAAAAAACCCTTAAACAGAATTGGCCTAGTGGAAAAGGAAGTACAAAAGATCATTGAATAAAATAATTCCTACAAAATTAAGATTGGGCAAGTGGAAGCTAACAACTCTATAAGACATCAAGAAGCAATAAAACAAAGTCAAAAGAATGAGAAAAAGAAGAAAAATGGAAATATTTCCATGGAAAAAACAAATGACCTAGAAGATATATCAAGGATATATGATTTCAGAATTTTCAGACTACCTGAAAGCCATCACCATAAAGATAGTCTAGACATCATGTTAAAAGAAGTTATTAAGGAATATTAACCTGATATCTTAGATCCAGAGAGAAAAATAAAAATTTAAAGAATGTACTGATCACATCCTAAAAGAGATCCCAAAATGAAAACTCCTAGGAATACTATAGCCAAATCACAGAACTTCCAGGTCAAAGAAAATTATTCAACCAGTTAGAAAGAAATAATTCAAACATCCTGGAGTGAAAATCAGGATAACACAAGATTTAGTGGCTTCTCTGTTAAAGAAGTGGAGAGCTTGGAATATGATATGCCCAAAGGCAAAGGAGCTAGGCTTAGAACCAAGAATCACCAAACCAGCAAAACTGAGCATAATCCTTCAGGGGAAAAGTGAATATTGAATGAAATAGAGGACTTTCAAGCATTTCTGATGAAAAGACTAGAGCCAAGTAGAAAATCTGATATTCAAACAAAAAAATCAAGGCAAACATAAAAAGATTAATATGAAAGATTAATCATAAGGGACACAATAAAGTTAAACTATTAACATTCGTACATGAGAAGATGATACATGTAACTCCTAAGAACATTATCATGATTACAGCAGTTAAAAGGAATTTACATAGAGAGAGGACAAGGATATGAGTTGATTACGTTGGAACGATCTCCAAAAAGTAATAATAACAAAAAGGGACTGAGAAGGATGAATGCACTGGGAGAAGGGAAGAGGGAAAGGTAAAATGGGGAAATTCTCACATAAAAGAGGTCCACAAGGAAAAGTTTTATAATGGAGAGGGAAATGGGCATAGGTTGATGAGCAATTCTTGAACTTCACTCTTATTAAATTGTTTCAAAGTGAGAAGAATGAACAAACACACACACACATGCACACTCAGTTGTGTATGGAAATGTAACTTACTCAAAGAGGAAATGGGATGGAAAGGAGACAAGAGAAAGGGCAGCGGGAGGATAAAAAGGAAAGGCAGATTAAACAAATCAGTGTGTGGAAGTAAAATAGACTTAGAAGGAGGAGAGTGGGAGAGAGGGTACAGAGACATAAAGAGAGACAGAGACAGAAAATGGAATGGATGAAAATAAACACTAATCATAACTTGTGAATGTGAATAGGAAGAGCTTACTTATAAAACAGAAGCAGATGTCAGAATGGATTAGAAACAAGAATCCAACAATATGTTGTTTACAAGGGACACATTTGAAAGAGAAAGGCATGCCCAAGTTAAAATAAAGAGATGGAACATAATCTAATATGCTTCAGCTTAAGTTAAAAAAGGCAGGGGTAGGGCGGAGCCAAGATGGCGGAGTAAGAAACAGCTCATCCAAGCCACTCTGCCCCCACATTCCCCCAAACGATGTAAAAGAGGACTCTGAACAACTTCTGGAGCCCCAGCACCCACAGAACGACACAGAGAAGCTAACCTCCCACTGAGGACAGCCCAGCAGCCCTACAGGAAGGACCAGCGCAGTGGTCTGGGACCTGGCAGCGTGCAGTGCGCAGAGCGCAGGAGCCGAGCCGAGCCGAGCCCAGGTCCCCATGAGCCGAGGTTTTAGCCCCAGGGCGGCAGGGCCAGCAGCCAGCTGGAGGAACCCCAGAACACCAGCAGCTGTGGCGAATCCAGAATTATCAACATAGACTTGCCTGGGACAAAGTAAGAGGTTAGTGTCCTATGGACTTTGGGACTGGTATTAGGGAATGCGTCGGCTCCCTCCCCTGGGGGCTAGAAGCCGCTGAGGACAAACGCCATTTTGTAGTTTTCAGAGGCAGCGCCCGCTCCCAGCCTGCAAATTTGTAGGGAGATCCAGCGATCAGTCTTGGGGGGTAATCGCTCTTGCTTTAACCTCCCTGGATCTGGATTGTGATCTAGGGTGGAAGTCGTGGGTGGGTTTACAGCTTGCCAGAAACGGAAGTTGCCCCCCACACGTTCGGGACGAAAATTCCTCTGTCTGGCCTTAAAGCCATAGTGTGGCAACAAGCCCAAAAGTCAAGTAATTAAGTGGCAACATGCCAAGGCAAAGGAAACAGAAAAATGCAACCCTAGACTCCTATTTTGGGGGCATAGAGCAGGAAGAGGACTGTGAGGTCAGAAGTCCTGCTCCAAAAGCCCCAGGGGAAAACATGAGCGGGTTGCAGGCCATAGAGGACCTTAAGAAGGACTTTAAAAATCAAATAAGAGAAGTGGAGGAAAAATTGGAAAGAGAAATGAGAAGGATGCAGGAAAAGTATGAAATGAGGGTCAACAGCCTGACTGAGGAAAACAACACCTTAAAAAATAGACTAACTCAAATGGCAAAGGAGGCCCAAAAGGGCAATGAGGAGAAGAATGCCTTAAAAAGTCGAATTTGCCAGATGGAAAAAGAATCTCAAAAGTTCACTGAGGAGATTCATTCCTTCAGAGTTAGACTGGAGCAAATGGAAGCTAATGACTTTATGAGAAATCAAGATGCTGTTAAGCAGATCCAAACAAATGAAAGATTAGAAGGCAATGTGAAATATCTCATGGGAAAAACCACTGACCTGGAAAATAGATCCAGGAGAGACAATTTAAAAATTATTGGACTACCTGAAAGCCATGATCAAAGAAAGAACCTAGAAATCACCCTTCAAGAAATTCTCAAGGAAAACTGCCCTGATGTTTTAGATCCAGAGGGCAAAATAGAGGTTGAAAGAATCCACCGATCACCTCCTGAAAAAGATCCCCAAAAAAAAACTCCCAGGAATATTATAGCCAGGTTCCAGAATCCCCAGATCAAGGAGAAAATACTTCAAGCAGCCAGGAAGAAACAATTTCAATATTGTGGAAACACAATCAAAATAGCCCAGGACCTGGCAGCTTCTACACTGAGGGATCGAAGGGCATGGAATATGATATTCCAGAGGGCAAAAGAACTGGGAATGAACCCAAGGGTCACCTACCCAGCAAAACTGAGTATTTTGTTTCAGGGAAAATATGGTCATTCAGTGGAATAGAGGACTTTCAAGCATTCTTGAGGAAAAAACCAGAATTGAATAGAAAATTTGACATCCAGACACAAGAAGGAAGAGATGCCTGAGAAGGTAATCAGGAAAAGAAATCAAAAGGAACTTATCAAAGTTGAACTATTTACATTCCTATATGGAAAAGCAATAATTGTGACTGATGATAGCTTTCTCACTATGAAAATAATGGAAGAAGGGGGTGTGGTCATATGAATACATATGTGAATGTGTGTGTATATGGTTACAGTTATATATGGATAGAGGGCATAAGTTGAATTTGTTGGGAAGGGAGAATACTCAGGGGATGAAATTATGAGGTGAGAGAGGAGGGTGGCAGGAGGAAATGGGGAGAGACAGGGTAGTGTAAACTGTCCCATGCGGAGGAAGCAAGGGGAAGTGGTTGCAAAAGAGGGGGAGAATAAGGAAGGCTAAAAAGGCAAAACCACATTCAAACTGAATTTGGTTCAGGGAGAGAATGGCATACATAGTAAATGGGATATCTCAACCTGCAGCAGGATAGGGGGAAGGGGGATGGGAGGAGGGATGATGGATGGGAGGGCATCCCTGGGGTGAGGGGAGGTTGGAAGTACCCACTATAGAGGAGGGACAGGATCATGTAGGGAATGGACCAGGTGGGGGGTGGGATGAGTGGGAGGGAATTATAAGCAGCCTTGTACAATATATCTACTATGATAATGTTTTGCATAGCTAGACATGTACAACATATACTGAATTACTTATCTCCCAAGAGGGAATGGGTGACAAGGGAGGAAGGAAATGGATCTGAAATTTGAGGTCATAACATTAAATGTTTCAAATATATATAAATACTATTATTAATACTCTTTTGCTTGTAATAGGGAGATAAGATGTGCAGGCATTGGGATGCAAAGACTCACCTTCCTCTAATGGAAAAGTCGATGGGGGTATGGGAGAAGGTATGGGAGAGAGCAGATTGGAGGAGGCGATGTCTTGTGGGATTACTGTTCTGGGAGGTTGGGTAGGGGAATAATGGGGGGAAAATGATTGTAACTCAAAATCTGGCGGAAATGAGGTTATGTAAAACAGAAGTTAATAAAGCATTTGTTTAAAAAAAAAGGCAGGGGTAGCAATCATGATTTCAGAAAAAGCAAAAGCAGAAATAGATCTAATTAAAAGAGATAATCAGGGAAACTACATTATGCTGAAGAGTACCATAGATAATGAAGCAATATAAGATTTTTACACTAAGTTTCTCTGATAAAAGGACCATTTCTCAAATGCATAGTGAGGATAAAACTGAGTCAACTTTATAAAAATAGGAGCTATTCCCCAATTGGTAAATGATCAAAGTATATAAACATGCATTTTTTCAGAAGAAGAAATCAAAGTCATTTATAGTCATATGAAAAAATGCTCTAAATGACTATTGATTAAAGAAAGGCAAATTAAAATAACTTTGAAATAATACCTCACTCCTATCAGAAATGCTAAATGCTGGAAGGGACATGGGAAAAATAGGTACACCAATGAACTGCTGGTGGGGAATAGCTGAACAAATGGGCGTAGTGTGTTATAAGAAACGATGAGGGGAATGGTTTCAGAAAAACATGGCAAGACCTATATAAACTGATGCAAAGTGAAGTGAAAAGAATGGGGAGATCATTGTGCATAGTAGCACCAATGTTTTAATGATAACCAACTGTGAAAAACTTGGCTACTCTGATCTATACAATGATTGAAGACAATTCCAAAGGATTCATGATGAAAAAAATGCTGTCTACCTTCAGACAGAGAACTGATGAACTCTGAGTACAGATTGAAGCATATTTTTTTTAGCTTTCTTCATATGTTTTATTTTGCAACATAGTTAATATGGAAAAATGTTTTGCATGATTTCACATGTATAATTTATATCATATTGCTTGTCTTCTCAGTGGGTAAAGAAAGGGGTAAGAGGGAGAGAGAGAGACTTTGGAACTTTATTTCAAAAAATCTTAAAATAAATAGCAATTTAAAAAAAATTAAGGAAAAAGTCATTTTCACTTCCTTTGGGAATACTGTGGGTTGATTAGTGATTAGGCATGTGATTCCATTAGTATAAGGAGCTCCTGGATGAGATGATTACTTCTGCCAATGTTAAATCCTATCAACACCTTCTCTGCAACATATTGTCTTAAAGAATTAACTGGGGGCATTAAGAGGTTAGGAGCTTTTCCCACGGTCACAGAAGCAGTGTGAGTGCAAGGAGGACTTGAAAACAGGTCTTATGAACTTCTAGGGCCAGTTTTCCATCCACTACCCCATGCTGTACCCCCACTGCCATCTGGATGCTATTACTGGCTGAGATTAGGGCAGGTAGGTGTTGCAGTGAATAGAACACTGGGCTTGGATGAGGAAGATTTATCTTCATGGATCTTTCAAATCCAGACTCAGACACTCACTAACTGTGTGACTCTGGCAGTCACTTTACCCTGCTTGCCTCAGTTTCCTCATCTGTAAAATGAGCTGGAAAAGGAAATGGCAAACCACTTCAGTATCTTTGCCAAGAAAACCCCAAATGGGGTGACAAAGAGTTGGACATGACTAAAAAATAACTGAATAATAATTAGCTGAGATGCCTGAAAATCAGACATACTACTAGAATTCGATTTAGGTAAAAAATGGTCTAGATGTATTCATTTCAGATGCCAATCTTTCTGGGTAGGCACAATCCCAAATTCAAAACAGGGAAAGTATTTTGGAAACAAAACATCCATGAAGATGGAGAGGTATAATTGCCTATTAAACCATATTAAGGAAAGCAAAATTCCCTTTGGAGCAAACTACTCACTTTTGATTAGGTGTGCTGGCCATGGAAACCTAACAGCCTTTCTTTCATTAAAAAGCACCTTTCTGTCCATCAGTTTCAGATCAACACTGAATTCAATCAGCTATCTTATTCTAACCAAACATAAAAATATATCTCTTTCCTTTGGGATTTATGATTAGAATCTGTAATAATAAATAAGGCCTGTGGTTTGAGAAATTATAGAGACTTTGAGCATGAGACCAAAAGGATATAAGATAAAGATGTCTTTTCAAGGTAAAGCATTTTTGTCACCTTTGACAGTTACTTGAGGGAGGGGTCACCAAACCTCCTCCAGAACCCTACACTAAGAATAGTAAGCCCTTTCAAATGTTCTATGCATCAGAAGCCAATACAAGATGAAATCTACAAAAATAGTCATCTTGGAATATTCCACCATTCTGAATACTTTTGAAAGCATAGAACACATATTCAAACAACTGCCTGAATTTTCTAAATTTTAAAATGAAGTCTTTATGATAAGCAAATACAGCTCCCCTCTCCCCATTTTTGTCCTATTTCTCTCTCACTGTTTCCTTTTCTCCCCCTCCCCATCACTTTTTTTCTAACAGCAAAGACAAGATTCACCAATAGGAATCTTACTAAACAGGGCTTGAGAAATCACTAAAAAGATTTCCTGAGAACCTAGAAAGCACCCTAGTAATGACAGACTTTGTTTATCCTCCAACCAGTTCCAAGGGGATCTTCTTTCCAAGTTTCTCTTCACAGTCACTGGTGTTTCCTTAATCTTTAGCAAGTCAGTGCCTATTGAATAGGATGGTTAAAGCTGATTTCACAAGATTTATTTAAATATTAACAAAAGTAGAACACCTAGCCGCCCCAGCAAGACCAATTTTCCTATGTGACCCTGTTTCACAAACAATACACAGAAGGCACTGGAGTTTTTGGAATCCAGATTCTAACAGTTTCACTTTTGATCTGGTCAGACAAGATCATAAAGACAGCTTTGGAGGGATTAATAATCTAACTTTATTCTAGTTTATTCTTCTTAGAAAGGTTGCTGATAATGGGAGCACCAACTCCTACAGCATTCCCTAATCACCCATCTCACTGGGGTGAGTGAGAAGGGGAAGCAACTACCACTAGATCTTGATGGGGTCAATGGAGACAGGCACAGCATTCCAACTTGTACGTTCCCTTAAGTCCCCTCAAGCCTCAATGGGGGCCAGTTGAGGCAGATACATGCATTTCTCTATGCATTATCCAAGTCCAAAATGGGTTCACCCTTCACTGACCAGAGCCCACTTGCCTTATAGAGCAATAGATAAAGAAGGCATCTTGCCAGCCTCACAGGTTAATTTCAGCAATACTGTCATTCGGCACAAGTGCTGTAAATATCACATTATGTCACCCTATATCCCACAGTGCAGTCTTACAAGGAGTGCCTATTACTATAATTCTAGGAATTACTATCTATGATCCTTGGAGCTATTCTGGGAAGTATTGTCTAATACCTGAAAACTAGAGATTGTCATGGTCGTGGATCTTGAGAAACTAAACTCTAAAAAGGATAACAAAATCCTACTTACATACAGACTCCTAAGCAAATGCACTCTGACCCACAAGTAATCAGCTCTGAACTTTCATACTGTGATAGTCCTTTTGGGTCAGAGAACAAAATCTTACTTTGAAATCTGGCTCTATTCATTCTCCTATATATTGTTTGTTATGGGATGGGGGGGGGGGGGTTGTGTTTATTTTTTTGTTTTATTTTGTTTTTTTCGGTGAAGAATTGTACAGAGTTGTCTTATTTTGATGTCTTTGTACTTTTCTTTCTTGATAGTAGAGAGGAATAGGTCTTAGTCTGAATCTCATTGTAAAGGGTACAAAACAGAGCAGTTATTTATTTCCAGGAGAATTGTCTAGTAATGTATTTAAGTTGGAAATTAACTGAACTGTATTGGGCAATAACAAAGACCTTTACCAAGACATAAATTATAATTTGAGTAAAAGGAAATTGACAGATCAAGATTATGAATGACCTCTGCCCTGGCACATTGTCTATCACCTGCCTAGTAAGCACATTGACAAATACTTGGTGAATTGTATTGTTCAGTTGTACTGGCTTTACTGAGAAAACACAATCAATCAATAAGAATCTATTAAATACCTGCTGTGAATCTGATACCATACTAAATGCTGCAGATAAAGAGAAAAAAATGAAATAGTCCCTTCAAGAAGATTACATTCTATTAGTGGAGACAGAATATAGTTATATAAACATATTCAAACTATGCTTAGTAATTAAATGGATCAATCATCCCATTAATTCAGGAAAATCATTTAGGATCAGATATTGTAAGCCACGTCTACCTCCTAATCTTGTGTGACTGGTCTCCGAGGCCTTCCACACATCTTCCACAGAGATTTCCATCAATAGTCTGGAGGCCTTCTTTATTTTAGGAGAGGGTACAATTAGAACATGTTATCTACCCACCCATTATCTATCCACTGTTCTCACCATCCATCCTGCCTATTCTTTCTATCATAGAATTTCTCAATGGCATCTTTCCCCCCCCACAATAAATTAAATATAAATATATATGCATACATATATGTGTGTACATATATGTGCATATAAGCACATGTGCATATATATGAATTACTCTATTGTATATATACATACAAATATCCATATTTATATACATACATACATATGTGAATATACATTTGGAGTAGTCCTATTTCATTGATTTGGGAAAATCCCAGTGAATGTCTTTCAATTAATGCAGGTAAACACTTGTTCTATATATTATCAATCAATCAGCATTTATTAAATGTTACTATGGACTAAGCACTGTGTTGTCTTAGAGAATTACCTAAGGCATTGAGATGTGACTCATTAAACATGGGTAAAAGGGGATTTGAACTCAGGTCTTCCTGACTGAAAGAGAGGCCTGCTCTTTTTCTATTGCACCACACAATCTCTCACTTTTCAGGCAAAATAAGTACTAGATCATTTGTCAGGGGCAGGCACTAGAAGGAGATCAAAAAAAGACTTCATTGTTTTCCATATCTATAATGGAAACGATAATTCTTTTTCTAGGTCTCTTATGCTGTACCCCATCTGCATTCCTACCAACCTGAATACAGAAAATCTTGATTAAAAAAAATCTGTGAGATACTGCAACTATAGATTGTACATTCTTAATGGTTAAATAATAAGATGAAAGTTAAATCTTTTGCTTGATCAGAAAGAAAGGAATCTCTGGTAATATGGGAGAGGAGGCAGTAGCAAAGAGAAGGAGAAGAAAAGGAAGGGAACAGTAATGGAAAGAAGGAAATGGTATTGAAGAGAATAGGAGAAAAGGAGAGTTCCATGGGTTCCTGCATCTCTAAGCTATATGGTTCGAACCAGAAAATGATTATGCTTCCCTTCAACTCAGAAATTCTGTAATTTTAAGATTCTATCAGTTTGGAAAAGGGTAAAATTGCATTTTCTTTTACAAGGAACTCTAAGAGTAAGACTGGCATTTGAATGTATTCTGGAGTATCCCAGAATCAAAGTACTATCGTTGACATTATTTTCTCTACCTAATTCTCTAAGCCAGAAGACAGGAAGAACTGGGCAGGCTCCCAGTATTTGTTCTGCTGCTTCTAGGGGGTTAGCAAAACTCCTGCACCAGGGCTTATCTACTCCCCCAGTCCCACCATGCAAAGATAATTCACTCTTCCCTGCTAATTCATTAGAAAAGAGTCAAAATTTCTTTATTGCTAACAATGAAACTTCAGTACAAAACTTGGGACATCATTTCCAATCTTCACGTAGTTATAAACTAAAGAACGAATGCATTACAAAGCATTTTTATTAAACACTATGTATCTACCATGTACTGTGCTAAGAAAAAAAGTAAGACAATATTTTCCTCCCTTCTGGGCACTCTGTAATCCTGCTCAGATGGCCTGTTTAATATATGTAACATTTCTTCACCCAACCCCATGCCTGTTTTCCATTCTTAGAATGGCCTCTCTCTCTCTCTCTCTCTTCATCTCTTAGCTGCTCTGACTTCCTTTAAAATTTAACTCAAATCCCACCTTTTGAAAGAAGCCCTTTTAGCTACCCCCTGCTATTGCTGCCTGTCTTCTGATATGTTCTTCCATCTACTCTGGATATATGATATACATGCATATATGTCCACATATATCACATATAGGTGTATACAAATGTGTTCATATGTCTTTACATCTCCTCCATTAGCACATGGACTTCTTGAGGCCAGAGACAGTACTTTTGCCTTTTTTATGTCTCCAAGGCTGAATACAGGACCTGGACAGTACGATATGCTTGGAAAATGTTAGTTGATTGATTGATTAATTGGGACAATTTCTCTTAAGGAGTTCACATTCTAGTAAGGGAAAGATAAAGATGTCAGCTGCTTACATTGTTGTTCAATCATTTCAGTCACATCTGACTTTGTGACCCCATTTGGGGTTTTCTTGCCACAGATACTGGAATGCTTTGCCATTTCTTTCTTCAGCTCATTTTATAGATAAAGAAACTGAGGCAAACAGAGTTAAGTGACTTGCCCAGAGTCACATAGCTAGAAAGTATCTGAGGCCAGATTTGAACTCAGGTCTCCCTGACTTCAGGCCTAGCACTCTACCCACTGTGCCACCCAGATGCTAGTAAGGTCAAAATGTCCTTGTAGTACTTAGGGTCAGTAGCAAAACAGATGGTAACGTATCTTCTGGAATATGATTTTTATTAATATAATCATAGAGGGACCAAAGATTCTTTGGAAGTTTAGTTACAGAGGACTGAAATCTTTTTTCACAATAGACAAAGGTTATATAGTTATTGTTTGCCATTTTACTTCTCAATTGCTATTCAACCACAAGAGAATTTGTAAGGATGCTCCCTTAAGACTGTAGAATCCCAGATCTAGAGGTGGAAGGATCACAAAGGCTGGCTAGCCCAACTCTATCATTACAGTGAATCATGGTTCTAAAGAGGGAAGGGCTAGGGTGGCTAGGTGGTGGAGTGCTTTGTAATGCATTCGTTCTTTAGTTTATAACTACGTGAAGATTGGAAATGATGTCCCAAGTTTTGTACTGAAGTTTCATTGTTAGCAATAAAGAAATTTTGACTCTTTTCTAATGAATTAGCAGGGAAGAGTGAATTATCTTTGCATGGTGGGACTGGGGGAGTAGATAAGCCCTGGTGCAGGAGTTTTGCTAACCCCCTAGAAGCAGCAGAACAAATACTGGGAGCCTGCCCAGTTCTTCCTGTCTTCTGGCTTAGAGAATTAGGTAGAGAAAATAATGTCAACGATAGTACTTTGATTCTGGGATACTCCAGAATACATTCAAATGCCAGTCTTACTCTTAGAGTTCCTTGTAAAAGAAAATGCAATTTTACCCTTTTCCAAACTGATAGAATCTTAAAATTACAGAATTTCTGAGTTGAAGGGAAGCATAATCATTTTCTGGTTCGAACCATATAGCTTAGAGATGCAGGAACCCATGGAACTCTCCTTTTCTCCTATTCTCTTCAATACCATTTCCTTCTTTCCATTACTGTTCCCTTCCTTTTCTTCTCCTTCTCTTTGCTACTGCCTCCTCTCCCATATTACCAGAGATTCCTTTCTTTCTGATCAAGCAAAAGATTTAACTTTCATCTTATTATTTAACCATTAAGAATGTACAATCTATAGTTGCAGTATCTCACAGATTTTTTTTAATCAAGATTTTCTGTATTCAGGTTGGTAGGAATGCAGATGGGGTACAGCATAAGAGACCTAGAAAAAGAATTATCGTTTCCATTATAGATATGGAAAACAATGAAGTCTTTTTTTGATCTCCTTCTAGTGCCTGCCCCTGACAAATGATCTAGTACTTATTTTGCCTGAAAAGTGAGAGATTGTGTGGTGCAATAGAAAAAGAGCAGGCCTCTCTTTCAGTCAGGAAGACCTGAGTTCAAATCCCCTTTTACCCATGTTTAATGAGTCACATCTCAATGCCTTAGGTAATTCTCTAAGACAACACAGTGCTTAGTCCATAGTAACATTTAATAAATGCTGATTGATTGATAATATATAGAACAAGTGTTTACCTGCATTAATTGAAAGACATTCACTGGGATTTTCCCAAATCAATGAAATAGGACTACTCCAAATGTATATTCACATATGTATGTATGTATATAAATATGGATATTTGTATGTATATATACAATAGAGTAATTCATATATATGCACATGTGCTTATATGCACATATATGTACACACATATATGTATGCATATATATTTATATTTAATTTATTGTGGGGGGGGAAAGATGCCATTGAGAAATTCTATGATAGAAAGAATAGGCAGGATGGATGGTGAGAACAGTGGATAGATAATGGGTGGGTAGATAACATGTTCTAATTGTACCCTCTCCTAAAATAAAGAAGGCCTCCAGACTATTGATGGAAATCTCTGTGGAAGATGTGTGGAAGGCCTCGGAGACCAGTCACACAAGATTAGGAGGTAGACGTGGCTTACAATATCTGATCCTAAATGATTTTCCTGAATTAATGGGATGATTGATCCATTTAATTACTAAGCATAGTTTGAATATGTTTATATAACTATATTCTGTCTCCACTAATAGAATGTAATCTTCTTGAAGGGACTATTTCATTTTTTTCTCTTTATCTGCAGCATTTAGTATGGTATCAGATTCACAGCAGGTATTTAATAGATTCTTATTGATTGATTGTGTTTTCTCAGTAAAGCCAGTACAACTGAACAATACAATTCACCAAGTATTTGTCAATGTGCTTACTAGGCAGGTGATAGACAATGTGCCAGGGCAGAGGTCATTCATAATCTTGATCTGTCAATTTCCTTTTACTCAAATTATAATTTATGTCTTGGTAAAGGTCTTTGTTATTGCCCAATACAGTTCAGTTAATTTCCAACTTAAATACATTACTAGACAATTCTCCTGGAAATAAATAACTGCTCTGTTTTGTACCCTTTACAATGAGATTCAGACTAAGACCTATTCCTCTCTACTATCAAGAAAGAAAAGTACAAAGACATCAAAATAAGACAACTCTGTACAATTCTTCACCGAAAAAAACAAAATAAAACAAAAAAATAAACACAACCCCCCCCCCCATCCCATAACAAACAATATATAGGAGAATGAATAGAGCCAGATTTCAAAGTAAGATTTTGTTCTCTGACCCAAAAGGACTATCACAGTATGAAAGTTCAGAGCTGATTACTTGTGGGTCAGAGTGCATTTGCTTAGGAGTCTGTATGTAAGTAGGATTTTGTTATCCTTTTTAGAGTTTAGTTTCTCAAGATCCACGACCATGACAATCTCTAGTTTTCAGGTATTAGACAATACTTCCCAGAATAGCTCCAAGGATCATAGATAGTAATTCCTAGAATTATAGTAATAGGCACTCCTTGTAAGACTGCACTGTGGGATATAGGGTGACATAATGTGATATTTACAGCACTTGTGCCGAATGACAGTATTGCTGAAATTAACCTGTGAGGCTGGCAAGATGCCTTCTTTATCTATTGCTCTATAAGGCAAGTGGGCTCTGGTCAGTGAAGGGTGAACCCATTTTGGACTTGGATAATGCATAGAGAAATGCATGTATCTGCCTCAACTGGCCCCCATTGAGGCTTGAGGGGACTTAAGGGAACGTACAAGTTGGAATGCTGTGCCTGTCTCCATTGACCCCATCAAGATCTAGTGGTAGTTGCTTCCCCTTCTCACTCACCCCAGTGAGATGGGTGATTAGGGAATGCTGTAGGAGTTGGTGCTCCCATTATCAGCAACCTTTCTAAGAAGAATAAACTAGAATAAAGTTAGATTATTAATCCCTCCAAAGCTGTCTTTATGATCTTGTCTGACCAGATCAAAAGTGAAACTGTTAGAATCTGGATTCCAAAAACTCCAGTGCCTTCTGTGTATTGTTTGTGAAACAGGGTCACATAGGAAAATTGGTCTTGCTGGGGGGCTAGGTGTTCTACTTTTGTTAATATTTAAATAAATCTTGTGAAATCAGCTTTAACCATCCTATTCAATAGGCACTGACTTGCTAAAGATTAAGGAAACACCAGTGACTGTGAAGAGAAACTTGGAAAGAAGATCCCCTTGGAACTGGTTGGAGGATAAACAAAGTCTGTCATTACTAGGGTGCTTTCTAGGTTCTCAGGAAATCTTTTTAGTGATTTCTCAAGCCCTGTTTAGTAAGATTCCTATTGGTGAATCTTGTCTTTGCTGTTAGAAAAAAAGTGATGGGGAGGGGGAGAAAAGGAAACAGTGAGAGAGAAATAGGACAAAAATGGGGAGAGGGGAGCTGTATTTGCTTATCATAAAGACTTCATTTTAAAATTTAGAAAATTCAGGCAGTTGTTTGAATATGTGTTCTATGCTTTCAAAAGTATTCAGAATGGTGGAATATTCCAAGATGACTATTTTTGTAGATTTCATCTTGTATTGGCTTCTGATGCATAGAACATTTGAAAGGGCTTACTTGAAAAGCATATGACCTTTTAGTAACAAACTCACATGCCTCCATAATTAACATTAATATTAACTTATATAATTTTTCACTGAGTTTACAGAAGAATGAATAAGATTTGAATAGGATTCAAGTTGAGATCTGAGCATACTTGGAAAATTTTCATTTTCCCAAAAGGTATTCTCTAAGCCTTACCAGAACATGTCTTATATCCAACTTCTTCTTGCTAAGTCACATGGTCGATATTATAGTTTAGGCTCTTATCACTCCTATAACCTGGAATACAGTAGCTTCTAATTGATCTCTCTATCTCATGTCTCCTCTCTCTCTTCCATACTCCATTCAGCTACCAAAGTGATATTCCAAGAACAGAAATCTTACCATGTCACATCCCACTCTCCAACCAGCATCTTCAATAAACTCAATGGCTACTCCTCTGTATGGAATCCTAAAACACTTCACAACTTGGTCCCAAACTACCTTTCCAGACTCTTTCTTTACACACACTACAACTCAGTCAAACTAGCCTTCTTACCTTCAACCCTTCATCACCTTACTCCAGAGCTTTGCTTTCTAGCTGCCTCACATTTTTGAAATAAACTTCATCCTCAGATTTCTATCTTTTAGAATCCCTTGAATCCACTTCTACATGAGACTTTTCTTCATTCTCTTGCTACTCAATTTTCTGCCCCAAATTACCATGTATTTATTTTGCATGCATTTTGTATATAGTTATTGATGCATATAGTCCCTTATTAGAACTGTTTCACTTTTATCTCTGTATCCCTGAAACTTAGCGTGTATTAGTCACTTCATGTATGTTTGCTAATTGATCGAATTTTCAGATGTCACAAAATGGGGAGAGAAGGTAAAGATATTAGGGGTGGCTAGGTGGCGCAGTGAGTAAGAGCGCCGGCCTCAGAGTTGGGAGGACCTGGGATCGAATCCAGCCTCAGAAAATGAGCACCCACACATAAATAATGACTAGCAAGTGTAACCTTGAGCAAGTTGCTTAACCCCAATTGCTTAAAAAAAAAAAGAAAGAAAGTAAAGATAATAGATAATAAGAAGCAAGAACCAATATGATCCAAACTGACTAGAATGGAGAACTGGAATCATTAAGATGAAATTTAATGGAAAAAGTGTGGAATTTTACCTGTAGGTGTGAATATAGAGGAAACCTGGTACGTAACACTATGTGTTGGGAAAAGGTAGGTTGAGGGATTTCAATTTGTCACAGAAACATAAATCTATAAGTGGAAGGGAAATTAGAGGTTGTCTTGTCCAAAGTCCTCATTTTATAGAAAGACTCAGAGAGATTAAATAATTTGTCCAAGGTTACTCAGGTACTGTGTAAGAGCCAAAATATGAATTCAATTCCAATGGCACCAAGTTTATCATGCCCTAGACATCTTCTCCACAGCCACATCCAGGCCATTTCTACCCTGGAGAAACTTCTACTTAAAAACCCCGCAGACGCCAACATATTTCACTACATTCCCATTTTGCCATATTCTCATCATTATCCACGTTACAGATTTTGACATCTATCTCAACTCTTAGTCATCTTCTAGCTGAGTCTGACATTGAACCCCTCAACCAATTGACCTAGGGAACATGGCCATCAACTTTCTCTGTATCTCCTTACAAGGTAGCACAATTATTATTGGAGAGTCTTAGTCAGCAAATGTGAATGCCCAACGGACCTTGCTCTTTTCCTTCATGGGCTTGGTCAGTTTCCTTCTTGCCATCTGTCAGGACCAAAGGACATATCCTCAGAGCAATGTTTCCAGCTTATACCCCTGAAAGCTTGAAAGCAAAAGTCCCTTTTTGAGACAGACTCAGCATGCTGTCATGAGAACCTCCCACCATGGCTCCTTACATTAGCACATCATGAGGCTTCTTTGGATCCTTTAGTTCCTTTGGGGCATAACAATATGAACAGTTCAGAAGAAATATGCACTATTTGCACAACCTGCAATGGTCACAAGCATTGTTGGCAGATTCAGGGTCTCACATCTCTTAATTCTCATCTTGCCTATAAAAATGGACTCAGTGTCCTCTAAAGTTCCTTTCAGCTATAAGATGTTAATTTTACCACTCAGGAGTTTGAACTATGGGAAGAAGTTAACTTGCTAGATACAAAACATGAGATTTTTTTAATAGCTTGAACACATCTATCCATATGTAAGTTTCTTTTTTTTTTCTTTTTGGAGGAGCAATTGGGGTTAAGTGACTTGCCCAAGGTCACAGGCCAGTTCTGTGTTAAGTGTCTGAGGTTGGCTTTGAACTCAGGTCCTCCTGACTCCAGGGCCAGTGCTCTATTCACTACACCACCTAGCCACCCCCATATGTAAGTTTCTTGATGTCAAAGACTATACTTCTCAGTTTCATTACTTGGTGCCTATGGCCTAATCCAGTGTTATGAATATAATGCCTACTTTGATTTTGCCCCTTAGTTACATATACAACAGGAAGCCTAATAACTGATATTTCAACAACAATAACTGTCTGTCAGCAAGGATGTTTTTCTCTGGAAGCAAATTTAAGCATCTATGTAGACAACAATTACAAGAATTCTAATCCATTAGAATCCATATTCATAGAACTTTGTGGTTTTGATCATGAAATAAATTTAAACTAGCA
Source organism: Gymnobelideus leadbeateri (assembly GCA_011680675.1). Lineage (NCBI taxonomy): Eukaryota > Metazoa > Chordata > Mammalia > Diprotodontia > Petauridae > Gymnobelideus > Gymnobelideus leadbeateri. The sequence goes on along the minus strand of WOXC01010015.1, from coordinate 208,739 downwards.
TTTATTTGCTTGGAAGGAAAGAGAAAATAAATACATTGAGTCAAAGTTAAAGGCATCTTATAAAATATACAGGAGTCTTACAAATGGATGTATATAACAGGGAGGGGAGGTTGATGTCTGCTTAATAGAAGGATGTCTTTTCTAAAAGTAGAATGGGATGCATCATTATGAGGAAGGGGATGTGGTATAATCCAGAGTGCTCAGGGGTCAGTTAGGTGGCACAGTGAATAGAGCACCAGCTCTGGAGTCAGGAGGACCTGAGTTCAAATCCGGCCTCAGACACTTGACACACTTACTAGCTGTGTGACCTTGGGCAAGTCACTTAACCCCAATTGCCCTGTTCTACCCCCTCCAAAAAAAACAAGACAAAAAAAAATCCAGAGTATTCAAACAAGCTAGATAATCATGCCAGGTCTTTGGTAAAAGGGATACTTGCCTTGAATGCAATATTAAACTAGAAGGCCTCTCATGGCCCTCCCAACTCAGAATCTAGGATTCTATGATAAATTAATTAAACTGATGGCTCCCTTCAAAACAACCAGAATCACAGAACATCCTGAAGTGAGAATTATCACAATGGGGAACCGAAGGGCTTTAAGGACAGTGCTGTGGGAAGAGAATTTGACCTAGTGTTCTGTTCCCATTTCAAGCACTGTGTTTCTTGCTAAAATAGCAGAAGAGTGGAACTTGTCTGAAACAGATAAGAGGAAACTAGGAGGGTAAGAAAAATGGAAATAATCATTTAAATAAATAAATATCATTTATTTAAAAGCACTAAGAGAAAAGTAATAATATGCACACATATTTTTATTTATGGTAATGTTTAATGGTAACATTCTACATACCTAAAGAATAAATGTATTTGTAAATACATACTGTTCTAGTATCACTTTTAAAAAGTAAACTTGGATTCTTTTGTCTTGAGGTAGGGATTACCATAGAATTCTGATCATTCTAAGGAATCTTCATTTTTACCTTTATTTAATCTAAAAAAGTTCATCTAAGAGCCTCAGGTATCTCAGAGAATTTCTTTAAATAGCTAAGTTCCCTTGTTCATATCATTTTGCTGATAAGCTGGTTGGTTGCCCACATTATATGACACTCATGTATTAAGGTATCTAAAAGTTTGTTTACTTTTCTACAGCTATTATTGGCTGTACCAAGCCTGTCACATCTTCCTTTTTCAGTGTTGTAAACTTTTTAAAATGCCTCTTTTCAAATGAAAGGGAAATGGGGAAATAATCTAGATGGGGAGGATTCAACAACTCTTAAAAGGTATTTACCAATATTTTCAGACACTTAAAAGGTAAGTTTTCAACATTGACCTTTGAAACATTGAAAAATTACAATTGAGGAAACTGAGGTAGACAGAGGTTAAACTATTTGCCCAGAATCACATAGCTTGGAAGTATCTGAAGTCAAATCCGAATTTAGGTCTTCCTGATACCAGGCTTAGTCACTGTACTATCTGGCTACCCAGCTGCATGGCCATACGTATTGGGCTAGCACTGAATGTTAGAATAGAGGCAACACAAATTTATTAAGCACTTACTATATGCTATTCATTGCTCTAAGTGCTGGGGATACAAATCAAGCAAAAAAAAAAAAAACAAATAAACAAACAACAAAAACAAAGCCCAGTCCCAGCCAAAAAGATGCTTACATTCTAATAGGGTAAGACAACATACCAAAGGGGTTCAAAACAGTGGTGGGGAGTGAGGCAGAGAAGGCACTTATTTAGTGGAATGATGTTGAAGTCTGTAAAGTCATTAGAACAGCCCAGAGAGGAATGAAAGTTGCTTCCCTGGTCCCCTCACCAAAATGAATGCACTGGGAAGAACTCACTAAAAGGAGAAGTAGCCCTTTACCCTTTATAAAGTGAAGCATGAAGTCTGCTCCTTTGTATAACATTTACCTATTTGAGAAGCTTAATGCCTTTTCCACTGCCCTTGTCCTTATCCATCCCTCTTTCACATATCTTCAAGCTTAGTTTCACTCCCTTTGAAGGTCCCATAGTTCCATATTCACTAATTGCATCACTGGCAGAATCACTTACTACCTTGAACTCTTCCATCATCTTCATTTCTCATATTCAATCACTTAAGTGCTGCCAATGAAACCTTTGTATCATCTCACGTGTCTCCTCTCTATTGCCACTGTCACCAATCCAGTACAAATACAAATTACCACCCATTGGAACCATCTCAATAGATTGCACTACTGAAATGATTTTCTCCTTCATTTGAATATGACATTCCTCTGCTAAAACCTCTTTAGTGGGTCTCCATTGCCTGTCATGAAACATTCAAATTCATTTGTCTGGTGTTCAAAGGCTTCTAAAATCTGGCACTTCTCTACCCATCTACCTTTCCTCATTTTATTCTCCTATATATCCTTTAGCTACACAATACTATCCATCATCACCCATGCCTATAAAATTGAAAGGGACTTAACAGAGGCCACAGCACCCATCCTGTACCAAAACTATCATCTTCTCCCCAAGTGTTCATCAAGGCTGCTTGAGAAATCATAGTAGAAAACTTACTACTTCCTCAGGCAGCCCATTGTACTTTTCTATAATGTAATTGCCTCAGTCAGCTTCTCTGTAGCTTTCCTCAGTGACACTTGTTCTGACCTCCAGGGTCATGCAGAACAAGTCGTATTCCCCTTTTACATGACAATTGTTTAAAGTCTTAAAAAAACTACCATGATATCCCCTTTCCACTCCCCACTGACTGAAAGAGATGATCTCTATACAGTAGTTCATGTGAAAATGACCTGAAGATTTTAGCAAAAGGCAGACTCAACGAGTCAACAGTGCAATTGGCAGCCAAAAAAAAGCTACTGTCATCTTCTAGACCGAACTTATAATTTAAAAGGGAGTCTCCTTGCCTGGAAGGAGACTCCGTCAACCAATGCAAATTCGTGTCAGTTGCTCAACTTTGACCTAGAAATTTAAAATGTCTTGTCCAGGGTAACAAAGCAAAGATATGTTAGAGGTCAGACCTAAACCCAGGTCTTCCCTACTCCAAGGCCCCTTCCTTATCCACTCTGTTATACTGACTCTCCAAAGTGATCTTGGGTTTCATTAACAATGTCCTGAATCAGGGAAGGGATTACATTGATCCACAGTACTGTGCTTGATTCTTTCTGCATGTCACATTTTAAACACATTGGTAAACTAGGGTACATCGAAAGGAGAGAAATCAGGATGATGAGGGAACTAGGAGTCATGCTATAAAGGGATCAGTTGCTGAAATTGTGTCTGTTAATCTATAGAAGAAAAGATCTAGGAGATAAGGTGATCACTGCTTTCATTTTTTTTTTTTTTTTGCTTTTTGGAGAGTAATTGGGGTTAAGTGACTTGCCCAAGGTCACACAGCTAGTTTTTGTGTTAAGTGTCTGAGGCCGGATTTGAACTCAGGTCCTCCTGACTTCAGGGAGGGTGCTCTATTCACTGTACCACCTAGCCGCCCCTTGCTTTCAAATAATTAAAGATGAGTTATTCAGGATATTTATTTTGCTCAGGACCATTAATTCACAAAATTTAGAACCATATGGGCTGAAGTTGCAAGGATGAAGATTTTGGCTACCTAACCATTAGAGAGCCAGGAAGACTTGGGTTCAAACTAACCTCTCACACATAGAAGCAAGTCTGATCCTGTCACTCCCCTACTCACTGTGCTCCCTTGCCTCTGGTATAAAACTGTCCATCACTTAAAGACCTCTAAAACTTGACCTTTCCTCACTTTCCAGTCTTCTGTCTTCTACCCTCCAAACATTCTCAATGAAGTTACACTGACCTTTTTTCTGTTCCTCAAACTTAAATTCTCTCCCTTGACTCTGTGCCTTTGCACTGGTTGTCCCCCATACCTAGAATCATCTCACTCCTCACATGTGTCTCTTAGCTACCCTGGCTTCCATAAAGATCCACCTCAGATACCACCTCATACTACACACCTTCTTGCCTCCCCACCCATGCCTTTACTCCTGAGGTCACTTTCCATCTCCTCTCTATATATGAGCTGTGTTCTTAGCTCTTTACATGTTATCTCCAGTTAGAATGGCAAGGACATTGCCTCTGTCTTTCTTTGTATCCCTATTGCTTAACATAGTACCTGACATGTAGCAGGCCCTTAATATATGTTTCTTGATTCAACGACAAATTCTCAGTGCCCCAGTAAAGTCTCTAAGACTATGAGATGCCAAAATAAAATGAGCAATACATTTTAGTAAAATAAATTTTTCACAGACACCTCCCCCTACCAATAATTCTTTTTTTTAATCCAGACCTGTGTTTTTGGAAATTGGTATGAGGAGTTGTCTATGAAGAACTTACTTTACCAAGATATATTGGTTCTCTCCCTACTCCCCTTTCTTTTGAACTCATGGTCTTAGAGACTTGCTGGGGTACTGAGAACTTGTCATTCACTCAACATATCTGGTTTTCAAACAAAGAATTGAATACCTTTCAAAAGTGGGATAGTCTATTTTAATAACATGCTATTTTAGAAGTAAATGAGTTTCCCCATCACCAAGGGTCTTCCAGAGAAGAGACTTACAGGGATGTTGAGATAGATGGAAATTAATCTCAGAAGGGAAGGCACTAACAACAAGAGGAACCAGAAAAGACTTTCTACAGTAGGCGGCATTTGAGCTAAATTTTGATGGAAGCCAGGGAAACTGAAGCAAAGGTATAGAGGCAGATAATTCCTGGTATGGGTCACAGACAAGTAAAAGGAACAGAATTAGATTTGGGAGATGGAATATTATTTCCAATTAACAACAAGTATATGTGTCACATGCACACACACCCACACACATATACACACATAGAGACTCTCAGTCTACTCTCTTCTAGTCTTCAAATGGTTTGTCAGGGGGCACAGGAAGAAGGGAAAGACATGCCTTCTTGAGCCAGGCTCCTTCTATCTGTTAGCCTGGCTTTGGTTACTCAATCCTTTCAGTGTGGAACGGATGTCTTAGTATAGAAAACTTAACAATATTCTATGCTCTAACAGTATTTTAAATACATGGTTTCTAGCCACTAATTTTACTTCTTCATCAAGACTTGAATTCTTGTTCTTAATTCACTAATTGGCATGAGCAGTTACAGTTTTATTGGTCCCATACTATCTCATTAAATACAATAACAATAATTACATACCAAATAAATAAGAAATATCCATTTGCCTAAATGAGCCCATGTGGTTTACCTTCACTTTCTTATTTTTTCACATGACAATTCTATTTCTTTGTTTGTTATTGTCTGAATAGCTCAGCAGCACCAGGTTTGTAAGCACTTGACTGCTGCTCTTTAGAAAGAGAATTTGAGTTGAAAAGGATCTCAGAAATCACAAAAGCCTGAGAAGAAACTTCAACATCCCTAAAAGTGGGCATTTGGTGTCTCCTCTGGAAGACCCTTGGTGATGGGAAATTCGTATAATTTCTAAAATAGCATATTATTAAAATAGCACATACAAGTTTTAAAAGGTGTTCAATTCTTTTTTTTAAACCAGACCTCTATTTTCAAAAATTGGCATGAGGAGTTGTCTATGAAGAACTTACTTTACCAAGATATGTTGGTTCTTCCCCCGCTGCCCCCCCTTCTTTAACTCATGGTCTTAGAGACTTGCTGGGGCACTGAGAACTTGTCATTCATTAAACAAGCACATATTATAGACTTACTACCTGCCAGACACTGGGTTTTTTTTATTTGTTTCATTTATTTATTTGTTTCTTTGTTTGTTTATAGCTTACAACATTCCATTCCACAAGCTTTTTACTTCCAAATTTTCTCCCCCTCCCCAAGACAACATGCAATCTAATGTAGGTTCCATATATACATTCACATTAAAAATATTTTTACATTAGTCATGTTGCAAAGAAAAATTATAACCAATGGAATGAACAATGAAAAAGAATAAAACAAAATAAAACAAAAAAGAGAATAAATAGTATGCTTCAATCTGCATTTAGACTCCATAGTTCTTTCTCTGGATGTGGACAGAATTTTCTATGACGAGCATTTTGGAGTTGTCTTAGAACCTTGCATTGCTGAGAAGAGCCAAGTCTGTCAAAGTTAGTTATTGTACGATGTGGCTATAACTATGTACAACATTCTCCTGGTTCTGCTCCCCCCACGCAGCTTCAGTTTATATAAGTCTTTCCAGGTTTTTCAGAAATCCACCTGCTCATCCTTTCTCATAGCACAATAGCATTCCATTACATTCATATACCACAATTTGTTCAGCCATTTCCCAATTGAAGGGTACTCCCTCAATTTCCAATTATTTACCACCACAGAAAGAGCTGCTATAAATATTTTTGTATACATGGGTTCTTTTATCATTTGTATAATCTCTTTGGGACATAGCCCTAGAAGTGGTATTGCTGTGTCAAAGGGTATACACATTCTTATAGAGTGCTTTGTTAAGCACTGGGGAAAGAAAGAAAGACAGAAGCACTCTCCTTACTATTCTAATGGGAGATACCATGTAAAGAGCTAAGTACAAAGATCATATATACAGAGAAGATGGAAAATGATCTAGGAAATAAAGGCATGGTTGGGATAGGAGATAAGGTTCCTAATAGAGGTCCATCTTGAAGGAAGCCAAGGTAGCTGAAAGACCCAAGTGAGGAAGGAGAAAGTATGGATGAAAAAAATAGTATTTAGCAGCCTAGTATGCCTGAACAGCTTCTAACAATTAGTTGTCACATAAAGAGGTCAAACTGGAGCCAATATTGGTGTGGGAGTAAGAGAGTTTCCCTCTAGTTACACTGCTAGTAGTTTTACTCATCTCATAGGGGAGAATTGAGCTACATAATTTTCTATTGTTCAGTAACTGTATTTGCCATGATGTGTATTTTTTTAAAAAATAATAATTTATTCTCTTATTTTTTTACTTTGCTGATGAATGTTGCCTAACTAGCTATTTAAATGGAAATATAGATGAATGCAATGAACTGCTAAGTTGATTTGCACACTTTGTAACTTATCTGCAATTTGAGGTAATCCCAGTGAAGGGTTTCTGGCATGACCCTGAATATTCAAGAGGTAGCTTATATGAATAAGTCAAGGTAAAATGTGCCTGAACCTCTAGGGACTCTTCTTCTAGAGAACCTTCTGCTGAGTCAACACTGAAAATCCATGTGACCAAATCAGAGAATCTCTTTACTTTGATAAACTTTATTAAGGGAGCAATTCTAACTTTTGTGCTCTCCTTAGGTTTAATTCACATTTATAGACCTGAATCATTCCTTAAAATTGAAGAAGAAAATGGGAGGGGGGACGGTTGTGTCAAGAGGAAGCAGTTTCAGATTATTGAGAACACTACCATATCTTCCTTAAATGAGTCAATCTAGTCTTCACTTACTGAACTCCTGGCTCAGGCCTTTGCCCATCTCTACTGTCTGTCCAAGAGACCTGAAACAATGAACTAAGTAAATGGGTTCTTCCATTCAACTGCATGTCATACTACATGCAATACAAATTCTTTATTTGTTTTTTCCATGTGGATTACTAATCCCAGTTTTTTTGAGTAAAGAGGTGGGTCCACCAATGGCATAATGAAAGTACCTGGTAAGTATTAACTAGAAGAGGACTTAAAACTGTCCTGTTCAGCTCCAAACGGAAGAATCATGAAAAATGAGTGAAATCTACAGTGAGGCAATTTTTGACACGACATAAAGAAATACTTCCTAACAAACAAAGCTGTGCAAAAGTAGAACAAGCTGGCTAAACATTTGTAATAACAGAGATTCCTTCTGGACATGGATTAAACTAGATGGACACTGAAGGCCCAATGCCAAAACCACATTCTGTGATTCTGAGCTTAATGTGACAGTAGGTTTGACAAAGGGTTTTGAGGGGAAGGTGCATTGGGGAAGGTTCCACTGAAAACTATTCTGCTACCTATTGGATTAGACAATATCTGAGGTACCTCTCCAACTCTGAGATGCTATTATTGTGGAATTATTGCATCCCAGCCTAAGTCAGTGCAATTTGTAGGGAAGTCTATTAAGGCTTGTTTAACAAGTTCATTTCTCAATACGCATAATTACAATGACTATTAGTGAAATGTTCTCTTGTAGTCAAAAGTACTGAATATTTGCATTCCACAGGAGAAATAAGGATAAAGTTGCCTTTTCTTGTTAGGGATTCCTAGATTGTTTAAATTCCATTTACTTTAAATTCCATTTTCCTCCTTCTACTACAAACTAGATCATCCATTAAGTATTTCTGAAGTGAAATAGAAAACAATCAAGTGCCATTCTTTGAAAAAAAAATAAGAAGAAGAAGAAAAAAGAGAGACTCTGAGTAGTGTCCACAAATCAAAAACCATGAAAGGGTTTCTAAAAAGACAAACTTTTCAATCTACTTTGACCATATGCATAATTTTCCCTTTTTCATGCCCTATTTAGTCCATTGAAGTGAAAAATGGGTGCGAAACATAGCAGCTCCAATAATGGAGACGCTTCCAAGGCATGTCTAATTGCAGGTTCATTTTGTCCTGAACCTGCCTTTGTCTCAAAGTTTACCTACAGATAAATGAGGGAGAAAAATCCTTACAGAGTCAAAAGTAAATGTCAGTTCTCTGGGAGGAGATCCAGAAGGTTTTTGATTGTTTGTTTGTTTTAATCCTAAACAGTCCTGGGACAATCTATCCATGAAGACTTGATCTAAGATTTTTAGAAAATTGAAACTATTTGGAATATTTTGTCCCTCTGGGTCTTCATGGAAGTAGGAAAATAGTAAAAACTGTGTAACACAGAACCAGTCAACCAGCAGGCTGTCTAAAAAATTCCATGATAACAGAAAAAGATTTTGAAATAGATATTACAATTCAAATTCATTCTCAAATACTAACACTGATAATTATTGAAATTAATTGATTTTTCTACCAGAATATGCTTGCTGGAATGAGGAACAAGGCAATGTGAATGAATAGATTCCTAGACAGAGATGGCAGAAGACATGACTCCTAGCACTGTGTTGACAGTCTGGCTCGAAATTTCAAGGTATAGCACACCCATGTCATGTAGACATCTGACATTTTCCATGTTCTTGCTACCTCCTACAATTCTCTCACTTTTCACTATTTGTCATTGTCTGGTTCAAATTATGCTGGCAGATCATACATTTCTAAAATGCGTGGCCATATTGCTACAGTCTATTCTCAGGGTCCTAGGAGCAAGCCTAACATGATGAATCAATTCCTACTACTCATAATGCTTATTCCTGAGCCCTAGGACCAATGTGCTTCACATTGAACCAATCAACCAAGTTGGTAGCTTTTACTTTTTTTGGTTTGTTTGCTTGTCATTCTTCCTTTTAGTACTGCAGTAAGTACACAGAAAAATCTCAGCAGCATTTCCATGTGATCAGAGTCAATTGCACAGGATCATTCAATTTTGCAAAGACTCAACATTAGGTAATAGTATGGGCTAATATAACATTCATCTGCCATACAAATTAAATCAATTTAAAGAAATTAATAGTCTAGTAGTATAAAAGAATTTTATCAAAATAAATTGCAGTAGATGGCACATTGTATAGAGCATTGAGCCTGGAGTCAAGAAAACTCATCTTCCTGAGTTCAAATCTGGCCCCAGAGAGTTACTAGCTATGGGAGTCTGGGTAATTCATTTAACACTATTTGCCTCCATTTCCTCATCTGTAAAATGAGTTGGAGAGGGGTGGCTAGGTGGCACAGTGAGTATGAGCACTGGCCTCGGAGTTGGGATGACCCGGGATCAAATCTGGCCTCAGAAAATGAGCACCCACACATAAAATAATGACTAGTCATGCAACCTTGAGCAAGTCACTTAACCCCAATTGCTTAAAAAAATGAGCTGGAGAAGGAAATGAACTTTTTGGGAATTCATGAATATTTCAGAAAAACTACTAAGTTTCAATGTTTATTTATTAGCATGATAACTATCTTTCCTATGCCATGTTAAAGGTTGTCTGGAGTTATCTTGGCTACTATTTCTTCTGTTACATTCCTTAAACTAGAAAGGACCAACCAGAAGTATTCAATCCAGCAAATATTTAAATGTTAAATTAAAACTCCCAGCATATCATCTTGGGGCTACATGTCAAGCTACACTTTTTAAATTCAAAATACAGAAAACTAGGTAACATACAATTGTCCCATAGACTCCAAGTAATTCTTAGTACTAGGGTCTCCTAGTTTTCAATATTAAAGTCTCATGTCTACTACATGTAAATTAGATGTTAGGAAATAGGACATTTCAATGATCTTTACTCTGTGTTATAGACTTTTCTTTGTCAGACTGGGGTTTTGGTTTGTTTTTAATATTTCTCACACAACTGACTTTATTTCTATACTTAATATTAACAAAATTGAGCAAAGTCAAAAAGAGCACCAGTTGGGGCGGCTAGGTGGCGCAGTGAATAGAGCGCCGGCCCTGGAGTCAGAAGGACCTGAGTTCAGAGCCGGCTCCGACACTTAATCCACACAAACAAAAACCTAGCCGTGTAACCTTGGGCAAGTTACTTAACCCCAGTTGCCCTAAAGGGGCGGCTAGGTGGCTCAGTGAGTAAGAGCGCCGCCGGCGTCGGAGTTGGGATGACCCGAGATCAGATCCGGCCTCAGAAAATGAGCACCCACACATAAATAATGACTAGCCGTGTAACCTTGAGCAAGTTACTTAACCCCAATTGCTTTAAAAAAAAAAAAAGAGCACCAGTTAACAAAGGTATCAAGACAGTCTTATGCTAAAGAGAATCTTAAAAGTTGGAAACTAAAACAAATGCTAACATTTACATAGTGCTTTAAAGAAGTGGTGTCAACTTAAAATATAAACTGGGAGCCACTAATCTCTAGATAAGGATTTCTGAGGGTCATGTATTGACTTTAAAAAATCAGCTATTATCATTATCTGTGATCCACTGTATTTTTACTTATTTTGTTAAACATTTCCCAATTAACATTTAAATCTGGTTCACATGAGGGTATATGTCAACTACAATGGCACTACCCACGCTTTAAAGTTCCAAAGTACTATGTGATTTCATTGGAGCCTTACAATAACAATTTTACTATAGGTATCATTATTTTGTAGGTGAGGAAATTGAGGCTAAAAGAGGTTAAGAATTTAGTCATGGTCTCTCAAATTATCAGGGTAACAAGAGCAGTTTTAAAAGTTCCTTTAAATAAGACATTGATCTGTGTTGTCAATATTGCTTATGTGTGGACAATCTCATCTTCCTGAAGGTAAAGCAATTACCTGGAAGTTAATGCTGCTTCCAAGAATATTCAACCAAGATTGAAAAAGCATTCTGTCATCAAATTGGACAAAGCAGGAAGGTAGCAGAAAAATTGTTGACTGTGAATACCTGTGTCAGCACGAAACATGCATCGAAAGTATACAGCTATCGAAGGGAATAAGCACAGTACCTTTTCACTAGCCTGACAAGGTACAAGTCAGTCAAAATGCAAAACAAAGCCCAATTCTCTCTTGTACTAGCACATACTGATCTCTTGGATGAAGCTTTAGATATAATAACATTCACACAATGCCTGAAAAATACTACTCAGTTTTCTGAGACATGGAGCAGAGAAGAAACTTTCCAACAGTTATAACAGTCAACACACCCAGTACTTCTCCCTCTCTTCTTCATTGGGAGATATTATTGCACAGTGGAAGGGAAAATGAAGTTGAAGACATCAAACCTATGTTAGTTCAATTCTTGGCTTTGCCACTTATTTGACTCTTCCTTTAGACTACATGCTTCTATTTGTTGAGCTATAAAATGGGGATGGGGAGTAGAAAACATGACATCTGAAGTCCTTTCCAGCACCAAATTTCTGTGAATCCTCATATCTGAGATAAGTTGCACAAGTGGAGATAGAAATAGCAAATAATTTAGGCCAAAGAATTGACTTTGGGGGAGCATAAGGGACAGCAATGAGTAATAGCTACCTATAGCCAATGAAGGACAGAAGTAGCCCTGGCCAAAGCAATCAGGATTTCAATGATTCTAGAAGCATAGAAATTAATGCTGCTTCCAAGAATTGAAGCAGTCTTTTCCCCAATGTTAATGTCTTTGGTTATTCTCCATCCAATTGGCATGGTCATGATTCTCCTGTTTTGCCATAGCAATGCTGTTTAAGACTGTCTGAATGGTCAGAATTCAACCATTCTCAAATCTTACTTAAGACAAGAATTTCAGTTCAATTATGAAAGCTTTTGAAAGCCTGAGTTCACATTTACTTGAGATATCTATTGTCAGGGGAACCATCAGTCTTTGAGAGGGGAAACAGAAAATGCATCAGGAATAAGTCAATTCATATTTTATTCTCACAAGCCAGTTGCTGACTAACCAAAACATAGAACAGTAAGTACCTTTTCTTTGAGGATTCAGTTCAATTTAACAATCATTCATCAAGCATTTCCTCCCTACAAGGCATTGGGCTAGGAGCTAGGGACACAGACTAAAAACAAAAACAATGTCTGCCTTCAAGGGCCTTATATTCTACTAAGAGAATATACAGTACATAAAGAGAAATAAATACATAATGATTTGAAAACTAGAGTATTTACAACTGGGAGATCAGGGAAAGCCTCATGAAGGAAATGACCCTCTACCCCCAAAGTTCAGCAATGAATGAAAGTTAAGAAATTTGAGGGATGGAATTGAGATGATATATATCAGGTATGAGGAATTATTGGTGCAAATGTATGGAAGAAGGATATACAATATTATCAGGGAAAAGCTAACTATCTAATTGAGCTGGAACATACAGCATCAAGGGAAATAATATGAAATAAATCTGGAAAGGTATGCTGAGAAGCAAATTGCAATGGGACCTAAGTATCAGGATGAGTTTTTATTTATCTTAAAGAAAGAAGGAAGACACTGAAGGTTTGCAGTAATGTTATGGTCAGAGCCATTCCTTAATATTATTTAGGAAGCTATGTGAAAGATGTGTCAGAGAAGATGATAAATCTAACAATGGAATAAATCATTCCCAGATGCCATGCTCTTTGAGTTTGAATAGAACAAATGAGGAAAAGGATAGAGATAGGTCACTTTGGCATTCATTCAATTTTGGCACTTCTGTTTCCTCCCTTTACGATCATATCAAATGAAACAAATTCATTTTGCAAAGAAAAATAATTCCAATGAGGAGGAAAAGGGGGGGAGTTGTTTAAAGAAAGCACATGTGAATGCACAGGAAACTCACCAGCTAACTTAGATTGTTTTAAAGATTTACCAAAAAAGGAAAGGAAAGGCAGGACAGTGAAAGATGAATACAAAGGTGTGGCACCACCCTCTAAGAAAAGTTTCGAGAACATTAGAGTTTATAATTAGGTGGTGGGGAATGCTAAATACAATTTTAAGAGGGAGTTTTAAAGCTATATTGGGGGAAAAGGAGGATCACAAGGGGATAATACTATTGCTTGGTATAGAAGGAATGGATGATAGAAAAAAGGTATCTGCACAAAACACTTATTCTTTTTTTTTTTTTTTGGAGGGCAATTGAGGTTAAGTAACTTGCCCAAGGTCACCCGGCTAGGTTTTTGTTTGTGTGTGTTAAGTGTCTGAGGCCAGATCCGACTCAGGTCCTTCAGACTCCAGGGCCAGCTCTCTACTCACTGTGCCACCTAGCCGCCCCAGGAAGCACTTATTCTTTAACCATTTTCTCTGCCAATGAGAATGGTCTTAGGTCTATTAAAAGATGGCAACAAAATTGACTCAGTGGTATTTAGGAAAATGGGATTCACAAACATTTCGCAATATCTTGAATATCAAATGATGTGAAAATCCCTCAAATACATGGTGGCCTTATGGAGGAAAGTCCCCAACTACTATTAAAGGAGAAATAAAATATAACAAATTATACAAAGATATAGTAAACTGAATGGTCTCATCCATTATTGTAAACACTAATTGTCCTTGGATGATAGATACCTGAAACCTTGTTCAAAAGGATACCTTGATGTCTTAGATGAAATGGACTTCTAAAAAACTGTTGAAGTTCTTAGTCACTTACCCTTGTCTCCTGCCCTTGATCAAGGAATTTTTTCCTCTTGTGACAACAAACCTTGCCAGATATATGGTAAATACTTCCACAGAAACCCTCTCTTTTTCCTTTGAATGATTCCCTGCTTTCTTTATCCCCCAACTTGTGTAAAATACTTCATTTATCAACTCTAAATTGCATATCTCGAGGGAGATAGAAAGGATTCGAGGAGAAAAGGAGGGAGAGAGGAAGGAAGGAAAGAAATAAGCATTTATTAAGTGCCTACTATGTATCAGACACTGTGCTGAGATTTACCAGTGTTATTTCATTTGATCCTTACAATTCCATGAGTTAGGTGCTATTATTATCCCTGTTTTACAATTCAGGAAACAGGTAGACAGAAGGTAATTGACTAAGAAGCTATAAATACCAAATCTGTACCAAATCCTGCTGTCAGCAAGCAGACTTCCATAACACATTAACAGATTTCTTTGCTTTGGCCTCCTATCAATAACCACAGCTATTGGATCATCAAAGGTAAGTACACTTCTCCTAACAGGTCCCATTTAAGGGGAAAATACTTAACTCCTTAATGAAATCAAGTCACTGGACCCAGATGGACTATTAGAAACTTTGTGGATTTGTTCTTAAAGCACTGTCAGTAATCTCAGAAAAATTGTGTCCAATGAAGGAAGGGCTACTGTAATTAAAATAGATAAATGTCACAATTTCCAGAAAAGCAAAAAGAGTGGAGTCTGAAAAAATATGGACCAATAAGCTAGAATTTGATTCTGGGCAAAATTCTAGAATGTATCATTAAAGGAACACAGGTAGTCCTGGCTACAAGGTCAGCTTTTTATCCAAATACTGATTGATTATGTGACACTGGGTAAATTATTTAACATGTTGTTGCTATAGGAAATTTTTAAAACTGACTTGTAGAGAAAGCCTTGACTTGCACTGGCAAAGGGAGGTTTTTTTCATTTAGGAGTTCCCCATATAAATGAGTTCTCAGCTCTACCCATATCCCATTATTAAAGGAATAGTTAATGAACATCTCAGAAAGGAAAGAGATGAATACAAAGGAAAGTGACTTCATCAAGAACAGGCCATTCCAGAACAACTGTATTATTTGTTTTTTTTTTGGAAATGAGAGATTATTAGACTGGTAGATGAAAAGAATACTATAGGCAGAGCATACCTAAATTTACGTAAGGCAGTTCACAAAATCCCACATTATTTTCCTGGAAAAGATGAACAAATATGGGCTAGACAAACAGTAGAGCTAGATGGATTCAGGAACTGATTCAAAGACCTGCCTCAAAGTCCTTAATGAGTTCATGCCAACCTAATGGAAAATTTCTAGTAGATGAACCTAGTGGTTTATCCTTTACCTTATACTACTCCAGATTTTTATCAGTGACTAGAGTGGAAGAATAAACAACAAGAATTTCCTATTTTTTCATGACCCATACCCATGAAAGATAGATAACATTTTGGATTGCCAAGTTTGGATCCAAAAGACAAAATACTACATCTCCTCAGGAGATGGAGGCTTCTGTTTTATTAAAGATATTTAGTGAGGGCTAGATAACCATTTATATAAGGGAACCTTGTTAGAGTATTATTTAGACATTATCATCTCTAAAATTTCTGATTCATTGAAATAGCGTTACCGCCCAGACCAGCAGAGGCAGCAGCCGGAGCAGCCACAGCCCGCGCCCTCTCCCGCCCGCCCGCCCGCCCCGGGGTCGCTCTCCCCCCTTCCTTCTCCACCCCCACCCTTCCTCCTCCGCCCGCCCGTGGGTGCCCCCTCGCCTTCCCGCCCGCCCCTATTGTTCCGCCCCCGGCCTCCCGCCCTTCCCTTTCCCGCCCGCTCCCCCTTTTCCCTTCACTCGCCTCGCGCCTGAAGTTTTTGGCTTCCACTCCCACCAGTGACCAAAGACTTGACCACTTTACAAAGTCCAAATCCCCAGAACACTGCTCGACACGGACACCGGTGGGATTGAAGGTGGATTAAATGTCACTCTCACCATCCGGCTACTTATGCATGGAAAGGAAGTTGGAAGCATCATTGGAAAGAAAGGAGAATCGGTCAAGAAGATGCGTATCAACATCTCAGAAGGGAATTGTCCTGAGAGAATATTTACTCTGGCTGGCCCCACCAATGCCATCTTTAAAGCCTTTGCAATGATTATTGACAAACTGGAAGAGGACATCAGCAGCTCTATGACAAATAGTACAGCTGCCAGGAGACCCCCAGTCACCCTGAGGCTTGTGGTCCCTGCTAGCCAGTGTGGCTCTCTCATTGGAAAAGGAGGATGCAAGATCAAGGAAATAAGAGAGAGGACAGGGGCTCAGGTCCAGGTGGCAGGGGATATGCTACCAAACTCAACTGAGCTGGCCATCACTATTGCTGACATCCCGCAATCTATCATTGAGTGTGTCAAACAGATCTGCGTGGTCATGTTGGAGTCTCCCCCGAAGGGCGTGACCATCCCGTACCAGCCCAAGCCGTCCAGCTCTCCAGTCATCTTTGCAGGTGGTCAGGACAAGTACAGCACAGGCAGCGACAGTGGGAGCTTTCCCCACACCACCCCGTCCATATGCCTCAACCCTGACCTGGAGGGACCACCTCTAGAGGCCTATACCATTCAAGGACAGTATGCCATTCCACAGCCAGATCTGACCAAGCTGCACCAGTTGGCAATGCAACAGTCTCACTTTCCCATGACGCATGGCAACACCGGATTCAGTGCAGGTTTGGATGCATCTGCTTAGACTACTTCTCATGAACTCACCATTCCAAATGACTTAATTGGCTGCATAATCGGGCGTCAAGGCGCCAAAATCAATGAGATTCGTCAGATGTCTGGGGCTCATGTCAAAATTGCCAATCCAGTGGAAGGATCTACTGATAGGCAGGTGACCATCACTGGATCTGCGGCCAGCATTAGCCTGGCCCAGTATCTAATCAATGTCAGGCTTTTCTCGGAGACGGGTGGCATGGGGAGCAGCTAGAACAATGCAGACTCACCCATAACCCTCTTCTGCTGTTCACCACCCATGATCCATCTGTGTAGTTTCTGAACAGTCAGCGATTCCAGGTTTTAGTTTGTAAATGTTTAGTTTCTACACAACTTTTATCATCCACTCGTGATTTTTTTAATTACAGCGTTTTAATTCCTTTCTCTGTTCAGCCGTTAACGCTGAGAAACATATTTAGTTTTATAAGCTTCTCCCTGTTTTTTTGTTTGTTTTTTTGTTTGTTTTTGTTTGTTTTTGGTTTTTTTGGGGGGCTCATGAATTTTTTTCTGTTTTTGTCATTGAAATGTAAGAGTGGAATATTAATACATTTTAGTTTAGTTCTGTAATGTCAGGAATTTTTCAAAAAAAAATTAAAAGATGGACTGGAAAAAAAAAAGAAATAGCATTACCAATGTTTAATCTAGGCCTGTAGAACTAACAATAGACAGGTATTATTTACAACAGTATTAATGCTTCAGAGCCTCTGATAAAAAGACAAATTTAGAGATGATGAATTAGGTAGGTGAATTAGTAAGAAGGTATTATATCAAAGCAGTATTTACTTCAATGCTACAAGCTATCTCCATCTGAGTTGGACATTCACTTTTCTGTTTATCTATTTGTGGTGCCAACAGTTATCATGCTAGACCCTGTAAGTAAAGCAATCTGAGTCAAAGTTATCAAACTGGGGCCAAAAACGCAGAGATCCAGATCTAGACTTAAGTAGATATAGCAAAAAAGAATGTGAAGACATGAACAGTCAAGTGGTCAAGTTGTTAAAGCAGTCAGGAACTCCAGAGATGAAAGGCAGGATGAAATAGGATAGTAAAAATATTATTGTTCAGGCTCAAAGACAGCTGGAGGAGATCCTCAAATGGGAAGGCTAGTGCCTGAGGGCTTTAAATATTTGGCAATCACCAAATCATGGCTGGGCCATTAACCCCTGTATGTTCCATCTGCCTGCTTCTCTATAGTGCCCTGGCAGTCTCCAATTATGATGTACTTTGTAGTTCAACGCTTGGAGGAAGACGCTACAGATTTTACATGTAGTAAGGAACACAGATAATATTAGAAGAAAATTCCACTGTGAACATGAATTTGGAAAGAAAGAGCCTGAGAAACCGGTAGTTTATTCTCACTACCCTAAAATTAGTCAGCTGTAATAATTCCACATATTCTACAGATGCCTGTATATTCCTGACAATGTGCTTAAGCCTGCATCTAATTTTGAAGTGAAAACAAAACTTTTTTCCTATTAATAATTTTTCCCTGCCATGTCTCAGCAAATAATAATCTAGAACATCTAAAGCCTTTCTTCACTTACCCAGCCACCATGCTACCTCAGGCCTTCACTATTTCTTTCCTAGCTACAATAAAAGCCTCCTAATGGGGCTCTCAATTTCCAATCTTTCCCCTTTCCATTCATTCTAACCAAAGATAATCTTCCAAAGCACAAATGTGTCTGCATCATACTCCTGCTTAAGAAGCTCTATTGATTCTCTATTTCTTCTAAGACAAAATATTACAAAATAAAACAATTCCTCAGTTGGTACTTAGAAAACTTCACAAATCATCCCCAAACTACCTTCCAAGTCTTTTTATGATGTAAATGAACTCTACAACCCAGCCAAACTTGAGGTATTACTGTTCTTCATTCACACAGGTCACTTTGTTCCTCTGAGTCCATGCTTTTTCCCTGATTCCCAGACCAGAAATGAACTCCTTCCCCATCTCTGCCTCTTAAAATCCCTATTTGCCTTCAAAATTCATCTCAAGCTCTATCTACTATGTGAAACTTTTCTTGATCTTCCCAAGAAATCATGCCTTCCCCTCAAATTATCTGATATTTAATGTATATATATGTACATTTTATATCCCCAAAGAGAATGTAAACTCACTGAGGTCAAAGGTTGCTTATTATATATAGATATAGAAATATACCCTGGGGTGGCTAGGTAATACAGTAAATAGAGCACTGACCCTGGAGTCAGGAGGATCTGAGTTCAAACCCAGCCTCAGACACTTAACACTTACTAGCCATGTGACCCTGGGCAAGTCACTTAAGCCCAATTGCCCAGCCTTCCCCCCATCCAAAAAGCGAAAAAAGAAAAGAAAAGAAAAAAGATATATACCCCTATCAGTATAGTGCCTGGAACATAACATGTACTTAATAAACGTGTTAACTTGAAGATAGAGACCATGTATTTGTCTTTTTTTTTTTGTATCCCATGCTAGTAGCACAATGCCTGCCACATAGTAGGCATTTCATAAATGCTTCTTGACTGACCAACTACCCAGAATCCCTAGCTTCCTTTCAGTCGTTCCTGATCCCCCTGCTTGTTAAGGCCTGCTCTTTTCTCTTCAAATTTTCACGTTTGTGCTTTTATGTCTATGTTTGGCATCTCCCAAGTAGATTATAAATCTCTTAAGGACATGTGCAGTTTTTTCATTTTGTCTTTGCATTTTCAATGCCTAGTATAATTCCTTGAAAGCAGAAGGTACTTAATGAATATTTTTATTATACTGGCTTAATAAGGGCATCTAAAGAAACATGAATTGTAATTAAAACCTGTTCACAGAAAGCAAATGAAAGATGTATTTGTCAAACTAGTTGTATCAAGCCTTATACCTACAGTCATGGTAGATTTGTAATGGAGAGACTTAAGAAAAAAGGATTTAAGGTAAAAAAAAAATAAGGAATTGTATCCAAGATTTTTGGCCAAGTAGTAATTTTAATTTTTTTTGTATTTTTTTTGTTTTTTTTTGTTTTTTGTTTTTGTTTTTGTGTGTGTGTTAAGTGTCTGAGGCCAGATCCAAACTCAGGTCCTTCTGACTCCAGGGCCGGCGGTCTACTCACTGCGCCACCTAGCTGCCCCAATTTTAATTTTTTTTAAATATGATATCTACAATGGGAAAAAAAGCTGGGTAAGAATTATATGAGTAAATATAGTATTTAGAAGAATTCTAATTCTTCCATGTAAACTTCTGTTACTGGCTAGCAGCTTCTCTTGGGAAGTCAGTCACACTGCCTTGTTTCACTGCTCTCACCTGCATATTGAATGAAAAAGAATGGACTCAATAAAGGTTTGTTCTCCCCTGATGGTAACAACATTTAGCTGTGTAGCAGCATCTGTGCTTGGCAAAAACAGCGTGACATCAAGACAATGTATAAATGCATCCAAATTGTTAACGCTGAAGATAGAAGAACCTCAACCTTCTCTTCTCTAATCAATTGCAAAGTTTTTCTTAAGGAGCAAGATATGGGTAGTAGCTTCTTTAAAATCTCCTAGCTTTAAAAAGCAATCAATTTGCATACTTCTTTCAGCTTTCTAATGTTATTTCCCATCTATTCTCTTCCTTCATCAGTATTCTTATCTGTCAAATGAGTAGGTTAAATTCCATATTCTCCAAAGTCACCTTCTTTCTCTACAATCATATTCTGACTTTAGTATTTGATCCTTACAGTTGCTCAATAAGGTAAGTAGGACATATATTATCCCTACTTTACACAAGTGAAGAGTCGATTCTGAGCTTAAGTGACTTGCATATTCCTAATGATTATAACATAAAAACAGCAAGCCCAGCAGTAAGGTAAATGTGAAAGAGTCCTGGATTTGAAATTTGAAGCCCTAATCTAGTTTTGGCTTGGCCATGAACTAGCTGTATGACTCATGAACATTTCCTCCCAACAATGTGTGGGAGCTGAACCCCTACATTACCTCAAATTTCAAGGAGAGTGCTAATATATGAGACCTAAAATTGAATTATGTCTGGATGGTTTTACTATCAAATAAGAGGAGTACAATGTAGTAGGTAGGGCTCTGGACTTGGAGAAAAAGAACTGGATCCAAGTCCTCCTTCTGGTATTTACTAGCTGTGTATACCTTGGCAAATCATCTAACTTATGGGTATCCCAGGCAACATCTAGCACTTTTTTCTGAAGTGACCCAGAGGAAATCATTTAACTTGAATCTTTACTTTTGCCTTATGTGTCAAATGGAAACAACAGCATCTCAGATTTTACCTCATAGGATTGGTACGATACTCAAATGAAATATATGTAAAATGCTTTCAAAACCTGGACTAGCCATATAGAGGTCAGCGACTATTTTTATCATCATTTACTAAAGTCACATTGGTGCTGGTAGAAGAATGAGAGATTCTTGTACTGAAAGTTCCTCTTGCTTTTGGCATCACAGATTCTTTACATATCAATACTATCAAATAATTATTATAAAAATAATATACCCTACAATAAAACATCTTGATGTACCAGTGACCTGGATCCTGGGTTCTGTAAAGCACCTTCTATTAGCTGTGCAGAAGTCTCAATAACATTTAAATTTTTTATTCATTTTATTTTGAACTTAATAAATAAAACAAGCATTTCTATAACAGTAGCATAGGAAAAAAGATGATTGCACATGAAACTGCAAATCTATTATGTACAAGTTACTATTCCTTTTAAATACATAATAAAGTTAACATTTCCCCCCAGTTGATATTATAACTTGGCAGCTTTCACTTGATTCCCCTTAATTCTCTTTCATCATGGCATGGATTTAGTCTTTATATAGTTGAGATAAACATATTCTATTAAGGCAAACCCAAGTCATCATCCATTCTAGAAAATGGAAGGATTTTCCAGTCTTAACAATGAGCAATGTGAGACAATTAGTTGAGTAGCCAATTTCCAGCAGCTCCCCAAATTCACAATGACCCTGTTGGAAGGAAATATTGAATACATCTATTTGCATTTTGTCTAGACATGGTTACAGAATTAAATTCCCTGACTTAGATCAGCTTAAAGTGGCAAATAAATCTCTGTCATCTGTATAACAATAGTACTTACTTTTTAATTTTATAGCAGAACTTGTCAAGAAGAAGAGCATAGGCATGAATAGTAGGATCTCAAGGAATTTATTGCCTCAACCACTAACGAGTGATCCAAAATTTGGATGAACGTAACCACATTGTATGTACCAGATGACAAAAAGAAACACGGAAGTTGTTATCTATAAGAACCAGTTCATCAGGAGCTAAGCTCCAATGGGAGACCTATCAATTTAAAATACTACAAAGACCATCTTTACATTTTACCAAAACAACCAAATAAAAAGTTGAACATTTAAATATTTCACACCATTTTGGCCAAAAGTAAACTATTTGGGCTTAGTTTCACTGGTGGTCTTATTTAATTTTATCAAACCTGTTTGTATCTAATAAATAGTGTACTTTCGTAATATACATTGTAATATGTTGATCTGTGCAATATTATAATATTTTGATCTGTACAAAACTACACTACCTCTTATTCAGGTCAAGATTTATACAGCTGATCCACCAAGCCATTAATGTGGGCAGTACCTCCAATGAAGCAAAAGACAAACCATCCATGCTTTGTCAATTCTTGTCCATATGCTCCTATAAATATTCAATAGTTCAATAATCTAACAAAGTGAGAGACAATCTTCTCATGGCTTATTTTTTTTACATTCCATGGGTAGTAGCAAAACATGAGGGCCATCCACCTTTTATTCATTCATTTTTTTCACAACAATTTGCTAAATGCCTACTTGTGTGCAAGGTACTGTGTTAGGCACTAGAGATACAAAGAAAAAAAAGTGAAATAGTCCCTGCTCTTGAGGAGCTGATGGAACTATGGACATAGACAAATAGATACAAAGCCATCTATGGGGTGCATAGGGGAAAGTATAGGAAGATCAGGGAAGTTTTCATGTAAAAGAAGCCACTTGAGCTAAACCTGAAGAAGATATATTATAAAACATGGAGTTGAGGAGTGAGGCATGCTGTGCAGTAAATTTCTCTAGTACAGGTTTACTCTCCAAGATTTATAGGGAACTGATTCAAATTAATAAGACTGTATTTGGGAAAAAAATAGTAAAAGGACATGAATAGGCATTTTTCAGCAAAATAAATCCAAGTTGTCAATAGTTACATGAAAAAATACTTTAAACCACCAATAACTAAGAAATGCAAATAAAAACACATTTGCTTGGCAAAGTTGATTGAAATAGGAATAATACTTCTCAGCATGTTCCTGACATAGCTTCTCCCCACCATTACCAACTACACCAACATAGATTAGGACCATGACCTTCCTCTTTCTCACCTGTAACAGGAATTAAATGGTTCCATATGACTTTCTGGTCACCTAAAGGCATAAAAAGTCCCATCCTGTATATATCTTATATGTGTGTTGTTTTCTCAGACTCTGAGTTCCTTGAAAACAAGGACTATCTTTTACCTTTCATTGTATCTTCAGAGCTTAGTACAATATCTTGTACATCATAAGCACATTGTTTACTAACTGAAGAAGTGCAGTTAAGGTCTCTCTGAATTGTGTTTTTGATGGCCATACAAAATACAACATCTGTCACAATATCCTGCCTTCGTACTGGACAAACTTCCATATGATGGGGACTAGAAAAGAAGATCAGCAAAAGAAAAATATGCATAGAGAAAAAAGAGAAGAGAACCCTTAGAAGATGATAATTCAGTGAAAAAGATTGAAGGAAGGAAGGAATAGAAGAGAAAACAATAACAGTGTTAAAAAAAAAAAAGCCCAGGGAGGGAAGAGAATTTAAGAGGAAAGGCTAGACAAGATGGTTAAGTTACCAAGAGATCGGTGAAAATGAAAACTGAGAAAAGGCCCCTAGATCTGGCAATTAAGAGGCCATTCAATACTTTAGGGACAGTATTCTCTACATAGCAACCCACTTCCATTTCTGACCATACATTTCCTGGATGATATTCTGGGAAAATGTGGTTGGACCATGACAAATACACAGTGAAGAAATCCATACTGGAAGTAACACAATTTAAAAAACAATGAGGAGTTAATTTTCAAGACTTCTCAAAGAGGAGAAAAGTTATAGAGAATTATTATTAAAAACAAGCATTTGAGAATGCTGCAGTCACTACAACCCCATGGCCCTACTTTCTTATCTCCATAAAATCCATTTAAAGAGGATTTACATATGCTGGGGAGAAATCATTATTTAAAAAATAATCAGGAAACAGGTTTCCTCAAATGACTTTCTGCAATAGAAACATCAGTTGATTTAAATATTGTAAAATCCAATAGAATTTTATGTATATGGGTAATTTTTTTTGACGCATGTAACTCAAGAGAGTAAAATGCAACCTTTAAAGGTAGCCTCTCCTCCAACAAAGAATGTCCTGTGCCTATATTAAGATCATACAAGATTCTTTGATGAATATAATACAGATATAACTTTATTCAATAATACTCTATTTATAAATGTCAAGAAAGGCATAAAGCATGGAGACTGTCTTGAAGAATGGCCTGCACCAAGTCCTAATGCAACTAAGATTCCTATAGATGATGCAATATTACAAATGCTTCAATTTGAGAATGATTTGTTCACGGCCTCACTCTAGAATTCTCAAAGGATTCCTCAGTGAGGTCAATGATCACTGAAAAATCTGACTGAAACACCAAAGCACCCTGAGAGAAAGACAAGAGGCAGATGTGTTGGACAGAGGAGGCCACCATAACCACTTTTACCCCAATCTCACTTCATACCCCAATGGAGACATCTTGAGACCCTGAACCCAAGGAATGTCAATGCTTCCATCCCAGTGTCTTGAACCATCATCCTGGGAAGTTAACCTGTGGAGATACAGCCTTGTAACTGCTCCTGCTGGTGCAATAGCCACATCTATTGAAGACTCAGAAAATAAATTTCTTTTTATCAAAGTCCTTGGCACTTTCAAATAAATGGTTCAACATCGGGAACTGATATGATTTTAATAGTGAAAATGACTTGAAAGAAGAGGCATTACCATATGTTTTTCTTTTTTGATTTTCTTTTGCTTTTTGGAGGGCAATTGGGGTTAAGTAACTTGCCCAAGGTCACATGGCTAGGTTTTTGTTTGTGTGTGTTAAGTGTTGGAGGCCAAATCCGAACTCAGGTCCTTCAGACTCCAGGGCCAGCTCTCTACTCACTGTGCCACCTAGCTGCCCCCACCATATGTTTTTCTACTCTACTCTAAGGACCATGGGGCCTTTCCATCTGACTTGCAGGTGAAATCTTTCATATGTGTTGTCTCCCTCATTAGAATGGGAGTTCCTTGAGAACAGGGACTGTCTTAGTGCTTTGTATGTATTAAGTGCTTAATAAACGCTTTGTTCATTCATACATACAAAAATGGGAAAAACCAAATTGATGAAGGTGTCTATTTTTTCAGATTTTGTAATGTATAGTTGTTTAGTAAACCCATTGAAGTGGTCCATTAATACATATATCTTGGACTGCATGTAAATAATACATAGACCTCAGAGTTAAATAATAGGGGGAAAGTAGAATAGGCTGTTTGATATTGCTTTTTAAAAATTTATTTATCAGTTTGTTATTTATTTATTAGCACTCTCAATAATTCTAATTACCACGCCCTATTCAAAACCCCATTTTAAAATCAATATTCTCCCAATAATGCCATGTGTAAGAAAATCACAGAAAATTAAAATATCCAAGGACATTTTTGTAGATGATAAATGATTCTAAAAGCAATGGAGAGCTTTGCAGTGTACATAAGGAGGTTCCAGGATGACTTATATGCAAGAAGTAGTGTAAGGGATATCATCTAGGTCCAGTCCATAAGAACAAATATAGCCATGGTCTGATTATGTTAACTACATGTGACACAGACACCCACGTGGTTGATCCAATAAGTTAGGAAGCAATTGCTCATTTACCCCTAAGGAAAAAAAATGAACTATTGAACAATCCAATCAGTTTAGTGACTGAATTAGCATGAAAAACAAAGTATCTTAGACAAAACCTTATTTTAATTCTTTTTTTCCCAACAAGAACACAATCACAACATGAAAAGAAAAAGGTTTGGAAATGGTGGCACATGAAAGGATGAAGGAGGGAATAAAGTAAATGATTAATAAAGAAAATGGCTTAATAGATTCAGTCAGGGATGAAACAAAGTTGGTGGCTTTGCAATAGCCATAATATCATTGATTTGGGGGGGGGTTTCCCTAAAAGATAAACTCAGTACCTATGCTTCACCCATTTTCTATTCGTGATTAATTTTTTGAACCCTCACATAAAACTTGACATTTATTCCTATCAAGTTTCATCATATTAGATTTAGCCAGGCTGTCATAACTTTTTAGACCCTGACTTTGTTATTCAACACTTTAGCTATACTTCCCAGCTTTGTGTCATTTGAAATTTGAAAAAGCACACCATCTATGTTTCCATGTAAGTAATTTATAAACAACGTTAAACAAATATGGAATCAGAGCAGATCTGCAGGGCAATACACTTGTTATTTCCTTACAAAGTTGACATCAACCATTAATGACTAATATTAAACAAAATAATATCAGTCTTAATAATAATAATACTGAGGTAATATTTATATAGCACTTAAGGTTTGCAAAATGCTTTACATATATTTACTTATTTGATGCTGACAAACATCTGGGAGTTATGTGTCACTATTGTCCCCATTTACGAGTGAGGAAACTAAAGCTGAGAAGGCTTAATCGGCTCAGTATCATATAGCTAGTGGGTATTTCAGGCAGGATTCTAATTCTGGTCTTCTTGATTCCAGGTCCAACTCTTTTATCTATTATGCCAAACAGCTTCTTCTACACTTTTGGCACAATACAGGATCCAACCAATGCATAAATCCTTATCTACGCAAATCCTTCTGTATTATGCACAAGAATAGAATGACAGATTGGGCCAAATGCTTTTCTAAAATCTAGGTAATCTATGTCTACAGCATTCTCCTGATCCATCCAACCAATATAGTAGCCTTGTCAAACAAGCAAACAAAAAGGAAATAAAGTTAGTCTAGCTTGACCTGTTTTTGATGAAGTCATGAATCAATTGTTTGAGTCAACATCTTTTGTTTTGCTCTTTCCAGCTATCCATACTATTACTAGAAAAAAATTAGCAGAAAATATACAGTTTTGTGGGTGGACTCCTTTACATGCTAAACAGGGTGGCTTATTACATGATCTTGATCCCCTTACTTTATGCAAATTTGCACAGCCTTCTAGTACATATGTTTAAGTAGGTTCCCCATCACTGAAGCTCTTTAAGCAGAAACTAGATAATCTCTAGTCTAGATATTGCATAGGAGAATCCTAAATTCCTATTCATTCATCCCTATGACTATGATATTCTATGGTATTTAGTAGTTTATATTCATATCGCGGGGGCGGAGCCAAGATGGAGGAGTGGAAACAGCACTTCCAAGGCGCTCTGCCCCACAAAACTTCCAAACAATGTAAGGGGGGACTCTGAGCAACTTCTGGAGCCCCAGCACCCACAGAACTACACAGAGAAACTAACCTCCCACTGAGGAGAACCAAGCAGCCCTGAAGGGAGCGGCGAGCACAGTGCTCTGAGAGCAGACACAGCGCAGTGCTCTGGGAGCTAAGCCCATGCCCGCCTGAGCCATGGTTTTAGCCCTAGGGTAGCTGGGCCAGCAGCCGGCTGGAGGGACCCCAGAACACCAGCAGCTGTGGCGATTCTAGAATTATCAGCACAGATATGCCTAGGACAAAGTGAGAGGTTAGTGCCCTATGGACTTTGGGACCAGTATTTGGGGAACGTGTCGAGTTCCTCCCCTGGGGGTGAAAAGCTGCTGAAGAAACATGGCACAGAAGCCATTTTGCAGTGTCACCGGCAGCTCTAGCTCCTGGTCTGTGAACTGTAGGGAAATCCAGCAATCAGTCTGGGGGTTAATCGCTCTGGCTTTAAACTGCCTGGATATGGATTGTGGTCTGGGGGGGGAAGTTTGGGGTGGGTATCCAATTTGCCAGGGTGGGTGGAGGCTTTACAGAGGCCAACCAACTGGCAGAAGTTGTGAAGACCCCACGTTTGGGACGGAAGCTCTCCTGTCTGGTGGCAGAGTCCTACTGTGGCAACAAGCCCCAAAATCAAGTAAATAAGTGTCAACATGCCTAGGCAAAAGAAACAAAATAAACAGAAATGTTCAACATTGGACTCCTATTTTAGGGGCAAAGAGGATCAAAGCATGGAGGAGGACTGTGAGGTCAGAACTCCTGCACCAAAAGCCCCAAATGAAAATACAAGCTGGCTACAGGCCATAGAGGACCTTAAGAAGCAGATAAGAGAAGTGGGGGAAAATTGGGAAGAGAAATGAGAAAGATGCAAGAAAAGTATGAAATGACAGTCAACAGCCTGACTGAGGAAAATAACACCTTAAAAAATAGACTAACTCAAATGGCAAAGGAGGCTCAGAAAGGCAATGAGAAGAATGCCTTAAAAAGCCGAATTTGCCAGATGGAAAAAGAATCTCAAAAGCTCAATGAGGAGATTCATTCCCTCAGAGTTAGACTTGAGCAAATGGAAGCTAGTGACTTTATGAGAAATCAAGATGCTGTTAAACAGACCCAAACAAATGAAAGACTAGAAGGCAATGTGAAATATCTCGTGGGAAAAACCACTGACCTGGAAAATAGATCCAGGAGAGATAATTAAAAAATTATTGGACTACCTGAAAGCCATGATCAAAGAAAGAACCTAGAAATCATCCTTAAAGAAATTCTCAAGGAAAATCGCCCTGATGTGTTAGACCCAGAGGGGGAAATAGAGGTTGAAAGAATTCACCAGTCGCCTCCTGAAAAATATCCCAAAAAGAAAACTCCTAGGAATATTATAGCCAGGTTCCAGAACTCCCAGATCAAGGAGGAAATACTACAACCAGCCAGGAAGAAACAATTTCAATATTGTGGAAACACAATCAGAATAGCACAGGACCTGGCAGCTTCTACACTGAGGGATCGAATGGCATGGAATATGATATTCCAGAGGGCAAAATATCTGGGATTGAAGCCAAGGGTCACCTACACAGCAAAACTGATTATCTTGTTTCAGGGGAAAATATGGTCATTCAGTGGAATAGAGGACTTTCAAGCATTCTTGATGAAAAAACCAGAGTTGAATAGAAAATTGGACATTCAGACACAAGAAGCAAGAGATGCTTGAGAAGGTAATCAAGGAAAAGAGATCAAAAGGAACTTATCAAAGTTTAACTATTTACATTCCTACATGGGAAAACAATAACTGTGTCTGATGAAACCTTTTCTCATTATGAAAATAATTGAAGAAGGGTGTATGGGCATATGTTTACAGGTATACATGGATAGAGAGCACAGGTTGAATTTGATGGGAAGGGATGATTCTTAAGGGTGAAGTCAAGAGGTGAGAGAGGAAAGTGGCAAGAGGAGATTGGGAGAGACAGGGTAGGGTAAACTATGTCATGTAGAAGAGGCAAGGGGAAGTAGTTGCAGGGGAGGGGAAGAACAGGAAGGCAAAAAGACAAAACCATATTCTCATTGAAGTTGGCTCAAGGAGAGAATCACATACATACTAAATGGGACATCTCACCCTGCAGGAGAGTAGGGGAAAGGGGGATGAGGGGGGGAGGATGGAGGGAAGGGCATTCTGGGGGGAGGGGAGGTTGGAAGCACCCACTTTTGAAGAGCGACAGGATCAAAGTAGGAAATGGACCAGGTGGGAGGTGAGATGGGTGGGAGGGAAATATAAGCAGCCTTGTACAATATATTTACTATGGTAATGTTTTGCATAGCTATACATGTACAACACATACTGAATTGCTTATCTTCTCGGAGGGAGTGGGTAACAAGGGAGGAAGGGAATGGATCTGAAAATCGAAGTTTTAAAATTAAATGTTTCATAAGATGTCCATGCATTGGGGCTCAGAGATTCACCTTGCCCTAATGGCAAAGTCGAAGGGGTATGGGAGAAGATATGGGAGAGAGCAGATTGGATGAGGGGATATCTAGTGGGACTGCTATTCTGGGGTGGTGGGTAGGGAAAAAATGGGGTAAAAATTGTAACTCAAAATTTGGTGGAAATGAATTATGTAATCCAGAAGCTAATAAAGCATTTGTTTAATTAAAAAAAAAGAAATGAAAGACAAAAAAATATTCATATTGCATTTTGCTGAAGAGCTATTTCAGTAAGGTTTGCATTTCAATGTCCATTCTTGTTTAATCAGTTTCAGCCTCTGTCCAATTAAATAATAAGCCCTGGAACCCAGGACAAAGGAAATAGAGATTGGTAGCAAGAGGAAGAGGAGAAGACATCAACATATTTGACAAACTTAGTGAAATAGAGTGAAAATGGTAGATTTCATGGATTTTGTCAAGACTGCAATCTAATACTCAGGACACCATAACGAATATTGTTTTCTTCACTTCCAAAATATTTTTGAGTTGTGATATAGTCCATATCACCTTTGATTGTTGTACTCAGTGCCATTTTTTGCCTGCCATTTCCCTCAGGGGAAAAATGTATCTGTCACTATCTGCATCTTCTATTCTATTTCATCTTCATATCCCTATGCCTCCAATAAAACTAGACTTCTATACTTGCTTTTTCCTACAAACATTTCAGTTTCATATCTTTGTACTTTTTCTCATATTGTTCTCACTCCACCACTGGAATATCCTTCACATAAGATCCCTACCTCTATTACCTACACAGTCTTCAAAATTCATCTCTATTCTATCTTCATCCTATAGATTTCCCTGATCCCTTTTATCAAGGATATTGTCTCTCCCGCCTCTAAACTTACATGATGTTTGTACCTTTCATAATATACTTTCTTTTATTAAAAATTGTATATTTATTTTTAGTTTTCAACATTCATTTCCATAAGATTTTGAGTTCTAAATTTTCTCTTCCTCCCTCTCCTCCTCAAGAGGGCATGCAATCTGATATAGGCTCTACATATACATTCATATTAAATATATTTTCATATTAGTCATGTAAAGAATCCAAACCAATGGAAGAAACCACAAGAAGGAAGAGAGTGTGTGAGAAAGAGACAGAGAGACAGAGACAGAGGGCAAATAGTATGCTTCAACCTGCATTCAGACTCCATAGTTCTTTTTCTGGATGTGAATAGCATTTTTCCATCGTGAGTGTTTTGAAGTAGCCTTAGATCCTTGCATTTCTAAGATAAGCTCAGTCTATCAAATTTCATCTTCACACAATGCTTCTGTTACTGTATACAAGGTTCTGATTCTGCTCACTTCACTCAGCATTAATTCATGTAAATCTTTCCAGGTTTTTCTGAAGTCTACCTGCTCATCATTTCTTATGGAACAATACTATTCCATTACATTCATATGCCATAACTTCTCAGCCATTCCCCAATTGATGGACATCTCCTTGATTTCCAATTCTTGGCCATCACAAAAAGAGTTGCTATAAATATTTTTGTACGTGTGGGTCCTTTTCTCACATAATATTCTTTCACACTCTATTTCATAGTATAATTATTTGTGAGTTCATCTTATCTCTCCTACTAGACAACAACATCGATAAGTGTAGAGACTATGATTTGTTCTTGTACACATTCTTTGTTATACTCAGTACAATACATCATACATCACAGTTCCTCAATAAAAATGTGTTGAATTTAATTGACCCCTACCTCTACTATTTTATTCTTTGTAACAAATTTGGTAAATGAGTTCTCTGAATTCAAAATTTTCCCTTTGAATATTTGTAATAGCTTAATCCAGCATCTGATGAGAGGATTAGACCAGTTATGTTATTCAAAGTAATGAAGTGAGGTCATTTGACCCTATTGTGTATTTATCATTAGTATTAGCATGCAACTCCATTTTTAGTCAGTCTTTTTCTCATTGGAATTCCTAAGTCCAAGATACACTCAAATCACTCCCTCTTTTCAAAATCAAATTGAATAAATAAATATTTATCTTTCTTGATTGGTTCTCTGTCCCTATTAACTTCAAAACCCCCCTCACCTCCAATCTCTATCAGAAGAGGTCCTAACTTCCTACTTCACTAAGAAAATAAACACCATCTCTCATGAACTATCTATATTCTGATTCCACATCTCAAAATCCCTCTACACTTTCACCCATCCTCTCCTCCTTTACTCCCACATCTGAAAAAGATATGACTTACCACCTTGCCAAGGTCAATCTTTCTACTCTCTAGTCTTTGATCCCATGACCTCCCTTCTATTATTCCCACTTTTTCCATTTCAATCTCACTTCTTGGCTCTTTGCCTACTACCTTCAAATGAGCTTACATTTACCTAATACTTAAAAATCCTCCACTTGTTCTTGCCATCTCCATTAGCTGTATCATCCATTCTCTTTCCTCCCTTTCAATGTCTTAGAAAAAAATCTGTACTCACTACCAATACTTCTTCTGTATCTACTCTCAACCTTTTGAAGGCGGATAACTGAACTCACCCCTCTGAAACTGCTCTACCCAAGTTAACAATCTCAACTATGAAATTCAATTATCATTTCTCAATATTCTTGACCTCTCTTCCACTTTTATATATTGAGCATTTACTCCTCCTGGGTACTCTCTCATTTGGCTTGCTTTTCACTATTCTCTATTATCGTTGACATTGATTTTCTAACTACTGGTCTAATTTATCTTTCTTATTCTCCTTTACTAAATAATCATCTATGTTCTGTCACCTTACCATGGAGCTACTACTTAACATCCTCCTAGGCCCTCTTCTCTCACTATACCCTCATCCCTGATGATCTCATTGGCTTCCATAGTTTACTTAGAAACTCAGACCAGGTACCAACTTCTACATGAAGCCTTCCCTGACCTCCTGAGCTGCTTTTGAATCCACAATGAAATTACATTGTATTTATTTAGTATCTATTTTTATATATACAGACATGTACATATTATGTTCTTCCAGAGTTGTGATTGAGGACAAAAACTCTCATTTTTACCCTTGTATCTTCAGTGCTAATACAGTGCCTGACACAAAATAGGTTTTTAATAATGTTTATTGATGATTTTAAGTCTTAGATCTATGGAGATGGCTCTCAAATTTATAAAGACATCCCCAATTTTTCTTCAGATCATTGTTCCACATCATTAGCTACAAGCCATCTTCTGGATAAATACATTTTCTTATATTAAGGCATCACCATTCTTCCATTTAGCAAGACTCAAAGCTACAGAGTCATCATAAATTATGTCCTTTCCCTAACCCCATACAATTATAAAATCTTGTCATTTCTAACCATATAGCATCTTTTGTATCCATCTCCTCTCAACTCATAGAGTCACTATCTTAGGTCAAGCCCTCATCACATTTTGTCATGAAAATCTCCTAATGATATCCTTAGTTCCAGTCTTTGTTCCCCTAATCCAACTTCCACATAGATAGCACATTGTTTTTTCCGAGGCACAAATCTGACCATGTTACTCCATTGTCCAGAAACTTTCAATGCTTCCCTGCTGACTGTAACAAAATCTAGACTCTTTAGTTTTGTAAACGTTCCATAGACTGGCTTCCGCTTACTTTTTCACATTTATTTCAAGACTTCTTTCTTCTCACGCAGTATGTTCCATCAAGACTTGATCACTACTCCATTTCTACTATCTCTATTTCAGTGGACAATACTGCACATTGCCTTGCCCAAGGCCAGGTCTACACAGGATCTGTGTAGACAGGGAAATTAGACATAGTACTGGAACATTCAATCCATCCAATTACCAGAGACTGCCTTAATCATGGCATATATCAAAAGTGGCATTATCTAGTCCCTGCCAAGTGGCACAGCTGTACAGATGAGTTGTGACCAATTAGATTAGTCTCAGTCCTGCCAAATTTGGCAGTGATTCTGGAGGCCTGAATAAGCTTAGGGAAGTAACTTTCCATTTAGTCTATAAAAAGCATGAAAAATCACTTCATTGTACAGTCATTCAATTGTCAGTCAATTCAAATGTCATATAGACTATGACCAAGGTCTCCTTCCTGAGTCTAAAACAAACAAACTCCAAACTTATATTCACAACTCACATGGCTTGCAGCATAGTGAGGTCAGCAGGGAACTACAATACTACTGG
Source organism: Gymnobelideus leadbeateri (assembly GCA_011680675.1). Classification (NCBI taxonomy): domain Eukaryota; kingdom Metazoa; phylum Chordata; class Mammalia; order Diprotodontia; family Petauridae; genus Gymnobelideus; species Gymnobelideus leadbeateri. Next base: position 174,784 of record WOXC01010015.1, on the reverse strand, counting down.
TTTAAATGAATTTTCAGCCATATGCTTGGCATGGTCAAAAAATATATAGTGTGTATTGTGTGCCTAAATGCTCCCACAAAATGAGGTGTATTAGGTGGTTTTTCACAAAGGATTAAATTTGTGGAGTCTATTAAGGTATTGAACATGAAAAGTGACAGGTGTTATGCTTATAGATAATGATAGTATTTTCTATAAAAAGATTAATAATATATTTTACATATATTAGTTCATTTGATCCTCACAATAAGCCAATCCAATCAAACAAACATTTACTAAGTGCTATAAGAGGTATATAATACATATGTTGTTCAGTCATTTCAGTCGTGTGTGATTCTTCATGACCCCATTGGGGTTTTCTTGACAAAGATACTGGCGTGATTTGCTATTTCCTTCTCCAATTCATTTTACAGATGAGGAAACTAAAGCAAACAGAGCTAAATGACTTATCTAGGGTCACACAATTAGTATCTAAGGCCATATTTGAACTCAGATATTCCTGACTCCAGGCCGGCACTCTATCCACTGTACCACCTTAGTTTCCCAACCTTATTTTATAGATAAGAAAATTGAGAACCACAGAGATTAAGTCATTCAGCAGAAAGGGTTCCAAATATCAACTCAGAGAACTGGACTTCAATTTCTCTAACAAATCATCAGGTCAGATTAGATGGCCTCTAAGATCCTTTATAGATCTAAACCCATGTTCCTAAAGGATATGATGGTCACAGATATAGTAAGTGACAAGAACCAAGACTTGAGCTCTTACCTTCTAAAACTTCTAAACAACAGCAGGGTAGTTTCAATCCCCTATGCAATAGTAGGGGCACAAACCAAAGAAGGTTCTGAATATTGTTTACATAATTCTCATTCCCCAAAATACTTCTCCTAAAAATAAAAGTCTCACATTTGCATTTCATTCTTCTTTTAAAAGAATCACAGAATCTCAGAGTCTGAAGGGATCCCAGAGGTCATCAACCCATTACAGTACAAGAATCCTGCTTCATCATTCTCAACACATTGTCATCTGGTCTTTGCTTGAAGCCCTTCAACGACAAGGCAGTTGCTACCTCCCAAGGCATCCCATTCCATTCTGGGCTAAGGCTAATTGTTGCAGGGGGTGGGGGAGAGCATTGTTCCTCTTCTGTATCTTTGCACCTTCTAAATTGCTCCCAGTTCTACCTTCAAAGGCCAATCGGAACAAATATAACCCCTCTTCTATGGGAAAAATCAGAATTCATATGGCATATTCTGTAGGGCACACAGCATTTTGATTGCCTCCTCTATTTTATAGATGTTTCTATGCCCTGCTTAAAATGAGGAGCCCAGAATAGAACACAGTATTCCAGAAGTGGTCTCACCAAGATAGGGTATCATAGTATTTTGCCTGCATAGATCACTCTGCCTCTCCCAACACAAAGTTTACATTAGTTTTCTTAGCCAAATCATGCTACTGTCTTTATAGTTTACTATAAACCCCACAGATTTTTTCAGCTCAACTATAATCTGGCTGTGTCTGTCCCATTTTATAATTGTAATTTTATTTTTTAGCCCAGGCATAAGACATTATTTCATTAATCCAAGTGTAAATTTTTCTATTATTAGGTTTGAGCTGATTTTCTAGCCTGTCAAGACCTTTTTGAATATGGATGAAGTATGTTAGCTATCTCTCCCAGCTAGCTTTATGTCATTTTTTGAATTTGAGAAGCATTTCAAATATCTCTTTTTCCAAATCTTTAATAAAAATATAAAATAATATCCCTGACACCTGGGTCATTCTACTGAAAACCTCCTTCCAAGCTGAAATCACAACATTAAATAACTACCCTTTGGCTCAGGACATTCAACCAATTCTAAATCCATTTCACTGTGCCATCATCTAGATGATATCTTTCCATCTTTCCCACAAGAATATTGTGAGACTTAATAATCTTGCCTCATCTCTGATGGCTTCTTTTAAAACATAAATATTCCTGGGAAATACCCATCTTTGTTCCTATCTTTGTCTCTTTCAAATGTTTGCAATATGGCCACTATTTTTGATCTGTAAGAATAAAGAATAGCTTTATTCCCCTACCCTCCTCTGTTTCACATAAGTTGAAGGAAGGCCTACTTCAGTCTGCTACTGCAGTTCAAAGTTGGCACTTCCCATAGGTCACTTCAAGAGTACTAATTCCCTCCTCTCTCTTAGGCGGTTCAGGAAGGCCAGACATCAGACTGTCAAAGTGAAGAGTATAAATGTAAAAAATTCTCTGCGCAGAGATTTTTAAAATTATGCTTAAACTCCCGTGAGTTTTCTCTTTTTCTTTAGTAAAATGTTAATTTGCTGTTTTGAAGGAAACATGAATGGTTTCTGCTGCAAGGCATCTCAGACAGAAGTAAGGGAGGTTTCTTGGTCTGATTTATCATCTTCACTCATAGTCTGTTGGATATTTCCAACTAGTCATCCGTTAGACACTTCAGAAATTAGCATGCACAAAACAGAGCATATTATTTTTCTTCTCAAACTGACATGTCTTCTAAACTTCCTGTTTCTGTAGAGGACACCACTATCCTTCCATTCTCCCAGATTCCCAGCCTCAGATTCTACTCATTATCTTTCACCCCAAATATCCAATCAGTTGCCAAGTCCACAACATCCCTTGTATCTGTCTCCTTTTCTATACCCTCAAACACCACTAGCTCAGGCTCTCATTATTCTGACTCGGACTACTTTAATAAATTTCTAAGCATTCTCCCCTCTCTAGCCTCCAAATAGCTCTCTATATGACCTTCCTAAAGCACATGGATGAATATTCTATACTCAAACTCCAGTGACTCTATATGAATCTAGGACCAAATTACAAACTTTTTAAGAGAATCTTTTAAAGCCCTTCACAGCCTGGTACCAATTTACCTTTCCATTCTTTTTTTCATTCTAACATCATTTCCCTTCAGTTTCCCATCATTTCCACAGTACAGGCAATTTGATCATCTTGCTTGTTCTTCACATGTTCTCTGTCTGTGACTATATAGGCAGGATGGCCACCACTTTGACTTTTGAACTTTTGAGCTTCACCTTTGACTCTTGAAGGCTCTAGTTGCCTTCATAGTTTAGCCAAAGTGTCATGTTCTATGTAAGACCTTTCCTGACCATCTTCCCCCACTCCATGTACTATTGCCTTCCCCGAGGATGTTCTTGTTTTAATAAATATTTCGTCTGATCAAATATGGACATTTTCCCTAATACATTTCCCTAAAACATTTTCCTACAAGATAGGGATTGTTTAATTTTTGCCATTGTTACTTCAGTGCCTACTATAGCGCCCAGGATATAGATCCTTAATACATACATATTTATTGAGCCATATATTTCCTTCTTTTCTACCCCCCAATTATTATCTTGGTTTTCTCAGCTTGCTTTATTTTCCCCCATGAAAAGCAGCATGGCCTAGTAAATACGCCACGAAATTGTAGGCCCTTGACAAAATACAAGGACTCTACTGAATATAAATACTTTGAGGATGAGGGCTTTTCTTTTTGTCTTTGAAACTCCAGTTCTTAGGGACAGCTAGGTGGCACAGTGAATAGAATACCAGCCCTGGAGTCAGGAGGACCTGAGTTCAAACCCAGCCTCAGACATTTAACACAAAACTAGCTGTGTGACCTTGGGCAAGTTAACCCCAATTGCCCTGCTTTCCTCCCTCCAAAAAGACGGGAAAAAAATGAAACCCCAGTTCTTTACACTTGTTGTCGTTCAGTTATTTTAGTTGTGTCCAACTCTTCATGACCCCATTTGGGGTTTTCTTGGCGAAGATACTGGAGTAATTTGCCATTTCCTTCTCTAGCACATTTTTCAGATGAGAAAATTGAAGCAATAGGGTTAAGCGACTTGTCCAGGGTCACACAGCTAGTAAGAGGTGAGGTTAGATGAATCTTCCTGACTCCAGGACCAGCACTCTATCCACTGCACTATACTTCCTTACACATAGTATGTATTAAATAAGTTCTTTTATTGCATAGTAATTCCTATTAATGTAGAGGGATAGATTTTTAAATATATTAATCAAAGAAACTTAATTTTAAATACCAGATGGGGGAGGAGGGGAGTAATATACAATAAAACTAGAAAAATATATTGGGACTTAAAGGTTTCAAAGCTAAACAGAGGAGTTTACACTTTATTCTAGAGGCAATAGGAAGACACTGGAATTTATTGAATAAGAATGAATGTATAAAATGGACCAGAATGGTGAGGGATGAGGCACAGAGACAAATTCAAAAATTGTTGCAATAATCTGGGTAAGAGAGGTTGAAGGTCTGGATTAAGGTGATAGTTGTATGAGTAGAGAGAAAGGGCAGAATACAAGAGATGTTATAAAGGTAGAAATGGCCAAACTGGGGAACTAATTGTAATGGTAATGGGGATTTGAAGATCTTCCCTACCCCTTGCATTGGTAAACAGGTACTTAGCACCTTGTTTCAAGTTCATGATTGTATTAAGTATTAATATCCAGAACTTGTGAATCCAACAGTGGGAAGAACTTGCTGATGTAACAGGAAGGGGCAGAAGAAGGAGGAGCTAATACCATATATAGGGAAAAGCCCAAACTAGAGAGCCAGAATTTCTGAGAGACAACTGCTAGGGTCCTGAGAACCTCTGACAATTGCTGAGAGAGAGAGAACTGCTAGCCAGAACTGCTGGCAACAAGAACTGCTAGAAGCGAGCAGTGTGGAAGCTGAGGAGCTACAGTGAGTGAGGAGAGGAGAATCCTTCCTTGAGGGAGTGAGTGGAAGAGGAGGATCATTGCTTGAGGGAGCCTATTTTGTTTTGAAGGCTTGGGAATGTGGGTGTTTGCTGCATTTGTTATGCACACCAACTTCATGGGCACTATAATGAATTTGACTTTCTTGTTTGGGGACTTGGTTTTCTGGTATTTGAAGAAATGCTTTGGTTCTGTCCTCCATGTGGAGAGCCTGTTACATTTTGTGATTAATGACTACACCAGCGTATTCATAGCCACTATGGGTTCTGTGAATATTGTGTTGCTGGTACACTAATTAGCTAGGAGGGTGAAGGAGAGGGAAGGGAAATGAATAATGCTATTTAGGAAAAGGTATCACATTTTCCTAAAGAAAAAAAAAACATTTGTAGGTCTCTCAATCCTTGAATGACATGGTTTTAAGTTTGCAATTGACATCCTCCTTTGGACACACACACCAGCTTCCCAAAATCTTTTCCCAAATACGTAACCACTGTCTGAAGTACTTATATGTAGGAAGAACAAGTTGTTACCTGCCTCATATACTTTGAAAGACCATAGAAAGACCCCTACTCTCCAAGCATCAAGCAATTGCCTTATATTCCACCGTTAGCAACGGATACCTTTTGATTAAGTATCATTCCCAAGAGCCCTCTTTTAAAAGTGAAAATATGCCTGGTGGCAGAAATAACACATTTAATCACTACCATATTAGTGTGGATTGATTGTATTGAATCAAATATCCCTGTGCTCTTGGGGGCAATATAAGGGTGGAAAGAAATGTGAAAATGATAAGGGTAAGAAAAACAGACAGGGACAGGAAAGCGGGGGTAGCATAATATACCAAAGCTCAACCATGACTATTTCTATTGTGAATGTTCTCCTTATCTCTCTCAATTGTCTCTTTGATTCTCTGTCTCTCTCATACTCACGTTGAATTGAACTCTATTCTTTTTCAATTCTAAATGTTTGTATTCTTTTTCTAAGATCAAAGACCTAAAGGAGACCTCAGAAGTGAACTAGTTCAAACCCTTCTTATTAAATAGGTGGGGGGAGGGAGCAGAACACTTGTAGTTTGTTTAAATTACCTTCCTCAAGAAAGTTAAATGAGATTTCCAAGTTCACATGGGTTGTAATTATCAGAGAGAGCATTCAAACCAAGACCTTTTTACTCCAAATAAATTAAAAATCAGTACATTTAGACTAGAGTTAAAAGTCTGATCTTCCTTTTACTTAATTTAGTGAAAAGAATTTTTGTTCAGATGTTCAACACTTTACTCCAACTTCCCTCAAGAAGCATATTGATTTCCAACTTGACAAGTCTATCCTCCACAGGTCCTAACTTGAGTTGCATAGGACAAAGGGCTGAAGTTTACAATCCCTCAAAATTCTTTGTATCTAATGATCAATACCATTGATGGGATTGTGCCCCAGGTCAAAGAGAGGCATGAGAAGGGAGATAGCAATATTCTTCTGATGACTTCTTGTTGTGAACTACAAACTATACTAAGTAAAATAATGAGAAATTAATTTGGCAAATAGTATTTTATATAGACAGAATCAAATAATTCTGAAGTAGCTGGATTCTTCTGCATGGACTTAGAAATTAACATCCCAAATTTTGCACCAGTGAAGACCAGCCCTGTAGGAATTTGACACAAGACACATACCTGGGTAGGTTGGGGTCATTAAAGGAAAAGGTAGGAAGTCATCAATAGTTTCAAGGGTCAGAAATATATCTCCTAGGCTCACAGAGTGACAATAACTTTTTAGAGTTTTACAATACCTCAACCTTCTCTGGTTCAGGAGAACCAGGGAGACATTACAGACTTTCCTTTAAGACAGTTGAATAGTAAGGACACCATCCTTCAGCTTGGTCAACTCTTCTTAATTTCCATTCCATTTAAAAGCATGCTGCATTATTTGTTTCTTTTTTGTGTCTTTGTTTTGGGGGACAGGAGAGGAAAGGGGACTTTCTCAGAACTGACTTGAGCTTATTTTTAAAACTTTTCCCATTTTATTTGTTAAGTATTATTCTCTCATCCATTCCCATTTACAATTGCCACTGTTTTTGAACTGGAAAACTTCCCTATCATCTTCAACAACCACTTTACACCCTCCATGAGACAAGATTAGGTTACAAGCCTTCTTTTGTCAGTGAGTTCAAGGACAATCTCAAGTATCAACAATAAATCAGTCCTTCATGATCACTTCATAAATGATTCAAGATACAAAGAACTTTGATGATCATTTAATCCAACTCCCTCATTTTACCAAGGAGTAAATGAAAGCCCAGAAACAATTGACTCGGAGTTACATGGAGAGTAAGGGAAAGAGCCAGGATTTGAATCCAGGTACCCTGACTGCAAAACCCAGGCTTCTTTGTTTCCTGCCATGCTTCCTCCAGGATACTTGAGGTAAGAAATGTCCCAAAAAGAGACATAGTAATGGAATGAATAGAAAGAGCCCTAAGCAGGAAATTAAAGAGAGGAAAATGCATGCTGACTTCACTGCCCTACACCTCAGTTTCTTTATCTGTAATCAAAGAAATGTGATTGGAGGATTTCTAAATACCATTTTTAGCTCATAGATTGGATTTTTTAATAAATTCTACATGAACATTTTTAAAATATTTACTTTACTTGTAGTATGTTGTTAAAATGCTGTTATCCAAACCAGAAATTGGGAACTAGAGTTGAGGCAAGAAATAATTTAATTAGGTATTTGTTGAGTGTTAAAGAATCAGCCTGTTATTTGAATAAAAAGCTAGCCCCATCTCTGGCATATACTGGCTAAGACACTGGGCGAGATACTTAATCCCCTCTGTCTTCTAAGTAAATTTTCCAAGAAAATAAATTGCAAAGAATTTGCCAAACCACATTAGTAGGAGTCTTCTAATCTTGATATTCCTTATGCCAATGAAATGAAAGGGACAACTCTGACCTCATCTGTAATCTATATATATATATATATATATGTTCATCATTGTTACTGAGACATTCCAAATAGGTCAAAGAAACCAGAGGAGTAGTTTTGTTGGCAGAAGCAAATAACAAGCCAAAGAAATGAAGTGAGTTATGTCTATTGATGAAACAGGAGGCAGTCTGGAACAGCAAAAAACTACAAAGAATCTGGGTTCAAATCCTGCCTCTAATCCTTTACATGTGTGAGTTTCAACAAGTCACTAAACATCTGGGAGCTTTAATTTCTACCACTATAAAATAAAGGGATTGGAAAAGTTGGTTTCTGAGATCTTTTCTAGCTCTAGCTCTATGATTCTATTATTTTCCTTGCCTATCCTCTCACTGCCTTTAAAATTTGTCATGATATGTAGAGCATTGGAGATTTTAAATTCTAGATTAGTATTTGATTATGCTGTCTGCTTACCCGAGGAACAATGGCATCGATATTTCTGAGGGACAATGAAGAGTATGAATGTAGATTCAAGAAGAAACACAAGGCAGCTATGTTCCTCCAGTACTTAATATTAAAATGATTTTAATTTTTTTCTTTTTTGGAATTTTTCATATCTCAATCCCAATACAAATACATAGAAACATTGAGTAGTTTGCATCTGTGTTTCTCTTTTTAAGTAAAGTGATAGCATAAAAGTAATTAATCTCTTCACTAATTGCTTTTAAAATTCCACTTAAGGGAGTGACTATTTTTCTGGCAGCCTCTATTTATTGCACCAAATCATGTGTTTCTGCTATTGACTGTGAGAGTCAGTGACTTAAAATACCAAATTAAACCAATGTGTCTCAGTGTTCTGCTATTGCACTAGTAAAGGTAGAGTTATGGCAAAAGCTCTACAAATTGGATGTCACATGCTACAATAGGATAAGCAAACATCTCCCTAATAGTCTATTTACATTTCAAATCATGTAGACATTTTGAAACCAGAGAGTTTAAAGAAAATGTTCTTTGCAAAGTTCGTTTCTAGGGCTGTCCAAGTACCACTCATGTTTATTCAGCTCTATAATCAAGGAGAATCTCTTATCAAACCCATATGATTTACCTTGACATAGAGATGACTGTCTTATGAATGAATGCCTTTCTTATAACCTGGTTTCCTTTGTAAATCATTCACCTCAAAGTGAAAAACGGTGAATGATCCAATGGTACCAATGTATTCAAATCAACATTTTGAATTACTGAATTCATAACTCAAAAAGATTGCTTAGCATAATGTCATTATTTGACAGGGGACCTTGGGTTGAATTTGTTTTCTTTCTCTAGGTTATGTTCTAAATTGTCTCTCAGAACTCAGAGGCTTCAATCTTTGATCCTTTCTAGCAGTCATATACGCTATATGAGCAACAAACACAGAAGAAGGGTACATGAGCAGAGTTATGATTGAGTACAAGTTACAACAAAATTCATTTTATGCATATTTTGCATAATTGTATTTAATAATAAGCATTTCATGCAAATAGTTATATACTTTTTCATACACGAATCTACTTTTACAATTTTTCTCTTCATATTTTACTAGTTCTCCAAAGTGTATAAATGGAATCCCAAACCAGTTGTTTCCTCCTATATCAGTTTTCATTCTAGATACCACAGTATGTTCACATGCTATATACAATCCTGGAAACAACTTCATAGTAGTTGCCACCACAACTAACATTCAACCTTAAGTGCATGCATATGCACACACACATTTCTAGTATCCCCCTTTGCCTTCTCCAATACACTTAATTGATGGATTACTGTGAAAGTCTAGAGGATCTAATATCCCCACTCCCCTTCCTCCAGTATCACTGCTTCAGTTTTATTACTAATGACAATAAATCCTTCAGGGTAAACTGACTTGCTGGCCCTCTATACTTACCTAGTACCTCCTTCATGATGCTATAAGGATAATCTTTCTAATAAAAAAGTCTGAATATGTCACTCAAAAGTCTTCAGTTGTGCCTTATGGCCTATAAAATAAAGTATAAATTCCTTAAACTTACATTTAAAGTCCACCACAATCTGCCTGAAACCTACTTTTCCTGACTTATTGGCAAATTCTGCTCTAACCAAAATGGATTACTAATACAATTAGTATTTCTGCTGTTGATCTTTCCCATCTAGGACATATTCCTCTCCTCACCTCTATTTGCTAAAACCCTTCTCTTACATTAAGACTCAACTCATATGCCTAAACCTTCCTGATCCTATGTCATATAATGGTTATATTTACAATATTTTAACAGGGGACTAGGCAGTCAAAGGCCATATCTGGGAGCAAACACAATAGTTTCGTCTGCCTTTGACCCCTGTGGGTATTGGAGTGGAGGTAGTGAACTTCTGTCTGGAAATACCATAAGATGGGTAATGCATGGGACTGCCTACCATTCAGATCAGGTGAAAGCATTCTTTGACTGTTTCCTATTTTCCTCTCTACCTAGTTCCTGATTTTAAAAATCTCTTTTATTTGGTTGTTGAGTAGAAACTGAATTGAATACAATACAAAGGCTCAAATCTCATTCTATATCTTGGTGGAAAAGGAAAGATGAGATACTTTATGTCTACAGGAGGGGGAAAGAAGCTTTGTACCCTTCTTTTCCCTCCTTCCAAGGTGCCATGTAGAATATGAATACATGGCATTCTGTCCCTCTGCCTCTTTGTTTTTTTTGCTGTTAGGATGAGTATTAAAGGTGGATCAGGTTAGATTGCAATGTCCTGAGCTTCAAAATGTTAGAAAAGCCACCAAAGGTTCAGGAAACAGAGACCCAAGTTTTCCCATATTTGATCATGTGAGAATGCAGCCCCCAAGAAAAACCTTACATACAAACATAAAGAGCTAGAAAAAATTAATAACAAAATTCATCTGGAAAAACAAAGGGTCAAGGATATCAGGGGAATCAAGAGGAAAAAATGTGAAAGAAGGTGGTCTAGTCATATCAGATCTCAAACTGTATTAAAAAATGGTAATTATCAAAACAGCCTAGTACTGGTTAAGAAATAGAATGGTGGATCAGTGGAATAGATTAGGCACAAATTACATTATGGGAAATGACCATAGTAATCTCATATGTGATAACCAATGATCTAAGATTTTGGAATAAAAACTTATTAGTTGACAAAAACTCCTGGGAAAAACTGGAAAACAGTATGGCAGAAACTAGGTGTAGACCAACATCTCACACTATATATCAAGGTAAAGTCAAAATGGGATTTACACATAAAGGGTGGCACTATACACCAATTAATAGAGTATGAAATAGTTTACCTGTCAATTTTATGGATAAAGGAAGACTTTAGGACCAAAGAATATAGAGTAGTAAAAAATATAGATAATTTTCATCATATAAAATTAAAAGTTTTCACACAAAATCAACCAATGTAACCAAAATTATAAGAAAAAAATTTTTTTCAATGAGTATCTCTGGTAAAAGCCTCACTTCTCACCTATATAGAGTACATCATCAAATTTATAAAAATACAAGTCATTCCCTAATTGATAAATGGTCAAAGGACATGAGCAAGCAGTTTTCAGACAAAGAAATCAAAACAATCTATACTCATATAAAAAATGCTCTCAATAACTATTGATCTGAGAAATACAAATTAAAATAACTATGAAGTACCACCTGACATCCATCAGAGTGAATAATATGACAAAAATTTTAAATGTTCAATGTTAGAAAGGGATGTGAAAAAACTGGGGCACTAATGCACTGTTGCTAGGGTTGTGACCTGATCCATCATGGAGAGTAAAATGGAATTATCTTCCAAAGTTTATATAACTATGGATACTCTTTTATCCAGCAATACCACTGCTAGGTCTATATCCCCAAGATACCCCCATGCCCCCAAAAGGGAAAAGGGCCTATTTGTTCAAAAATATTTACAGCAGCTCTTTTTGTGGTGGGTAAGGATTAGAAATCAAAGGGATGCCCATCAATTAGGGACTGGCTAAGCAAGCTGTGGTATATGATTGTAGTGGAATACTATTCTGCTATAAGAAATGACAAACATGGGGTGGCTAGGTAGCACCATGAATAGAACACCAGCCTTGGAGTCAGGGGACCTGAGTTCAAATCCTTCCTCAGACACTTAACACATACTAGCCATGTGACCTTGGGCAAGTCACTTAACCCCAACTGCCCTGCCTTCCCCTCTCCAAAAAAAGCAAAAAATGACAAATAGGATGATTTCAGAAAAACCTTAGCATGAACTTACATGAACTGATAAGTAGTGAAGCGAACATAACCAGAAGAATGTTGTATACAGTAACAGAAATATTGTTTGATGAACTAACTATGAATGACTTAGCTTTTCTCAGCAATACAATGATCCAAGATAATCCCAAAGGTTTATTGATGAAGCATACTATCTGCCTCCAGAGAAAGAACTAATATTGATTGAATGCAGACTGAAGAATGCTATTTTTCACTTTTTTCCCTATTATTAGAGTCCTCTTGTATAAAATGGAAATATTGAAATGAAAACATGGAAATATTTTATATAACTGCACATGTATAACCTTTATCTGACTGCTTACTGTGTCAGGGAGGGGAGAGGAAAGGATAGAATTTAGCATTCAAAACTTTAACTAAAAATGTTTTTAAAAAAAAAAAGGTACGGGGCGGCTAGGTGGCGCAGTGAATAGAGCGCCGGCCCTGGAATCAGAAGGACCTGAGTTCCGAGCTGGCCTCAGACACTTAATCCGCACAAACAAAAACCTAGCCGTGTAACCTTGGGCAAGTTACTTAACCCCAATTGCCCTAAAGGGGCGGCTAGGTGGCGCAGTGAGTAAGAGCACCGGCCTCGGAGTTTGGATGACCCGAGATTAGATCCGGCCTCAGAAAATGAGCACCCACGCATAAATCAAATGACTAGCCGTGTAACCTTGAGCAAGTTACTTAACCCCAATTGCTTTAAAAAAAAAAAAAAAGGTACATCCAGGCAGCAGACTAACTGGACAGACAAGAAACCTCTAGCTCAAGCAACAACTCATCTAGTATGAATGCCACACCTCAAAATGAACTTAGTCACTCACTTTAAGGAGTCAGGTGGGCTGGGGAGGTATTTGACATTGTGTTATATCTTTTTAGTAACCATCCCTTTGTAAAATCTAATTAATATTAACCTGTAAGATAATATTGGGGTACTAATAGCAAATGTTATTACAGAGAAGTCACTGGAATGGGGGTTCAAGCTAATAACTAACAAATAGCATTGGAAAAACTCCACTAGTATTCAGGATACCCCTAAATTTTAAGTGAAAGTTTTAGTCAGTCAAGCTATGAGAGCCCCATCCGCAATGAGCATGTGAGTTGGGAGATTAAGTCCGAAGTCACACTCTGTAGAGATTTGTTTGGGATAAACATTGGACCATTTGCATTTGCAAGGATCCATAAGAAAGATTCTAAACCCAGGAATCACTTTTATTGGATTTCCTAGTTTTCAAGATACAATAGAGAACATCTGACAGTTTTCTGAACTTACTCTCCTGACCAACACTCCAGCAGGTCTTCCTTTACCTCTATTTCAGGAGGCTTATAGCAAGTTAACTTGTCATCCCTCAAACTCTAGGTCTTTTTTCTACTATACAGTGAAAGTTACAGAACACCTGCATGGATCTGAATCGGAAGCAGGAACCCTTTCTTATACATCATAATGCTCTTCCAGAAGTAGGTGCCCTAAATCCCATGTGGATTACCAGGAGGTAGAATATATTATACACACTCCTAAGACTAGAACATCATTGCTCATTCCCACATCACATAGTGTTTTTCTTAATTACAAGAGACAGTTATATGGTGCAGTAATTGAAGTGTTGGATCTCGGGAAAACCCAAGTTTAAATCCTGTCTCAAATACTTACTAGCTATGTGGGTAAGTCATTTAACCTCTGCCTCCCTCAGTTTACTCACCTATAAGATGAGGATAATACTTCCCAGAATTGTGAGGCTAAAAAAAAACAAAGCATAGGGCAAACCTTAGAGCACTATGAAAATGTTAGTTGTTTTTACTTTAGTTAGAGGTAGGGGTATTATCATAAAGGAGGGGTTTAAGTATCAACAAAACTTATTTTCAAAGGGTTTGATGGGAGAAGAGAGAGAAAAAGAGATAAAAGGTTTGGGAAGAAAGAGAAAAGGAACAGAAATTATAGGAAAAGAAAAGGATTGTTTGTGGAGGGGGACAGAGTGAAGGGATAGAATGGAGGTAGGGCCCAGAAAAGTGGCACTAACACCCAATCAGACTGAAATGGAGTTGGAAAAAGCAAGTGATACTTGGGCTCTAGAACACTCACTGTTGTCTTTTAGAATCTGTAGTAGAATCCTAGATCATCTTTTTTTTTTTTTTAAAGCAATTGGGGTTAAGTAACTTGCTCAAGGTTACACGGCTAGTCATTTGATTTATGCGTGGGTGCTCATTTTCTGAGGCCGGATCTGATCTCGGGTCATCCAAACTCCGAGGACGGCGCTCTTACTCACTGCGCCACCTAGCCGCCCCTTTAGGGCAATTGGGGTTAAGTAACTTGCCCAAGGTTACACGGCTAGGTTTTTGTTTGTGCGGATTAAGTGTCTGAGGCCAGCTCGGAACTCAGGTCCTTCTGATTCCAGGGCCGGCGCTATATTCACTGCGCCACCTAGCCGCCCCTCCTAGATCATCTTTTAATTGCAAAGGAGATGGAAAATATTTACATGGCCAATCTCTTACCACTTCCTACATCCCCTCTCCATTCATTCTCAAAAAACAAAAATGCACTTTCAGAGCTGGGCTCAGTTTCTCAATCCACAGAACGGGAACAGGGAATGACCACTGGATATAGAGTCAGAAGATATGGATTCGAACCCTATGTCTGCTTTCCTATATGACCCTGGGCAAGGCTTTAACTCAATTTCCTCATCTTTACAAGGGGAGGAGGGAATTGGGAGTCCATCGTCTCTAAGGTAATTTTCAATTCTAAAAGCTATAATCCCTATGTCTTTCCCTTCTCTAACTTACTGAGTCACTTTAAGGTTTAAATGAAATGAGATAATATATGTGCAAATACTTTATGAGCTGAATATCATTATGGAGATGTAAGATATTGTTAGTTAGTTAAGGAAGTCAGCAGGATAGAAACTGTAGTATTTGGTTCTGCCTGATTTCTCTTAGAGGTAAGAAAACATCAATGAAATAAAAATTTCATGGAGCATCCCACAATATTGACTGCCTTCCTGCTTATTTCACTGGACCTGAATCTCTGTGCTCCCCAACATAATGCTGGCCTTACGTATTATAGTCCATGCTAGTATGCATGCCCAAGTTGTATGTTGGGTCCCCTTTTCCCTCTTCCTCATTGTTTGCAATAAAGTTTTGTACTGAATCAGTTCCCATTGTTTCACATATTATTTTCAATACCCAAACTCAGTAAGGGGTTATTTTCCTCAACATCTCTGCCTGACCCACAGGCTTTTCCTTAGACATAAACTGCGTACCTGGACAATGAATTAACCTATTGATACTCACACCTACATTAGGGGAGCGAACCCAGTTATAGAAAGCAAGTGTCAATAGACAAGCCCTAACTACTCCCAGTAGAGATTTTGCTTATGTCAAAGGACTGTCACAAAATACCTCCCTTTTTTACGTCTCCTATCTTTACTCCCTCATGCAATAGTTGTTATGTTATCCTATAACAGGAAAGTTACAGCACAGTGGCTTCATTAACAGGCACCATCCATGGAGACGGGACTTTGCCTTTCACAAGTCAAAGGATATTGTTTCCAGGACTCATTTCATTTAAAAGCAGGGAATACCCTATAGTCATATTTTGGCTTCTGGATATATTTAGCTCATACCTAAGCTAAGTAATGGAATACGTATTAAAGAAGGAAGGTGTTTGGTGCAGTAGAAAGCAGTGACCCAGGATTCAAATTCTGCTTTTGATTATTGCTATGCACACAACCTAGTCAAGTCACTTAACCTTCACCGGCCACAGGATCCTCATCTGTAAAATGTGGGTGTTAGTCTAGAAGGTCTCTTTCCTTCAGTTGAGTTCCTCATTTCCAACAGCTATTGGTCAAAGCCAAGGACCCATTTTTATCCCTAAGGTTCCCTGGACCTTACCATATGCCCTTATTGCTTTGCATTAGCCCTAATGATGAAATCTAATGGCCAACTGACCTTTTCATCTTGCCTGAAACCAAATATACCTACGTGAATTGCCTCCCTTATAATGAACACTCCTTGAGGGAAAAAAATTTAAAGACTTTCAATTTTCTGTTTGCATCCCCAGCATTTAGCAAAGTGCTTGGCAAATGTTGTTGTTGTTTTTAATTGTATTCAGTCATGTCTGACTCTTCATGACCCCATTTGGGGTTTTCTTGGCAAAGATACTCGAGTAGTTTGACATTACCTTCTCCAGCTCATTTTACAGATGAAGAAACTGAGGCAAACAGGGTTAAGTAACTTTCCCAGATTCAAACAATTACCAAGTGTCTGAAGCCAGATATGAACTGAAAAAGATGAGTAAGCATTTTTGTTGTTGTTTGTTGTTCAGTCATTTTCAGTCCTACCTAACTCTTAATTACCCCATTTGGAGTTTTCTTGGTTAAGATCCTAAGTGGTTTGCCATTTCCTACTCCAGCTCATTTGACAGATAAGGAAACTGAGGCAAACAGGGTTTAATGATTTGCCAGGGTCACACAGCTAGTAAGTGTCTGGGGCAGAATTTGAACTCAGCAAGACGAGTCTTCCCGATCCCAGGCCTGGTGCTCTATCCATTGTACCATCTACCTGCCCTTGGCAAATATTATGCATTTAATGAATGCTTTTCTATGACATTCCATTCTGAATCCCCTTCCATTCTTCATCAATGATTATAACAGGAATGTTAACCTGTCACTGTAAATTAAGAGAATCACATCATCCTTTATTATTCCTATTGTTCAAAGCAGCATATGCTATCTTCTACTGACACCAAAGTGAGCTAGAATATTACCCATGGTATTTATTCTTATTAAATTATGTTGCCTTATGATAAATAATATTGGGTCAGTAAGGAGATCATCTTATCAATGATTCCCCCAGTAAGAGAATATATAAGGTGTTAAGATTTGCACCTTGAAAATAGTATGAAACTGGGAGAGGATGTTCTAGGTTCATGGAAGGAATGTATCTTTAACACTGTTCATGTTCTTAACATTTTAGTAAATGCTTTTGATCTGAGTTAATGGTGTCTAGCTAGCTAGAAAATGAAGGTAAATCCATTGATGGAGGCTCAAGAGCTATAGTTTTATCAGTGAGTATCCATAGACTACTTTGAACATAGGAAAACTATTTCCTCAGAGTACAACCTGTGAGTGTGGGGGTGGAGGAGATATAGTAGTACCCCAGAATCTACAATAATTATGAATAATCTAGTCTTAAGGATCAAAAGTAAACCTAGGATTTGGAGAGTAAAATTCTCAGTTCCTATAACATATATGACCTTGGATAAGTCATTGACTTTTCTGTTTCCCATTTTATCCATCTATGAAATGGAAATGCCAATGTATATCTCATACCCCTCAGTGAGTTCCTTTTTAAAAGAAAATTGATTGAATTACCTCTAAGGGACCTTTTAGTTCTGAAATTAGTAACTATACATGTTATATTTCAAAGAAATTCTTTTTACACCATCCTCCAACAAATATAACAAGAATTTATACATCCAACTGATTATTTTTCCTTCAATGAAGGTAAATTCACTAATTTTAGTAATTATATGCTAGTTCAAATTCTTATGAGGACCCTTTTTGGGTAATCCTACAGAAACAGGGACCTGTTCTTTTGAATATCCACAAAGATGGGAAATCAACCTTGAAGTTGTATTAATTTTTTTTCAAAATAGTCAAAATTTATTTAGAATAAAAAAGCAACTTGAGGAGGCTGATTTAGATATGAATGGTCTCTGATGTGACTTCCTAACGTGCATTTCCCCATACCTATATTATTAACTTAAGGAATCAATTTTTTAAAAAATTACTTCATATTATATACTCTTGTCATACAGATTCTATAGTTGTAGTCTAACAACCCTTCCTTATTATCCCCATACATAGACTTCTTTCCTTAGTATGTGATTGTCCTGAAGCATAAAACTAACCATATCACTTTCCTGCTCAGAAAACTCCAGTGATTCCCTCTTGTCTCTGGGCCATACAAAATATAGTCTCCACTTTAGAGTTTGACTCTAGTCTACCTTTGGAGAATATTTCCATGTGCCCCCTCTGCACAAACTTCATGTTACAGCTAAATTGGCCTACCTGCCACTCTTCAAACTCAGTGTTTAACCTTCTGTGCCCTGTGTCTAGAACACACTTACTTCTCACTTCTACCTCTTAATCAAATCAATCACCGAGCATTAGCTCAGCATCTACCATGCACCAAACAATGCAAGGCTCCCAAGTTTGTTTTGTTGTTGTTTTTTTCCAGGCTCTGTTCACATATTATTTCACTTGCGAAGCCTTTTCTATTCCCCTAGTTGTTAGTACTTTCTCTTTGAATATTCAAGTATATAAGCTGATCTGTTTATATTCTGTATTTGTACATTTTTCCTTCATCCCAGGAGAATGCATGCTTGAGGAACAGAGACTTCTTATTTTGTCTTATTATCCCCAGCACCTAGGACCATGCTTTCCCCATAGATAGAGCTTAAATGCTTATTCAATGGGATATAAATTCCATTAGAGGAGAAAAGATACTTGAAATATGGTTTGTAACTCTATTCACCAGAGAATGTCCCTAGTAACAACAAGGACAGACTGGCCTCCTGTACACTTTGTTTTATCACAATTTAACATAGAAATATTGTGATGCTTCCCCTTGTGCACCCATACTAGTACATTGCTTAACAAGGACCTTCTGGTATACATGTGAAGAGAAGTTGGAACAACTTTTTGTTAGGTTGGATTAAGATGGTAAAATGTGGTTTCCCTTAAAAATGAATAAATTCATATATAATGGATAAAAAATATAGAAAGACAAATGAACTGATGCAGAGTGAATTAAGTAGACTCAAGAAAACATTATTCACAATGACGTCAAAAATGGAAATGGAATGAGTAGCCAGAGAAAAAATTCAAAAGTGAGATTTGCAAAATCACAAAAAACAAGCATAACCCCCAAGAAAAGACATCTATCCCTACCATTTACAGAGTTAGAAGACCACAATTGTGCAACAATGCATATATTTTCAGCATTAAGTTTTTTGTTTGTTTGTTTTCCTGAATGTTTTTTCTTGTACTTCTTTTGTTTAAAAAAAAAAACCTCTGTTATCTTAGATAACTCTGTGGTAGGAGGGGAAAGTACATAGGAGACACTTAGAAAGTATAACCAGAATATTTCAATCAAAATACTTTTAAATTAATGAATTGTATTTTAAATAATTAACAAAACACTGGAACTCCTTTCCATTCTGCCCCAGTCTGTCATATTTTTTATTTTCACCATGAAACTTCTTGAGAGAAAAGACCTGGCAGTGTTTTCTGTAGTGATGTGAACAGAGAACTGGACAGCTCTAGAAATAAAATTTAAAATACAGAACATTGGTCAACTTTTAATGTTAACTATATTCTTCTGTATGACCTACAAAGTCAGCTAAGAAACTATTTTTTACTGCTCTCTAAGTCCCAGTTATAGGCATCTAAAAGCTATACACTACGCATTTGAGTTCCATGCTCTAATATGTTGCTTTCTTTATTTGTGTTTCAAGTCAGGACTAGAGCATAACATGACAGATCACCCCAGGATTGCCCCAGATTCACAATGGTCTTTTCGTCAGGAGACTTAGACAGATTCTGTTTCAGTTAGACCAGAAAAGAATGGGGGTGGGGTGGGATGGAATGGGAGCAATGTTTTACATGATAGTTTTCTTGAAGTACTTGCAGGGCTGGCATGGGAATGAGAAGTGAAACTTCTATTTGCCTCCCCCACTTCCAGGCAAAAGTAGGACCGATGAGAAGTTTCAGAGAGATAGAATGTGGTTCAATGTAAGAAAAGGCTACTTATGATTAGACTGTTGTGAAGTGGGATGGGTTACCGAGGTAAGTAGTAAGTTCTCCATTACTAGATATCTTTTTTCTTCCCCTCCCCCCCACCTCCACCCTACTCTAGAGATGGCTACCATCAGATACAAATGTGTGCGTGTGTGTGTGTGTGTGTGCATGTGTGTATCTTTACTGAGACAATTCCTCAACATCTCACATAGTTAATCATTTATAGGAATGAATTAAATCCCTGGTCTTTTGATCAGTCCCATGGGGAATGATGATATTTCCCTCATAATCATAGACATTTTCATTATAATATCAAGTGCCTTATTCTCAAATTTGTTTAACTCTTTGAACAAAATTTCATAGTAAATTTTGTTCTAAAGTAATTGTCACTCATTTTCACACTAACAGGAAATAATATGATCTGATATTGACCCTAATGTCTAGTAACAACTGTCTAGCTGACCTTGAAGCATCTGCTACCATAAATTGAAATGTCACAACACATTCTTGGTTTGATTACTACTACTCTGACCACCACCACTACTACCACTACCCTTGCCTTCTTGTGTTAAAATGCCACGTAATATATTTGTTCACATTGCTTTATAACTGGCTTCAAACTATTCAGAAGAAAAAAAGAGAGAGCTAAAAATATTGCATTTAACCTGGATTTCCTAAAATCACTTTATCTTTCTGTTGTTAACATTAATGGATGTGATAAATAAATATAATACACACATATATGTATTATGCATTATAGCAGATATACATACACATATACATTCGTAAAACATGCTTATGAAAATTCAGACATTATTAGATTGCTTTAAATCCACACATATGAAAGTGCAAACATAAATAGAAATAATCATTCTAATACTTAATGAGTAGGTAACTTCAAGGTAATTTATTCCATATGAGTAAAATGAGGACCAAGTCCTAAATTTACTTCCCTAAACTTACACAGAGAATTAGTGATGGAACAGGAACTGAAGCACATCCTAACTTCTAGAGTTAGTACTCTTTCAATTATACAGTGAGGCTTTTTTTTAATTTGCAAAAAGATTCTCCATAGGATTGCTAGCATGAGCAATTAAAACTTTTAAAATATAATTATTCACCAAAAAAGAATATTCACATCCAATAATATGAACACATTCACCTTACATCCATGTGTAGATTTATGGCTTTTTATCATAATCCTCTCAAGCTTTTTATCATTTTTCTTCTAAATTGTGATTTTTTTCCTATCAAAACAGAACTTATTAAGGACTGAAGAAAGTACTTATGATCACTCTTATTAAGATATCTACTCTGAATCAAAATTTAAGTGACACTATTGCCTGGGCTTATTAATCTTTACTTGTTGTTAAACACTATTAATGAAATACTGATTCCTTCTACAGTCATAAGTAAAATTCACCTTTTATACTCATCCTGAGCATTTCTGGATTTGTCCAGTGTCTAGTATTACCTGTAAGAATCCTACTAATGAGGTTAGGAGAAACTTCCATTTATGCTAAAGAATGGGAACCACTCAATATCCTCTGATACTTTTCTTCTCATTTCTTTGTTGATGTCCCAAGTCCATAAATGATTAGGCTGTGATTTCAAATAAAGTTATAGAGTTTGATCCTCAATAGCTATAGGTTATGTTTTATCTCTCATTGCCTTCCCATCTATCCTTTGGCTTAGCTAAAATAATTCCTCATATGATTTTCATTATCTTCTCTTGAGATATCTAACTTCCTTTTCTACCTGGTTTGGTAGAAAACCAAACAATAAAGTTAATAAGCACTTTGGGCATATGTATATCAGCAGTGTATATACACCTTTGATTATGTTGCCCCAATCAGAAGGGGGTTTCACAGCTGGTTGCCAACTTCTCAAATTCAGCCTTTTGAAACTTGAGCTTATGCTGTCAGATTAATTTACTTTTACATGAAACTAGTCACTTTGGCAGCAACCTCAAACAAGGTCAGTTACTTCTCATTTTAAAGAGACCATACTTATTTTCTTAGAATGCAACATTTTAAAACAGCTTGAATAAAACCCAACAAACAGAAATATAAAGGAGTTTCAGAGAAGGCTACTTGCTCTTTTATTATTAGTTGTAAGATAACTAAAATTATTTTTTATCGGTCACCCAACAAGTTTTTTTCAGACTTCTCAGAGCCCCATTCCACATTACAATGAAAGAGGTCATCTCAGGATTCTCTAGGAATAATACCAGTACAGCTTTTGGCAGCCAGCAGCTACTTTAGGAGATATCCACTCATTGAAAAGTCTGGACTCAGTTAAAGATCTTTCTACCACTGAAAATGAGAGTTTAGAGCTGTTTTAGTTGGGTCCTTGCTAAGCCAAAATATATAGTAATTTTCCTATGGTCATTTTGATTCATAAAATGCCCAATTTCTCTAAGAATGTATGACTAGTTTAGGATCAAAGAATATTAAAAGTTGAAGGCAAACTTAGAGGTCTAATCCAACTCTCACTCAAGACTAAATTAAGATATTCTGGAATCTAAAGCTCTGTCATGTTTAAAAGACCCTATTATTAAAACATGAGAATTTAAAAGATTATTATAAATGAATGATGAAAATAAATCATTACATTTTCTCTTCATGTAGATCAGGACATGGGATAGGATGTGATTAAAAATCATCTAAAACACAGATTTTTTTTCAGTGAGCCTATTTGTATGGAAAATACCTATAAATGAGAACACTTTGTGGATTTCCATTAGCCTACAGAAAAAGTCTTCATGTACAACCAAACAAAAAAAAAATTTGCACACTCCAATCTTTACCAAATTGAATTAATATGCCTCACACTTTGTGTATTGTTTATAAGATATAACATTAAAAGTACTTTGTCATTTTTTTTGAGAGTGGCAAGCATTGATGTCAATAATTGACAATATACAAATCCCATCACTTTCCATCCACATACAACTTATTCTGAAAACTTCTTACCCCACTGTTGCCTCACACATTTTATCTTGGACCCTCTACAGATTTGAAAATTGCCTTCCTCTTGGGTAGTTTGTTACCCTGAGACTCCCAAAAAGATTTTGGAAAATCCACTGAATTTTAATTGTGGATGAAACTTGGTATAGTCCCTGGTGGCCTCAGCATGTTTTTACATTTTGTAGTTAATTATGTAAAACTTGAAATTTAAGGAGTTTTATTTTTATTTCTTGGCCCAAAACTGTAATTTATTTTGCTTGTGCATATATCTGGCACTGCCCCCCACACATTCCTGGAGTCCCTTCCACAGCTTACCAGAAATAATGCTAGCTAGCATTTGATATTTTAAGCTTTGCAAAGTGCTTCATATGTTGTGTTACTTGACCCTCACAACAATCATGTGAGGTAGATGATATTATTATTCCAAATTTATATATAAGGAAACCAAGACTGAAAAAATGTTAAATAAATTTCCCGGGGTCATATAGGTAATAAGTATTCAGTATTCCTGAATTCAAATTCAGTGTTTTACCTTTATACTACCTAACTACTTAAAGAAGGTTATACAGGGGCAGCTAGATGGCACAGTGAGTAGAGCACCGGCCCTGGAGTCAGGAGGACCTGAGTTCAAATCCGACCTCAGACAGTTAATACTATTAGCCATGTGGCCTTAGGCAAGTCACATAACCCCAACTGCCCTCCAAAAAAAAGAGAAAAAAAATTTTTAAAAAAAGGTCATACAGCCTTTTGTTTAAATATTTCCTTCCAGTGATAGAGAACTCACATCAAAGGCCACCAATTCTGTTGCTAGGTCTCAACTCTTAGAAAGTTCTTCCTTAATCAAAATCTACTTCCCCTTATCTTTTAGCTTTAATTCTAGATGGCCTATCTGGTATAATACAGAACTCTACTCACTGTTCTTAATGAAGCTCTTCAAATATGTGAGAATTATTATCATGACTTCTCTCAGACTTACATTTCAGAAACAGCTATGG
This sequence comes from Gymnobelideus leadbeateri, assembly GCA_011680675.1. Classification (NCBI taxonomy): domain Eukaryota; kingdom Metazoa; phylum Chordata; class Mammalia; order Diprotodontia; family Petauridae; genus Gymnobelideus; species Gymnobelideus leadbeateri. The sequence goes on along the minus strand of WOXC01010015.1, from coordinate 151,113 downwards.
TATACAGGATTTGGAATCTGAGAATCTGGGTTTAAATTCTGACTATTCTATATATGCAGTGAATTTGAGTGACAGAAACTCTCTGAGTCTCAATTTACACTTTCAAAAACTAGGAGTCTTTGGAAAATTTAGGGATTTTATAGTCTTTGGATCCATTCCAGCTCTAATTCTTATCACCACAATTCTATTATTTCCTACAACTATGCTTATTATTATATGGTTGCCAGATCCAAATGCCCTATTCTGGTTTGTCAGAGTATCTAAAAAAATAGCACTACGAATGAACAAAATTTTCTAGATATAGTTTGACCATCAAATCACATTCTTATTTCCCTTGTTCGAGACATTATATTGTTATTATGACCTAAAATTATGTTACTATCTTTAGCTGTCAAATGTATTTTTGGCCTAGATTAAGCTTTTGGATCAGTTGAAATTCCACAGTTCTTTATGTTCAGAAAATTTTTATCCATTTTGTTTTATACTGCCTAGATTTCCCTGGACCCTTAACCTCTTCCCTTCTAGACAGCAGTCCCTTATAACAAACAAGTTTAGGGGCAAAGAGGATCAAAGCATGTAACAGGAGGAGGACTGTGAAGTCAGAAATCCTGCACCAAAAGCCCCAAATGAAAATACAAGCTGGCTACAGGCCATAGAGAACCTTAAGAAGCAGATAAGAGGGGGGCGGAGCCAAGATGGCGGAGTAGAAACAGCTCGTCCAAGCCTCTCTGCCCCCAGATTCCCCCCAAACTATGTAAAAGGGGACTCTGAACAACTTCTGGAGCCCCAGCACCCACAGAATGACACAGAGAAGCTAACCTCCCGCTGAGGAAAGCCCAGCAGCCCTGCAGGAAGGACCAGCGCAGCGGTCTGGGACCTGGCAGCAAGCAACGCAGAGCACAGGAAGCAGAGCCGAGCTGAGCCCAGGTCCGCGTGAGCCGAGGTTTTAGCCCCAGGGCGGCAGGGCCAGCAGCTGGCTGGAGGAACCCCAGAACACCAGGAGCTGTGGCGACTCCAGAATTATCAACACAGACATGCCTAGGACAAAGTAAGAGGTTAGTGTCCTATGGACTTTGGGACCTGTATTTGGGGAATGTGTCAGTTCCCTCCCCTGGGGGCTAGAAGCTACTGAGGACAAACTCCATTTTGTAGTTTTCAGAGGCAGCTCCTGCTCCCAGCCTACAAATCTTTGGAAGATCCAGCGATCAGTCTTGGGGGGTAATCACTCTTGCTTTAACCTCCCTGGATCTGGATTGTGATCTAGGGTGGAAGTCGTGGGTGGGTTTACAGCTTGCCAGAAACGGAAGTTGCCCCCTACACGTTCGGGACGAAAATTCCTCTAGCTGGCCTTAAAGCCATAGTGTGGCAACAAGCCCAAAAGTCAAGCAATTAAGTGGCAACATGCCAAGGCAAAGGAAACAGAAAAATGCAACCCTAGACTCCTATTTTGGGGGCATAGAGCGGGAAAAGGACTGTGAGGTCAGAAGTCCTGCTCCAAAAGCCCCAGGGGAAAACATGAGTGGGTTGCAGGCCATAGAGGACCTTAAGAAGGACTTTAAAATCAAATAAGAGAAGTGGAGGAAAAATTGGAAAGAGAAATGAGAAGGATGCAGGAAAAGTATGAAATGAGGGTCAACAGCCTGACTGAGAAAACAACACCTTAAAAAATAGACTAACTCAAATGGCAAAGGAGGCCCAAAAGGGCAATGAGGAGAAGAATGCCTTAAAAAGTCAAATTTGCCAGATGGAAAAAGAATCTCAAAAGTTCACTGAGGAGATTCATTCCTTCAGAGTTAGACTGGAGCAAATGGAAGCTAATGACTTTATGAGAAATCAAGATGCTGTTAAGCAGATACAAACAAACGAAAGATTAGAAGGCAATGTGAAATATCTCATGGGAAAAACCACTGACCTGGAGAATAGATCCAGGAGAGACAATTTAAAAATTGTTGGACTACCTGAAAGCCATGATCAAGGAAAGAACCTAGAAATCACCCTTCAAGAAATTCTCAAGGAAAACTGCACTGATGTTTTAGATCCAGAGGGCAAAATAGAGGTTGAAAGAATCCACAGATCAGCTCCTGAAAAAGATCCCAAAAAGAAAACTGCCAGGAATATTATAGCCAGGTTCCAGAATCCCCAGATCAAGGAGAAAATACTACAAGCAGCCAGGAAGAAACAATTTCAATACTGTGGAAACACAATCAGAATAGCCCAGGAACTGGCGGCTTCTACACTGAGGGATCGAAGGGCATGGAACATGATATTCCAGAGGGCAAAAGAACTGGGAATGAACCCAAGGGTCACCTACCCAGCAAAACTGAGTATTTTGTTTCAGGGGAAAACATGGTCATTCAGTGGAATAGAGGACTTTCAAGCATTCTTCGGGAAAAAACCAGAATTGAATAGAAAATTTGACATCCAGACACAGGAAGGAAGAGATGCCTGAGAAGGTAATCAGGGAAGAGACATCAAGGGGAACTTATCAAAGTTGAACTATTTACATTCCTATATGGAAAAGCAATAACTGTAACTGATGATATCTTTCTCACTATGAAAATAATGGAAGAAGGGGGTGTGGCCATATGAATACATATGTGAATGTGTGTGTATATGGTTACAGTTATATATGGATAGAGGCCATAGGTTGAATTTGTTGGGAAGGGAGAATATTCAAGGGATGAAATTATGAGGTGAGAGAGGAAAGTGGCAAGAGGAGATGGGGAGAGACAGAGTAGGGTAAACTATCTCATGTAGAAGAAGCAAGGGGAAGTGGTTGCAAAGGAGGGGGAGAATAAGGAAGGCTAAAAAGGCAAAACCACATTCACATTGAATTTGGTTCAGGGAGAAAATGACATACATACTAAATGGGATATCTCAACCTGCAGCAGGATAGGGGGAAGGGGGATGAGAGGAGGGATGATGGATGGGAGGGCATCCTTGGGGTGAGGGGAGGTTGGAAGTACCCACTATAAAAGAGGGACAGGATCATGTAGGGAATGGACCAGGTGGGGGGTGGGATGAGTGGGAGGGAATTATAAGCAGCCTTGTACAATATATCTACTATGATAATGTTTTGCATAGCTAGACATGTACAACATATACTGAATTATTTATCTCCCAAGAAGGAATGGGTGACAAGGGAGGAAGGAAATGGATCTGAAATTCGAGGTCATAACATTAAATGTTTCAAACAAATATAAATACTATTATTAATACTCTTTTGCTTGTAATAGGGAGATAAGATGTGGAGGCATTGGGACACAGAGATTCACCTTCCTCTAATGGAAAAGTCAATGGGGGTATGGGAGAAGGTATGGGAGAGAGCAGATTGGAGGAAGCGATATCTTGTGGGACTGCTATTCTGGGAGGTTGGGTAGGGGAATAATGGGGGGAAAATGATTGTAACTCAAAATCTGGCAGAAATGAATGATGTAAAACAGAAGTTAATAAAGCATTTGTTTAAAATAAAAAAAATAAAAAAAGAAGCAGATAAAGAACGGGAAAAACTAAAGAAATGAGAAAGATACAAGAAATGTATGAAATGAGAGTCAACAGCCTGACTGAGGAAAATAACACCTTAAAAAATAGACTCACTTGGGGGGCGGAGCCAAGATGCCGGAATAGAAACAGCATGTCCAAGGCACTCTCCCCCCAGATTACCTCCAAACTATGTAAAAGGGGACTCTGAACAACTTCTGGAGCCCCAGCACCCACAGAACAACACAGAGAAGCTAACCTCCCTCTGAGGACAGCCCAGCAGCCCTGCAGGAAGGACCAGAGTGGCGCTCTGGGAGCTGGCAGGGCAGCTCACAGTGCGCGGGGAGCCGAGCACAGGTCTGCTTGAGCTGCGGTTTTAGCCCCAGGGCGGCAGGGCCAGCAGCTGGCTAGAGGGACCCCAGAACACCAGCAGCTGTGGCGATTCCACAAATATCAACATAGACATGCCTAGGAGAAAGTGAGAGGTTAGTGCCCTATGGACTTTGGGCCCAGTATTTGGGGAACACGTCAGCTTCCTCCCCTGGGGGCTAGAAGCCACAGAGGAGACACACCATTTTGTAGTTTTCAGAGGCAGCTCCAGCTCCTGGCCTGCGAACTGTAGGGAGATCCAGCGATCAATCTTGGTGGTAATCACTCTTGCTTTAACCTCCCTGGATCTGGATTGTGATCTGGGGGAGATGTCGTGGGGTGTATATTCAGGTTGCCAGAAACGGAACTTGTCCTCCCACACATTCGGGACGAAAATTCCCTTATCTGGCCACAAAGCCATACTGTGGCAACAAGCCCAAAAGTCAAGTAATTAAGTGGCAACATGCCAAGGCAAAGGAAACAAATTAAACAGAAATATACAACATTAGACTCCTATTTTTGGGGCAAAGAGGATCAAAGCATAGAACAGGGGGAAGATTGTGAGGTCAGAAATCCTGCTCCAAAAGCCGCAAAGAAAAATATGAGCGGGTTACAGGCCATAGAGGACCTTAAGAAGGACTTTAAAAATCAAATAAGAGAAATGGAGGAAAATTGGGAAGAGAAATGAGAAGGGTGCAGGAAAAGTATGAAATGAGGGTCAACAGCCTGACTGAGGAAAACAACACCTTAAAAATAGACTAACTCAAATGGCAAAGGAGGCCCAAAAGGGCAATGAAGAGAAGAATGCCTTAAAAAGCCAAATTTGACAGATTCAAAAGTTCACTTAGGAGATTCATTCCTTCAGAGTTAGACTGGAGCAAATGGAAGCTAATGACTTTATGAGAAATCAAGATGCTGTTAAGCAGATCCAAACAAATGAAAGAATAGAAGGCAATGTGAAATATCTCATGGGGAAAACCACTGACCTGGAAAATAGATCCAGGAGAGACAATCTAAAAATTATTGGACTACCTGGAAGCCATGATCAAGGAAAGAACCCAGAAATCACCCTTCAAGAAATTCTCAAGGAAAACTGCCCTGATGTTTTAGATCCAGAGGGCAAAATAGAGGTTGAAAGAATCCACCGATCACCTCCTGAAAAAGATCCCAAAAAGAAAACTCCCAGAAATATTATAGCCAGGTTCCAGAATCCCCAGATCAAGGAGAAAATACTACAAGCAGCCAGGAAGAAACAATTTCAATATTGTGGAAACACAATCAGAATAGCACAGGACCTGGCAGTTTCTACACTGAGGGACAGAAGGGCATGGAATATGGTATTCCAGAGGACAAAAGAGCTAGGAATGAATCCAACGGTCACCTACCCAGCAAAACGGAGTATTTTGTTTCAGGGGAAAATATGGTCATTCAGTGGAATAGAGGACTTTCAAGCATTCTTGAGGAAAAAAAAGAGTTGAATAGAAAATTTGACATCCAGACACAAGAAGCAAGAGATGCCTGAGAAGGTAATCAGGGAAAAGAAATCAAAAGGAACTTATCAAAGTTGAGCTATTTACATTCCTATATGGAAAAACAATAACTGTAACTGATGAAATCTTTCTCAGTATGAAAATAATGGAAGAAGGGTGTATGGTCATATGAATACATATATGAAAGTGTGTACCTATATTTACAGTTATATATGGATAGAGGTCATAGGTTGAATTAGTTGGGAAGGGAGGATACTCAAGGGGTGAAATTATGAGGTGAGAGAGGAAAGTGGCAAGAGGAGATGGGGAGAGACAGGGTAGGGTAAACTGTCTCCTGTAGAAGAAGCAAGGGGGAGTGGTTGCAAGGGAGGGGAAGAATAGGAAGGCAAAAGGGCAAAAACACATTCTCATTGAATTTGGTTCAGGGAGAGAATGACATATATACTAAATGGGATATCTCAACCTGCAGCAGAATAGGGGGAAGGGGGATCAAAGGGGGGAAGATGGATGGGAGGGCAGCCTTGGGGTGAGGGGAGGTTGGAAGTACCCACTATAGAAGAGGGACAGGATCAAGTAGGGAATGGACCAGGAGGGGGGTGGAATGGGTCTGACCGAATTATGAGCAGCCTTGTACAATATATCTACTATGGTAATGTTTTGCATAGCTAGACATGTACAACATATATTGAATTACTTATCTCCCAAGAGGGAATGGGTGACAAGGGAGGAAGGAAATGAATCTGAAATTCGAGGTCTTAAGATTAAATGTTTCAAATGTATATAAATACTATTGTTAATACTCTTTTGCTTGTAATTGGGAGATAAGATGTGCAGGCATTGGGACACAAAGATTCATCTTCCTGTAATGGAAAAGTTGAAGGGGGTATGGGAGAAGATATAGGAGAGAGCAGATTGGAGGAAGAGATATCTTGTGGACTGCTATTCTGGGAGGGTGGGTAGGGGTAAAACGGGGGGGGGGGGAATAATTGTAACTCAAAATCTGGCGGAAATTAATAATGTAAAACAGAAGTTAATAAAGCATTTGTTTAAAAAAAACAAAAAAATACTTATTTTGGAGTCAGAGGATCTGGATTCACATTTTTGCTTACCAACTGTGAGCCCTTGGACAAGTGACTTTTTCTCTTTCTGCATCAATGTCCTTGTATAAAAAAATAAATGAATTGGTCTTGATGGCAAAAAAAGGAAACAATTTCAATATTGTGGAAACTCAATCAGGATAAGACAGGATCTGACAGCTTCTACACTGAGGGATTGAAGGGCATGGAATATGATATTCTGCAGGGCAAAGGACCTGGGATTAAAACCAAGAATCACCTACCCAGCAAAATTGAGTATCATGTTTCAGGGGAAAATTCAGTCATTCAGTGGAATAGAGGACTTTCAAGCATTCTTGAGGAAAAGACCAGAGTTGAATAGAAAATTTGACATTCAGATTCAAGAAGCAAGAGATGCTTGAGAAGATAAACCGGGAAAAGAAATCACTATGAATTTATCAAAGTTGAACTATTTATATTCATACAGGGAAAAACAATAACTGTAACTGATGAAACTTTTCTCAGTATGAAAATAGTTGAATAAGGGTATATGAACATATGAATACATTTGTGAATGTGTATATATATATATATATATGTTTTCAGGTATACATGGATAGAGGGCACAGTTTGAATTTAATAGGAAGGAATGTTACTTAAAAGATGAGGTTAAGAGGTGAGAGAATAATGTGGTGAGGGGGAATTGGGAGAGACAATGGGGTGAGCTGTCTCTTATACAGGAGGCAAGGGAAGGTGGTTCCACGGGAGGGGAGGAACAGGAAGGCAAAAAGGCAAAACCTTATTCTCATTGAATTTGGACCAGGGAAAGAATGGCATACATAGTAAATAGGGTGTCCCACCCTACAGGAGCGTGGGGGGAGGGGGAGGAGGGAAAGTGGTAGAGGGGAGGACGGGCTGGTGGGAAGGGATGTTGGAAACACCCACTTTTGAAAAGGGACAGGATCAAGGTGGGGAGTGTACCAGGTGGAAGGTGGGATGGGAGGGAGGGAAATATAGTCAGTCTTTTACAATATATCTACTATGGTAATGTTTTGTATAGCTACACATGTACAACATATACTGAGTTGCTTATCTTCCTTTTAAAATCAAATTTTTAAAAAAATATATAAATACTATGATTTATACTATTTTGCATATAATTGGGAGATAAGATGTGCAGGCAATGGGTCTCGGGGATTCACCTCGCCTTACTGGAAAAGTAAAAGGGGGTATGGGAGAAGACATGGGAGAGAGAATATTAGAGGAGAGGATATCCTGTATGACTATTATTCTGGGGTGGTGGGTAGGGGGAAAATGGGGAAAAAATGTAACTCAAAATCTGACAGAAATGAATGACATAAACCAGAAGTTGATAAAGCATTTGGAAAAAAAAATTTTTTTAAAGAAAAGAAAAACAAGGCAGAGAAAAAAATGTTCAGTAAAACTGATTAATACATAGGGGGAAATTATCTGACAGTTGAGATAATATTCCAAACAAATCAACTTCTATCTCCCTAAAAGCATTAAAGTGAGAACAGTATCTTCTCATCACTTCTTTGAAGCTGATTCTTTGCATGGTTATTCTGTGTGGGTTTGAAATCTTCATTTTTCCATTGTTAATCTTTCCATTTGCATTGTTATAGTCATTGTGTGTTTTCCCAGCTGTTTATTTTGCATAAGGTCATGTTAAGTCTTTCCATGTGTCTCTGTATTCATCATATTCACCATTTTGCAAAATAATAATCTACTACATTCATGTACCACAATTTGTTTATCCAATCCTCAATTACTGACATCTATTTTTTCCAGAAATCCTTGCTACCACAAAAAGTGCTGCTGCAAATATTTTGGTATATCGAAAGTCTTTCTTTCTTTCTTTTGAATGAACTCCTTGGGGAATATATCTCGCAGTGGTATCTCTGAGTCAAAGGGTATGGAATTTTAGTTACTTCATTTAAATAATATAAAATTGTTTTCCCAATATGATTACTAATGCACACCTCCACCAACAGCTCATTGCTGTGCCTATTTTTCTACAATCCCCTCAATATTATCCCCAAACTTGTTACATGAGCTGCTACCAAATAAGGACTCCCCTATCCCATATCAAAACATTGGATTTTTGAATGTAAAGGCAAGATTTTCTGTTTACTCATTCTAATTTTATTCTGTTTAGTTTTAGTTCAATAGTAGTATGTAAATAAATTTAGTTTTGATTCTTGATTCTCACACCTAGCATGGTTTTGTATCAGTTATAAATCTGATGACCAGCATCCTTAAGAAAAGCTACAAATCTTTTCAAGCTTGTCTTCACTCTTTCCTGAATCTCATTTCTACCACTCATGACATTCTTACAGAAAATTACATCTTTCTTAGATCAATATTCAAAATAATTAGGGACACATGAAAGTGCTATTAAAGCATTTTATGATAATTTGAACATTAATTGTAAATTATTTTCAGTATACATTAATTTGTATTAGTCACTTCTTTCTTCCTTTCCATTGGCATCCCCAGAAAAAGAATGAATACTACAAAATCTCCATCTGCTCTGGACACCAAAAACTTTTATTTGTATATGACTATGAACATATTATTTATATGATATATTTTATTGATTGTTTATATTCTATCTGAAAGTTCCCTACTCCTTTTTTTTAAGTAAGTTCCATGTGGAGAGGAACAGCACCTATATAATAAACTTTAAACCATCCCTAGCATAGTACCACATTCAAACAGGATCTTAGTGAATTTTTTTTTTATCTCTATGCTATCTGTTCTCTTCTTGGGGCCTCATTGTAAACTTTAATAGTCTATGATTCTATGATGCTGAAGAAAAAAGATGATTGAAAGACATGAGTCATCTTTGAAACTACAGATGATAAAATGCTGCCCATTGAATACATATTCTACAATCAAGTAAGTCACTGAAAGGAAGTATTAATTGACTGTTTCTTGTTTGTCTAGCTCTCTCCTAAAAGCTGTGAGAAATACAAAAGTAGTTAATAGCATGATACCTGTACTCAGGAGCACATAGCCTGCCTTATAAGACAAAAATTAGCCTACATTAAAAAAAATGCAAGCAATTAAATGCAAACTTGGGCAGTGCTAACTTTAAGCCCCATAATAATTTAAGAGAAAGCAGCAAGACCATTGCACTTCATTGGGAAAGATGGCAAAAGACAAATGCTAAGGGTTAGATGGTGTGAGGGAAGTTAGGCACATTCAAATACTGTAGGTGAAACTCTGAATTGATCTAACTATTCTCAAAAATAATGATTATACTGTCATTAAAATATACTGAACCTTTTCTTAAGTAATACCATTTCTGGGCAGACACTAGTCCTCAAGGAGATGAAAGCTGGAAAAGTCTTATATGTATGAAAAATACTTGTGGAAAAATATTTTTACTAGTAAAGAACTGGAAGGAAAATCAATGTCCAAGAACAGCAGGGACCTAGTATCAATGAACAGATGGTCAATGGAACAGACTAGACAAGAACAAACCAGAATCAATAAAACTTTAGTTGTTATAATATCTTCAGTAAACACAAGAATACCAACTACCAGCATAAGGATTCTATATTCAACCAAAACTGACAGTAAACCTGATAAACTACCTAGCATAAATTGTTTAGATCAACATCTTATATCATATTATACAATAAATACCAAATTGATATGTGACCTAAATAGAAAAGTTCACATCATAATAAGATTAGAAGAGAATGAAAGAAGGTACCTTGCATAGTTGTGTATGAGGAGGGAGAGTTCTTAAATAACAGATTAGTATAATCGAACACAAAATGCAGGATATCATGGAAAAAATATAAAGGTTTTTGCATGAACAAAATCAATGCAGTTAGAATTAAAAGAGTTAACTTCAGGGGAAGGGGAGGAAGCTTGGTACTTGTGTTCAGTGTCCCCAGTCTCTTCTTTCCTATTTCAAGACATGTCTCAAATCTCCTTTTTATTTATCATCTGTCCAGATAACATGGTATCTGCATGTGGCCTAAAAAACACAGAACAATGTTTTGTTTTGATTTTCCTCAAGGATGTGTCAAGATTAGGATTAATAACAAGAAAACTGAGAAGAGAATAGTGGAAACTTCTATAGAAGTTAAAGACATTTTACAACCTGTACCTGAGAAAATTCCAAGAATGAATCCAGGTATAGAATTGGGGAAGATATCCCTTTACTTAATGACCATGTAGGAATGGGATGACCAGGAATATCTATTTCAGATTCTATGACCTTAAGAAAGACCTTATCTGGGAGCAATTAGGCTTGGGAAACAATATTTTTAAAAGCATTTTTTAAGTAAGTCTTTGTTTACTCTGAATGTAGCTGAAATTTTATCAGCTTTCTTTCCCTGCCTGTAGGTCATACACTACACAATTTTCATGCTTGGAGAAAAGTACCTTTTAAGTGCTCCAGAAAATTTACCTTAAATTATTTTGCTATCGACACTTCCCTGTGCCCCTGAGGCCATAGACCTCAAAAAGAAAAGCTTCAAAGACTTTTAGTAGAAGTAACAGTCAAGGAAGGTCAACCAAGCTTGTCATGTTTCTATATGATATAAACAGTCCTTCAGGTCATTGTATGACCAAATTGTTGTAACAAGTGTCCTCTGGGGGTATTTTCCAGGCTCCTGAGTCGGTTTCTACTCTTGGGTAAAGAAGGGAGAAAGCTAGAAGGAAAGTGTTTTCTTCTCAGCCATCAAGAATGTGGAAAAAAATCATACAAATTAAAGATGAGGTTAGCAATCTCCATATCTTAGATGATAGAAAGGGGTATAAGCTAGCTTTAATGAAAGATAAGGCAGTAATAGGAGGAGGGTGGGAGCTCCTTTATTCTTTCACACCCACCTATTTCATTCATGATCACGTAGACATGGAGTGAACCTGAACTTCAAGATCATCATAATCAAATTCTTTGCGCATTCTTTATCTCATCTGAAAATTGAGAGGGTTTCGATAATTTGTCTAAAGTCACACAAATACTACATAACAAAGTTTATATGAGAACCCAAATATTGCCATCCTAAACTCAAAGGAGGAAATGTTAGCTTATTAAACATAGTACCCTTGGGATTATAATAGTCCCAAGAACGTATTGCATCAAGTAGACGTCTCTATGGTATAACTCCTAGAATCCTTGGTTGCTCCAGAGTTCAGCTGGTGTACCATCTGTACAAAATGCTTATTACTGAATCTTCCAAGATGTCTATACCTTCACCTGGAAGATTAGTCTCTATCCACTCTGAGTGTATCTTCTTATATATACCTATTAGAGAATATGTTAGTCTCTTCTCCTCCCCTTAGAATGTGAGTACAGGGACTGCTTTTTCTTTTTCTTTGTATTCCCAGTAATAAAGACAGTGCTTTGGCACATGACAAGTATTTTTTAAAATTTCTTGATTGATTAGTACCTTCTTCAACACTGGAATTGCTTTGCAAAAATTTTATATTTATTAATATGTATTCTTGCAATTTCCTGCATAAAAGAATGTAAGAGACTAGATCTGGGGAACAGATTAACTTAAAGCAAACAATGCTACATTAAATCCAAATGCACTGCATACTGTTCATTCTAACACAAACTTAAAATAGTTTAAGCAAAATGCCTAGTCTAGTAGGAGTGGGTGGGTGGGAATTAATCTATTAGCAATAGAAATTCTTATTCAGAGATATCACAATTTCAGAGGCTTTATGAATAGGGGCTGGAGGCAGAGCTCTGAGTAAGAGGTGGGATACATTCTCCTGCTAGGAAAAAGTCATATGAAAGAAACATTAAACTCCAAAGTGAGGAATATCAAAGCCAGACATCAAATTCATCACCCTTCAAGCAACTGTATTACTCCATTTATCAGCATTTAAGAGGTCCCTGGCTAGACCATAGTTTAAATCTGGTAAAATTAAGAAATTAATTTTTTACTTCAAAACTTTGATGTGTCTAGAAAACTTAAGGTTTTTGCATCATTTACAATTCCTTTTGACATTTGTTTAGTGGGAATAAACAGTGCCAGACAGTGTTCTGAATTTTTAATAATCTATTGCATATCAAAACAGGAAGAAAATTACATTGGTGTAAAACTAGTGAAAATTTGGTGGCCCAAAGCAGTGAAGAGGCAGAACTGTGACTTGCTTGTGGTATAACATCAATTTAAATGCCATTGCCATGATTTCAGGAAACTCTACAATTTTGAAAGGATAAGGGTGTTACTCATCATAAAACAGATATATTCCCAGGTACTCTGGGATACAGATGGATCGCTGGCTATAGGATACAGATAAGAGTGGGGCTTCTAGGCAAAGTTGGTGGTCTGAATTGGAGAATCATCCAGAATTGTCCCTTCTACTGTCTTAGCATAATTCCTTAAATTCCCACAGTGGTCTCTCTTAGGGAACAAGGCATTAAATGTCTTTATTAAAATGCAATATTTCTGTGGCGGCTAGGTGGCATAGTGAATAGAGCACCGGCCCTGGAGTCAGGAGGACCTGAGTTCAAATCCAGCCTCAGACACTCAACACAAAAACTAGCCATGTGACCTTGAGCAAGTCACTTAACCCCAATTGCCCTCCAAAAAAAAGGCAAAAAAAATTACAAATTCTCTGGACATTAAAAAAATGCAATATTTCCTCTGAGAAGGACTTAGGGCATTGTAGATCCACCAAATCTATTAAGGCATTGTCAGTCATGAATATTTTTGCATCAACTAGTTTATTAGATCATCCCTCACAGAGGAGAAGAAAAAAGTATTATTAAGCATCTACTATGTGTTCAAAGTTTTACAAATATTATCTCATTTAATCCTCATAATGATCCTGGGAGATAAATACTATTATCATCCTCATTTTACAATTGAGGAAACTGAGGCAACAAGTCAGAGGATAAGTGTTGGGGCTACACAAATAGTAAGCATCTGAGGCCAAATTTGAACTCAGCTCTTCGTCATCACAGATCTACTGCTATACACACTACACCACCCAGTCCTCACAGATAGTGGAACCTTAAGATAATTTAACATTGAACATTTTGATGGGTACCCTGGATAGCCATGAGCAGTATGAAGCCTCTAGGCATTTGAGGATACAAGGAGGGGAGGGGAAAGCAACACTGCAGTGGAAAGAAAAGGGAATGTTGGTAGGAGAATTTTGCCTATAGCTAGGTCTGACAATAGCATCAGCAGGTTGCATGTGCTCCCTGGAAAGGGTTGAACTAGGTAACTTCTACCCTGTAATATCCTATGAAGTAGCTATAAGTTATGAGGACAAGGGCAGTCCAATTTACAATCTTGAGCCTTGAGGGAAATAAGGCTCCCACCATTCACAGAGGAGCAATCTCTGCTCTATCTCATGTCATTTAATGCATCAACCAGGTCCCAGTGTAAGACTATAAACTAGAGAACAAAGAGACATACCAGATTACCTTTCTAGCATCTCTTTAGTTACTAGCATCTTTGCTAAATAAATTATTGAGAATCATAACACTGTATAGCACCTAAATAGATTATCACACACACTTTAAGATCCACTTTTGTCCTAAACTAAGGAAGTAAGTCATTTCTATCATTCTATAATTTCACAGAGATCTATCAGGGGAAACTGAGTCATAGGTTTTCATGGCAAGATTCTCAGTTTCCTACTTAGCCTGTGTTGGAAATGAATAAAAGATGTCATAACTGCCTAATGGTGGCCACAGTAAGAAAATCTGTTGACCCCAAGCCACTGCTTAGGGAGCAGATGTCCATGCCACAAAACACATTATGGCACTTGGCAATTTGTTGGGCTTTTTCAGTGGAGGTGAAGAGCGGGGATCAGATCTAGAAATTGACTCGATACTATTCATTGGCTAGCTTTTCTCCCAAAGAGCATATTGGCAATGCAAGATGGGGAAGGTTGCCCAGCTGCTACTGAAAGAGGGCATGTTATTTTGAAAATTGGGCTATTTCAGCCTCTTGAACCATCAGTCGGGTAACCTTTATCAATATGAGAATAGCTTAGAGATATGTGTGTTGATTTCCTTCGGAATAATTAACTCAACCACTTAAAACAGATACTAGAGAAAGTTAATCTGTAGCATCTAGACTCCAAAATGTTAAAGGTAATCCAATTCCTCAGTCCAGAGTGAACAAGGCAGTTACTCAGGCTAAGAATTTGTTTGCCCTCTTTAAATTCTGAAAGGATTCAGGTTCTTGATAGCTTGTCTTTGTGCTTTTCATATAATTTTCCAGTGGGACACAGAAAAAGGAATCAGATAGGCACATGGAAGTAAACAGGATATTTGTTATTATTCCATTGAAGGAAATGCATACTTTTTAAAAAATAAAATTGTAAATAATCTGTTATTAAAAAGTTTATGTATGATCAGTTTAATTTTTGCCTCTTTTTATGTTTTTTGAGTGGTTGCTAAGATTTTTTTAATTTAAATTTTTTTTCTTGAAAGATAAATTCCTCTTCTTTAAACATATTTTGCCAAGATGAATTGTCTTTTAAAAGTCAGGAATATGAAATTCATGGTCCTGTCCCTTATCACCTTACCTAGTATTTTGGACAATGCAATCTAACTATCACAGCACTATAAGATGCTTTTCTATTTGTCTTTGTATCAAAGTCTAAGTATCTAAAAAAGCAAAATTTGAAAAAAAAACATTCAATTGTTGTACAAGCAATATAACAGTCAGTAACTGAAATTTCAGAACAAAATATAGAGACTACTCTGGAAATAAGATAAACATCCAATCCAACATAAAGTTTCAGGTGGTTTTGAGTCCCTTACACTTTCAAGTCAGCAATGCATTTGCATAAAAATTCTCATCAAAGCCAATCAATAACAAAAGTTTCTAAAATGTTGTAGGGTCATATCTTTGCACATGGATTTGGAGAATATTGTGTACTTTAAGTATAAGAAATGCCTCTTTTAACCTGGGCTCTTAAAAACCATCCATCTGAGGAGAAGGACATGATGCACAAATCAGTTGGAAGGTATGGAGTTGCCTGGAGCATGTCACTGGCCAAAGATAAGTGTCTAAGCTAAATATGTTTTATTTAAGATCTGTGAGCAAGTTAAGAGCCAAGAGATCCACCAAAGAGTACAGATTCAGAATAGAAAAAAAAAGTTGACCTGGAAAGAGATAACATTCTAGGAGCATCATGGTATGTTAAATTCAAGAGAGATAACCACAGACCTGGATTTACGGACTCCACTTCCTTTAGACTCTAGGAAATAGTGGCCCTCCATAGCAATCCATAGCAACCATTAGAGAAGGAAACTGTACCACACGAGTCATGGCAGTAATTAGTTGACTAGAGACTTTAGGATCACGGGACCATAAATATAATAAAAGTTATCACTAATATAGGGCCTTACACTTTGTAAAACCTCTACAAATATTATCTCATTTGAGCTACAACAATCCTGGGAGATTGGTGCTATTGTTATCCCCTTTTTACAGATAAAGAAACTAAGGGACACAGAGTTTAATGACTTGTCTAGGATCAGAAAGTCAGGTATCTGAGACAGGATTTGAACTCATGTCTTCCTATTTCTAGGTCTAGCTCTCCATGATATTTTTTGGAGAGGGGAAGGCAAGGTAATTGGGGTTGAATGACTTACCCAAGGTCACACAGTTAGTTAAGTGTCAAATGTCAGAGGTCTAATTTGAACTCAGGTCCTCCAGAATCCAGGGCCAGTGCTCTATCCACTGTGCTACCTAGCTGTCTCCTTTTTTTTTTCTTTTGTATATGTCACCCCCCACTCAACTATGTTCCATGAGGGCCAAAATTAATTCTTGCCTGAATTTGGTAATCTTCCCTAGAGTCTAGCATAGAGTTAAACACACCACAATAGTTGTTGAATTTTTTCTCACTTCATCAGAATGAGAAGGGAGTACCTATTGATCCCTAACTCCACACTTTTTTCTAGATTGCACTGACCCAAACCCATCTTCACCTAGGGACCTAGAAGTCTAGGGATTGCTTGCCAGGCTAGAAGTAAAAGGTAAGATGGAGTCCAATCTCCTTATTTTACACAGGGAGAGAATACCCAGAGAGTGGAATTGACTTGTTCACCCTAACCAACCAGAAAAAGAAAATTATGAGTGAATATCTGTTTCCAGGACAGGCAAGGGAGACAAGCATCAGATTCTGAAAGCCTTTTTTCTAAGGGCTGAAATCTTTGGAGATGATATAGGGAATGGTTTTGTTCACATAAGGAGCCAAGAGGCAAGAATGGCACTTCCTTGGGTCAGTGGTAAGTAAAATAAGTTTCTTAGAGGCAGAAATCCCAAGACAGATAGCTTCTTATCGAAAATGAAGGTGAGAAAAGTGAGAGATCATAGGAGTCCCATTCACAGAGTTGCAGCATGGGAAAACAGATTCTACAAAGACTGAGAATCAACACCAACCAATTTTGTGAAACTGAATCCACAAATCTAGAAACTAAGACCTTAGAATCTGATCTAGCATCCAGCCCTCAACTGATTCCCCTAATTCCAAGGATGTGATCTGTAAGACAGCAAGTGAAGAGAAACAACAGAGTAAGATAGAGTTACCTGGTGAGTGAGTATTGTCTTAAAGTTGACCTAGAAAGGTTTGGAATGCCAAAGTCAAATACAAGGAATACACAAGTCAATAAAGAAAGTCAGCTTTATTGAGGGAGCTGCTTACAAAATAAAGGAGGTGGTCAGGGAAAATGAACATAGGGTAGCCTGCTGGAGTCTTAGATGGAGTAAGAAGACTCACTATGGTGCTAGAGTGAATGGGGCATCCTCTGCCAAACCAATAAAGTTCAAAGGCTTTTCTTTTGTTTTGTTTTGAAACAAGGTTCTTATCTGGGTTTTTCAGGACTAGGCATTAGCAGAAGGAAAGAGGAGTGTGTACCTAAGGACTGGTGCTGATTCATGATGATGGGCGTGGGGTGGAGAGGGAAGAATCCTGGGAAACTGCCAGCTAATTGGTATTCAAGCATCAATCTGTGGGAAAGGGGGTTTGGGGCTATATTACTGTTATTCTTACTATGACAAAATAACTCAACTTCCCTAAGGTGGATTTTTGAGCTTACCAGGCATTTATTTTAGCAGGTCAGGAAGTCTACTAGGGTCATTACAGATGCAGATAATTAAACACTGCAATTTCTACCTTTGATATTTATTTCTGATGTCTTGAATGGTTCCCAGCAGACTGTACCTGGTATATATGTTTGCTACCTCTATGTATGAACATATTTTCTAGTTTCGAGGAGCAAAGTAAAAAATTAAAAAGCTTGTCTATTCTCCACTAGATAAAACTAGAACAGGGAGGGTTCCAAGTTCAGAGCAAAAATGTATTGATTTGGAAATATTTGGGGATAGAAGGAAACCAGTCTTTGATCTTAATAATTAAAGGGTAGGTTTAAAGAGATGACTGATCTGTAATATCATAGATCTTATTAGAGAGTAGGTGTAAGGGAGAGTAATAAGGAATGGACCTGTGATTTCACTATTATTAAGAATTCCCAGGGGGGCAGAGCCAAGATGGTAGAATAGAAACAGCATGTCCAAGGCACTCTCCCCCCAGATTACCTCCAAACTATGTAAAAGGGGACTCTGAACAACTTCTGGAGCCCCAGCACCCAAAAAATGACACAGAGAAGCTAACCTCCCTCTGAGGACAGCCCAGCAGCCCTGCAGGAAGGACCAGCACAGGGTTCTGGGAGCTGGCAGCACAGCTTGCAGCATGCAGGGAGTCGAGCCCAGGTCCCCTTGAGCCACGGTTTTAGCCCCAGGGCGGCCCGGGCCAGCAGCCAGCTGGAGGGACCCCAGCTGTGGTGAGTCCAGAATTATCAACACAGACATGCCTAGGAGAAAGTGAGAGGTTAGTGCCCTATGGACTTTGGGACCAGTATTTGGGGAACTTGTCGGCTTCCTCCCCTGGGGGCTAGAAGCCACAGAGGAGACACACCATTTTGTAGTTTTCAGTGGCAGCTCTAGCTCCTGGCCTGTGAACTGCAGGGAGATCCAGCAATCAGTCTTGGGGGGTAATCGCTCTTGCTTTAACCTCCCTGGATCTGGATTGTGATCTGGGGGGGATGTCGTGGGGTGGATATTCAGCTTGCCAGAAACAGAGTTGTGAAGACCCCACGCATTTGGGACAGAGGCTCCCCTGTCTGGTGGCAGAGTCCTACTGTGGCAACAAGCCCAAAAGTCAAGTAATTAAGTGGCAACATGCCAAGGCAAAGGAAACAAAATAAACCAAAAAATGAAACAGACTCCTATTTTGGGGGCAAAGAGGATCAAAGCATGGAACAGTCAGAGGACTATGAGGTCAGAAATCCTTTGGGTCAAAAGCCCCAAAGGAAAATATGAGCGGGTTACAGGCCATAGAGGACCTTAAGAAGGACTTTAAAAATCAAATAAGAGAAGTGGAGGAAAATTTGGGAAGAGAAATGAGAAGGATGCAGGAAAAGTAAGAAATGAGGGTCAATAGCCTGACTGAGGAAAACAACACCTTAAAAAACAGACTAACTCAAATGGTAAAGGAGGCCCAAAAGGGCAATGAGGAGAAGAATGCCTTAAAAAGCCGAATTTGCCAGATGGAAAAAGAATCTCAAAAGTTCACTGAGGAGATTCATTCCTTCAGAGTTAGACTGGAGCAAATGGAAGCTAATGACTTTATGAAAAATCAAGATGCTGTTAAGCAGATCCAAATAAATGAAAGAGTAGAAGGCAATGTGAAATATCTCATGGGAAAAACCACTGACCTGGAAAATAGATCCAGGAGAGATAATTTAAAAATGATTGGACTACCTGAAAGCCATGATCAAAGAAAGAACCTAGAAATCACCCTTCAAGAA
The DNA here is from genome assembly GCA_011680675.1 of Gymnobelideus leadbeateri. Classification (NCBI taxonomy): domain Eukaryota; kingdom Metazoa; phylum Chordata; class Mammalia; order Diprotodontia; family Petauridae; genus Gymnobelideus; species Gymnobelideus leadbeateri. The sequence goes on along the minus strand of WOXC01010015.1, from coordinate 131,884 downwards.
ACTTTCAAGGAAGATTGCCCTGATGTGTTAGACCCAGAGGGGGAAATAGAGGTTGAAAGAATCCACCAATCACCTCCTGAAAAAGATCCCAAAAAGAAAACTCCCAGAAATATTATAGCCAGGTTCCAGAATCCCCAGATCAAGGAGAAAATACTACAAGCAGCCAGGAAGAAACAATTTCAACATTGTGGAAACACAATCAGAATAGCACAGGACCTGGCAGCTTCTACACTGAGGGATTGAAGGGCATGGAATATGATATCCCAGAGGGCAAAAGAACTGGGAATGAACCCAAGGGTCACCTACCCAGCAAAACTGAGTATTTTGTTTCAGGGGAAAATATGGTCATTCAGTGGAATAGAGGACTTTCAAGCATTCTTGAGGAAAAAACCAGAGTTGAATAGAAAATTTGACATCCAGACACAAGAAGCAAGAGATGCCTGAGAAGGCAATCAGGGAAAAGAAATCAAAAGGAACTTATCAAAGTTGACCTATTTACATTCCTACATGGAAAAACAATAACTGTGACTGATGAAACCTTTCTCAGTATGAAAATAATGGAAGAAGGGTGTATGTTCATATGAATACATATGTGAACGTGTGTGTATATGGTTACAGTTATACATGGATAGAGGACATAGGGTGAATTTGTTGGGAAGGGATGATACTCAAGGGGTGAAATTATGAGGTGAGAGAGGAAAGTGGCAAGAGGAGATGGGGAGAGACAGGGTAGGGTAAACTGTCTCATGTAGAAGAAGCAAGGGGAAGTGGTTGCAAGGGAGGGGAAGAATAGGAAGGCAAAAAGGCAAAACCACATTCTCATTGAATTTGGTTCAGGGAGAGAATAACATACATACTAAATGGGATATCTCAACCTGCAGCAGAATAGGGGGAAGGGGGATGAGAGGAGGGATGATGGATGGGAGGGCATCCTTGGGGGGAGGGGAGGTTGGAAGCACCCACTATAGAAGAGGGACAGGATCAAGTAGGGAATGAACCAGGTGGTGTGTAGGATGAGGGGGAGGGAATTATAAGCAGCCTTGTACAATATATCTACTATGGTAATGTTTTGCATAGCTAGACATGTACAACATATACTGAATTACTTATCTTCCCAGAAGGAATGGGTGACAAGGGAGGAAGGGAATGGATCTGAAATTCGAGGTCTTAAAATTAAATGTTTCAAATATATATAAATACTATTTTAATACTCTTTTGCATGTAATTGGGAGATAATATGTGCAGGCATTGGGGCACAGAGATTCACCTTGCTCTAATGGAAAAGTCGAAGGGGGTATGGGAGAAAATATGGGAGAGAGCAGATTGGAGGAGGTGATATCTTGTGGGACTGCTATTCTTGGATGGTTTGTAGGGGAAAAACGGGGAAAAAAATTGTAACTCAAAATCTGGCGGAAATGAATGATGTGAAACAGAAATTAATAAAGCATTTGTTTAAAATATTAAAAAAAAAAAAGAATTCCCAGGGGTGGCTAGGTGGCACAGTGAGTAGAGTGCCATCCCCAGAGTCAGGAAGACCTGAGTTCAGATCCGGCCTCAGACACTTAACACACAAACACACACACAAACCTAGCTGTGTGACCTTGGGTAAGTTACTTAACCCCAATTGCCCTCCAAAAATCAAAAAAAAAAGGAAAAGAAAAGGAATTCCCAGGGGAGGAAACACTTCCCTGCATCACCTTCTTTGCAAGTCCTACAAAGAGAGACAGTGCACAGAGGAAGGTTAAATGACTTGACCAGAATCCTAAGACCAATATGTATCAGAAGTGTGACTTTAACCTAAATCTTCTTGGCTTGAAAATCAACGATCTAACCCCTCTACCATACTGCCTTTATGCTGGTTAAATTATTTCTGTTGCTATTTTTTTAATCTAGTCAAGCTAGTTTATATCTATCAACACAGAGCACCCTGACACAATTCAACCATGTTAATGACTGAATGGGATCAGTCATGAAGCAAATTCACCCAAGTGTTCAGTGATCTGCCTGAATCAACCAGAAAATGATAAAAACAAAAACAAAAACAAAACTGTAGCTCCAGTAAAAGAAAAAAGGCCTCCTTGCCAGCTATAGTAATTTAATAATTTTCTTAATTACCTTCTTGCCAGTAAAATTTTATTTGATGAATCCATTCCCATATACATACATTTAAATGAAGCAAATATCTTCATTTGGTTATTAGAGATGATAACAATAACTAATAAGTGCTCATTAGTCAGTAGGGAGAAGAGGAATGTGAATATTTTTAAAAAGCTATCATCTTGGACAACCTCACCAAACAACAAAAACACCAGGGACACTTGTTAATAAAGTAAATCATTGAGATGATAGTGGGAGACCTGTAAGGAGGGTGAATCATGGAAGTCAAGATAAATTGAGGTAAGATGTATATGAAAGGTCATAATTCAGAAAGTTGGATCATTAAAAATGTCCTTTGTGTTAAGATTACTTAACTCTTCCCACCAAAATAAAGGAAACAGAATCAAATCACCTCCTTAAGTAGCATACTTAAAATCACCCTTATAGAAACCAAGGCCATGAACTACTCCAGAAGCCCTGAACACTCCCCTATGCTTATCACAGTTCCTGAAATATTGCAAGTACTACATAAATGCTTACTCCTTTCCCTTCCCTTCTTTTACCAATAAGACACCTAAATATATGTACTACTGGGGCGGCTAGGTGGCGCAGTGAGTACAGCGCCGGCCCTGGAGTCAGAAGGACCTGAGTTCGGATCCGGCCTCAGACACTTAAGGCACACACAAATAAAAACCTAGCCATGTGACCTTGGGCAAGTTACTTAACCCCAATTGCCCTCCAAAAAGGCAAAAAAAAAAAAATATATATATATATATATATATATATATATGTACTACTCATAGCAATGTTTGCTTAGAATTTCCTGCTGTTCAGGGGATTATTTTCTTTTTCCCCACATTCTAAGTCTATGTTGCCTTCAACTAGGCTGCTGATTTGGCACCAGCCCCTCCCTTCTTTCTAGCTTGATGAGCACAGTACAGCCAAGGAATATACTTTAGAGATCCATTTTGGGATGAGGAAATGATATCTATAATTTCACTCATTCCTTTATGCCTGGAACAAACATCATTCGCTCACAACATATAGCAAGATAACTAAGGGTTATTTTAGCTTAGTAAGCTATATTAAAAGTCTGCTGTGGTTTTAACTTTTTATGCTTAAAATTTTTAGACCTCAATTTTAGCCCCCGGCCCCCCACCATTAGCGGAGACAGCACAAGTAAAATATAATCCCACCTGGATGAAGCAGGTCTATACAACAAAGGTAAATTATTTCTCCACAAAATAAATATAGAATATAGCTACAACAAAACACTATTTTGCATCATAGAAACATTACACTTATAATGTAGCATTTAAATTTGAGTACCTCCAGCTAGAATCTTCTCCTCCAGCTCTGCCATTTGTTTCCTGTATGCCCGTAAGGCAGCTTCTTTAAAGGAGGGACGAATCCTCTTGGGTTTTGGTACTTCTGGAGTCTTTTCAGGGACATTCTGGTTTTCATCTTCCTTTACTTCCATTTCAGATATTGTTCCATTTAAAGGTTCCAATCCCTCTTCACTCATCAAGTCATCCACTTGCCCATCATACCCCTCATCTTGTGGTGTTTCATAAGGTGTTTCATATGAAGGGTGTTCATATTCCTGGACATTATAATCCATTTCAGGAATGCTAGTCCTATTTTCTAGTTTAGCAAGAACTTGCTCCATGACTTCCACATAATCTGTTTCATGTTCAACTCCAGGTTCACTGTAGTCTTCCTCATCCTCTGCTTTGTAGTAATACGGTTCAGTGTAGCCATCAGAATCAAGGGTGGTACTTGACTCATTTGCAGTAGACTGGGATAAAGTTCTAAATCTCCCCATTAAGGATGACCCACTGTCCTCATATCCACTTAGGCTCTGAGTGCTTTTGTTCCACACAACTTCCAAAGCTGATTTAGCTCGCTGAAGGGTAGATCCAAACTTTGGAAAGCTAAATGTCTTGTCAGAAAGATCTATGCTCAATCTGCTATGCCAAGACTTGGGTGCAGCATCCTCTGAGGCATCACTTGGTAACTCACTCTGACTCCGATACAGCATTGGCAGTTGATTTTGATTTTGGTAAAGTTCATTAGAATTAGCTTCTGGATAAGCATCATATGGACCAACCCACTGGCCTTGTGTTTCATTATCCAGCCCCGGACATGGGGAAGAATTGTCATCTAAGGTAAAATCATAGCTCTCTGAATCATCTGGAAGGTCACTGTGGCACTTTCCTAGGTCATCAAGATCTTTGTTGTCACCATCTAACTGTGGGTCTGACAGGCTGTTGGTGTCATAGTCAAAACCTTCCTGTGTGGATGAATCAAGGCCCAAATCTGCACCTTGTTCTGACTGATTCCACTCTTTCCATGGTGAGAGATCATCTCGTAAAGAAAGCTGAGAATCGCTGTAATTACTTCTATCTCCGGATACACAAACTACTCCATTACTGACACCACTGTCCACTGTTTCAGTGTTCTCTATTTCATTGGGAACTTGGTCATTTTTAATACTCCTGTTAAAGTTTTGGTCCTGGGCACTGCTATACCAGTTGGATGTGCCATCCTGTCTCCTCTGCCAAAGTTCTCTGTCTGAAGAAGATAAGAGAGAACTTCCATTCGTTCTGGTAAAAAATTGATTCTCTGAAAAATCCTCTGAATAAGATTGACATAGTTTGGAAAAATCAGATTCGGAACGGCTCAGTTTGGGTGTGAGAAAATCACTTTGTGAATGCCAGAGGGGAGCCATGTCAGCATAATAAGCCTTGGATTCCTTCTCCAAGTTATCAGATTCGGGGAACTGTGGAGCTTGTTCATCGTAGTCTGATTTACTGGAAAATTTGCTGCTGTCAGCAGTTTTATTCTTACTTCTAGCGTTATGAGATTTTGCATTTGACTTTGGACCACTTGCTTTGGTTTGAAACTCTGACTTTGCTATCACAGAGTAACTGTTTTTATTAAGATCAGAATCCAGATCTTTATCACTGTCATCTGGTGACTGCCAACTGCTCCTTTTGATTTTGGGCTCCAGAGTTGAGAGCTTAATGTCCATACTCTCATAGGTTTGGGAGGTTGGCATTCCTCTGTCTTTTCTTTCTCTGATGTCATGAGTTAGAATATCTGTTGATACCCCAATGCCTGTTCCTTTAAGTTTATAAGACTTTTTCAATATGAAATCCCTCTGTTGAGGTGTTTCAAAATATACCAGTATGGGGCGAGGCTTTGCATTAGGACAATCCCTTTGCTGCCCTATTCGTTGAGCAAATTCAATTTTTATAGCATGGGGTGCATCTGAAAACCCCATTTTATCGATGAGAATCCGGTATACAACGTTTTCAACATATTCATATCTTTCTTCGGGCACATTTAAAAATCTCAGACTTGCTTTGCTTCCCGTATGACTTATTTGTTTAATATAATCATGAATGTCTCTGGTTTCCCTTCGAGACTGGACAAAGCCAGTACGTAGCTGTTCTATTTCGCTTTGGACAACCTCTACACTGCTAGAGATCTCATCGATGGAGTGTTTGAGAGCATTGACGTGGCCTCTTAATTCAGAAAGTTCTGTTTCAATCTGGCTTATTCCCTGAAGTTCTTTAAATATCATTTCCATAACATCATGGGTTTGGCTAATGCAGCCTGACGAACTAAACCCAGGTTCGAGGGTGTTTGTTTTCTGGGGACGGATGGTTCTGTCTAATGATTTGCTTCGGAGTCCCCACGTTTTTTTCATTGTGCTCAACTCTGAATCAGAGGAGACGAATTCTTGGCTCTTTTTCCATTTCCTCAATTTGCGTAAGGCTCCTAGTTTCAGGTTATGTAAAGTGCGTTCCCCATCTGAGCTTCCCTCAGAGGGAGCCAGGCTGCTCAAGCTCTTTCTGTTACGTCTTACCGGCATTGTGTGTGAGGAGTGCTCCTTGATTTCAATGCTGCCCTTGATCTCACTTAATGATTCTGAGTAGGAGCTCTCAATAGATGATAGCTCTTGAACCAGATCCTCATTACTGGTGTTCGTCACAAGAATATTCTTTTGCAGTCCGTTAGCAATCGCGACACGATAACTGAATGTGGGAGAGAGGGAATATTCTCTATTGACTTCGTCTTCTTCTGTGGACAAGTTGCGAGCAGATGAACACTTGGCAATTTTTTTAACAGTGCTTTTCAAAGTGCTAGAAAATTTAGGGGGTTTTGTCTGGCCAGACAGAGGAGTGTCTTGATCTTTTTTGCTAGGGCAATTTTCTTTCTTTTTTATATTATTTCCCAATTTCTTTGTAAACATTCCTTTACAAAGCTTATGAAGATAAGGTAAAATCAGGCTCTTAAAGAGGTCAGACACCATGGAGGGAAATCTACATGTCCCTTCCTGTTTGAAAAAAATGAATGATATACCCAGATGGAAATTTGAAACTCCAACCTAAGCATCACTGTGTTTTTATCAATCACTTGAATATAGTTGAGATGTGAAGCACTACAAGTTTCTTGTCCTTGGATGAAGAAGGGCAAAGCTCCATTCATGGAAGATGTTCAGTTATGATGGAAAACCACATTACTCTTTCTCTTCTTTCCATGGCATGATGTATCGTCTAAAAGGGAAGGGATTTTGTTAAAATGAATATTAAAAATAAAAATTCGTTCTACTCTCAATATTTAGGATCACTAGAATCAAGCTAAAACTTAAACTCTATAGTATGAAGGCCCTCTCTACTCACATGAATTTATGCATTTTTGTATTTATACATTTCTATTCATATTGTTTCCCCCAGTAAAGCATACGTTCCTTGAGGGCGTTTGTAACCCCATTACCTTACATAATGCCTGGCATATGGTAAGTACTAAATAAATGATCACTGAATTGAATATTGTGCAAAATACTTTTGAAGCACCCATACCAGTTATACTTTGCCTAGATCAATATAAAAATGCATTAGTAGGTTGTTTGGGAGTTTTTGTTTTTTGTTTTGCTTTTGAGAAATAGACTGAATTCAAACAACTTCTTATTTTAAAAAAAAGTTGAAATGAGTTCAACGATTGGTTAACAATTATCCAGTAGTCAAGTGATTTTTACAAAGTAATTATTTTACAACTATTAATAAAAGTACTTAATCATTCCCATAAGGTGGGTTGTATATCAGGACACTGCTAGTAAGTACCAATAGAATATTAATAAATGGAAATCATTTGGTCCAAGTGTGATGCAAATGGATACAGTTAATGTAATTATAGTTGTTTTGTCTTTGTTTTTATTTATCATAACCATACCTAATAATATTATGACTTTCTCAGGTTTCCTTTCCCTATCAACATTTTAAATTGAGTCAACACACTTATTAAACACCTTATATTATGTATAGAGGAACTATTGCCATTTACAAAAGAAAATACAAAGATAAACAAATTATGATCCATGAAGGTTATTATTTCACTAAATTCATCACAACAAATATCAAATTCATATTATAGTCCTGACCTCAGGGAGCTTACATTCTACCGGACCCAGGTAATATGGAATTATAAGACCTTTCTTCTATTATTTTTAGTCATTTACTGTCCCATGCTCTGGTTATTTATTTTCTTAATCTACATGAATAATAAAAAAAGCTTTGTGTTAACCAATTACATCATCAAAAGTCAGAATATTGTTGTGGAGAGGTTACTAGAGTTGGTGTCTGTAAGACTTGGGTTCAAATCTCATCTCAGACATTTACTAGATATGAAAGCTCAGGCAAGTCAATTAACCTCTCTGAGACTGTTTCCTCAACTGTAAAATGTGGGAGTTAGATCAAATTATTTTTGAAGTCCCTTTGATGTGAATAGGAAGGTACTCTAAGGAAGGTACAGCACCTTGTGAGTCCTTCCTGAGCCTGAGGGTGTCCTAGAGTCTCTTCCTTTACCTTGAAATACCATAAAACCTCCCCCTTGTCCTGGACCATAGAATTCCCTGTCTCCTCCCCATCCTGGCTCATAAAATTTCTCCTGTCTCCCTTATCTTGTGTCATCTATATTCCTTATCCTGTTACTAAATCTCCAACCCCAATTAGAGACCCTAAAATTACATCACCATCTTACAGGCTGTATATAGCTTTCTATCTATATAAGTCTGGTCCTTTTCCATATCAATGCCTTTTGTTTAGCTCCTTGCTAAATCTCAGGCCCATATGCTTTTGTGTCAATAAAGCTCCCATTGCCTAAAGAGAAGTTTTAAGTGAATTCTTTCAAATCTGAACCAGCTCTCCTACTCTGACCTCAACACCTTTCCAGTTTTAAATAAGCAATCCTATTTTTAAATGGTCAAATAAGCTTTAGATTCTTTTTTTTCTCTCCTTATGTATTGAATCAAAAGGGTTGAGGAAGAACTGCGTATCTCAGAACTTTCATACCTGTGCAAAGCTCATCCTCATCAAAACAAACAATCCAACCCAAATGTTTTCTCTCACTTGGAAAAATTCAAAATTTACATGGAAACAATATCAATGTTTGGAGAAAGAATACATAGGAATCAAGAGGAAGAGGATGCAGGTTCAGAATAGTCTGCGTAGGAAAGGAGGCAAGCAATTAAAATAGTATGGGATGAGAATTAAGGAGAGGAAATAGGGTTCATTCATCCAGAAAGGTAAAAGTTTAAAAGATAAGAATCATCAGAACAAGATGGAAGAGCAACATATTGCTTTGATTGAGGGGTGGGAAAGGAATGCTAAGAAATCATGATGACAAGAAACACACTTCTCTCCCATTCACACTTAATCACACTTCACACACATACATTTTCCTTTGACCTATTAGCTGATGCACTTAGAGTCTAAGAAGGTATGGAACAGAACTCCCCTGACTTGACCCTTTAGCCATTGGTCAAGTAATTAAGTAGAGAAAAGCACAACTGATAGGCATCCCTGGCTGACAGATGATTCTTATGTAATGAAAAGAATGAACAATGCCATCTAAAAGCAAGGTAATATAAAGAAACACAATAGGATGAAGGTCATCAGAGAGATGGTCATTGTTGTTCAGTCATATCCAATTCTTTATCACCTCATTTTCTTGGCGAAGATACTGCAGTGGTTTTCCCTTTCCTTCTCTATCCCATTTGACAGATGAAGAAACCGAGGCAGAGTTAAGTGGTTTGCTGAGGATCATAGTAAAGTATCTGAGACCAGATTTGAGCTCAGATCCTGCTGACTCCAGAGCTGGCATTCTATCCACTGCATCACCTCCCTGCCTTCAGAGAGAGGGATGTAAATGCAAATGACTATGATGTTAAATAAAGGGAGGGGGTAAAAATAAAATTAAAAGACAAAAAATATTGCCCCCCAAACGCTTAAATTATCATATCATCTGGGTTAAATCCTGTCTCTGCTGTTTACCGGTTATATGACTTTGGGCAAGACAATATCTCCAAGCCTTAGTTTCTTCATCTGTAAAAGTCATTTTAAGTAATAGACAATTTAAATAATTAGCATGATAATTTTATACTACCTTACATGTTGACTTAAATGAGATGATGTATATAAAGCAATCTACAAATGGAATGTGAATGTGAATTCACCCATCCACAGATAGTGTGGGAACCATTTTGGTATCTCAAATGTCCAATGGGAATTCTAATATTTTCAGTCTAATATGAAAACTCAGACCTTCATTTTCACATTTTATACTGAATGATTATGGAAAATGCTAAGATATTTTTGGTGCCATGAAGCAAATATATATGTTGGTCTCTAGATTTTGTAATTTTATTTTCTTAGGACAGAAACATAAATCAGAGGACCATAAAATTTAAATCTAGAAGGAACCCTAGAGATCATTGTATCTAAGATATTTTGTAGATGAGGAACCTAAAGCCCGTATAGGTTGTAAGTTGGAACATAAATCTAGAACAGAAAAGAATCTTAGACAAACATCTCATCCAAACCTCTCAGGGGACTGAGGCCCAGAGAAGTTACATAGCCTGTTTAACGTCACATAAGTAAGTGCCAGAGCCTAGACTCTAGCTTAGGTCCTTGAATTCTAAATTCATTGCTCTTCCCACTGCTCTAACCTGGCTAAAGAAAACCTAGACCTATAATTATTATCCCTGAAACTTGTCATGGAAAATAGAAGAAGAAACTCCAAATCTCTGTTATTATTAGGGTATGTGCTTGATTGTATAAAATAATTTCCCAATTTCTTAATATTTAGCACTCATTTTGTTTGGAGGACATTAAGAAAGCATAAGAAAAATGCATGTGCAAGTGTTTTAAACCTTGTAAAGCTCCATATAAATTTAGATTATTATTTCTATGGCCAGCGGGTGGGGAGCCTGTCTACAGATTTGTCGGCTGAACATCCTTGGAAATGTGCCAGCATCTACGCTAATTGGTACTGAGACTTCTGAAAGCAGAAACTGAACTAATAACAATAAAAGTTATCACATGTATAGCACTTCAAGGTTTGCAAGGTACATTATAAATATCTCTTTTGATCCTCACAACAATCCTGGGAGGTAGGTGCAATTATTATCCCTACTTTACAAATGAGGAAACTGAGGCACATAGCGGATAAGTGAATTGCCCTAGTAAACACTAAGTCTGAGGCTGATTTTGAATTCAAGTCTTCCTGACTCCAGGTTCAGCAATCTAGTCACTGACACTGTCAAGCTGGCTAGACAGGAAGTTATCTGTAGAGTTTTAGTCAATCAGTCTTTCTTTGGAACACACTGTCAGAAACACTTCCTCTTCCTTTCAAGCAACTTGAGGACAAGGAAACCGAGGCTGGAAAACAAGGCTAGTTTGATTGCTAAGAGCAACATTAAATATGTTAAAAGCTCTGTTTTTAGTAAGAGGTAGATTTTTAAAAGGTACAGAAAGCATAATAATGGATAATGGAAAGAATGCAAAAATGACAAAATTTTTACATCACTTTTATTTTCCTGCCAAGGGAAATATTTTTGGATTCAGGATAGTAAAAATAAATGAAATGAAATGACTGAAACCTCAGACAAATGAAGAGATGATTAAAAAAAAAGGCTTCAGTTATCTTCGAAGAATATAAGTTTCTTGAGGCCAGAGAATGATAATTTGTCTTTATATTCTCTACTTTTAGCATAGCTCCTGACAAACAGCAGGTCTTTAAAAACTTGTTAAATTGAATGAGTTGAAGTCACAAGGCCCATATAAGCTTCATCCAAGGGTGCTGAAAGATCTGGTGGTGGTGATTACTGAGTAATGAACACTGAAAAACTAACCAATGGTCAATGATCATTGAAAAAATCTTTGAGAGAGCGAGGTGCACTATAAATCTGTAGAAAGGCAAATGTTTTCCCAATTTAAAAAAAAATGTGGAATCTTCCATACTTTCCAATTGTAGGTCCCTGGTAAAATTCTAGAATCAATCATTAAATGCTCACAAAAGGAATGGGGATTTCACTAATAACCAGCCTGGATAGACTAAAACCAGCCCATGCTAACTTTAACTCACTTCTTTTTCAACAATATGAAGAGAATTATAGATCAGGGAAGCATAACATGTTGGCCCACTGAGCACAATATTGCTGGTGAGTGAGGTATACAGAACTTAAAATTTTTTTGTCTTAAGAGCATTGGGACATTTAACAAAATCTTTCATCACATCTTTTTGGGAAAGACAGAGATCTATGTGAAATTCAGTTCAATCAGATAGATTTGGAATGGATTAAAAGATGTGAAATTGGATGGCTATGTGGTGCAGTGAATACAGCACTGGCCTTGGAGTCAGGGGGACTTCAGTTCAAATTTGGCCTCAGACACTTAACACTTAGTAGCCGTGTGACCTTGGGCAAGTCACTTAACCCTAATTGCCCTGCCCTTCCCCCTCCAAAAGAAAAATACATGAAATCAAATAATAGTAAGGTAATATTCTTTTCAAGCTACATATCTCTTCCACCGCCATCTTTCTTCTGCCCTCAGTATATAGATAGATTTTCCTCATTTATATAAAATTAACAAATAAAAATATAATGAAACTTTATAGCCTTGGAACTTGGAAATGGCATTGCTGCTAATTGCAGATAGAATGAGTACTGACAGAGAGGCAACAAGCCCAGTGCTCCTACATCTATATTTACTCACTTTACTGCCACTTGGGAAGCTTGGCTCCATGGCAAAAACGCCATGATATAAGGAGGCTGTCAAAAATAAATAACTATAAAGTGTCTTACTTGTGGTGCATTGGAAAGAATCCTACATCAGTCAGAGGAGGTGAGATGACATATCGGATCTTGACATCTGACCTGTCATGCAGTCAGTCAATCAATAAGTGTTTACTGAATACCTACTATGTGCCAGGCATTGTGCCAAATGATAAGGAAACAAAAGCAAAAGAGAGCCTTTCTCAAGGAGTAAACAGGCTAATAGAAGAGACAACATGAAAACAACTATAAATAAATGATATATATATGTATGCATGTACATTTGTATTATGTATATATATATATGTATGTATCATAACATATATAAAGATATATAGTCTTTAAAGTCTATAAAGAAAGCCAAACACAAGACTTTCCAGGTATAGGGCTAACTTCCATCTAGTCACCTAATATCTATATATTACCTACATAGTCTATATACACATATGTGTGTATTTACATATACATACACATACATGCATACACAAGTATATATGATGTGTGTATGTGCATGTGTGTTTAAATAAGTGACTACTTTCTGGACCTTGATTTGTCCCTACATATAACAAGGAGGTTAGACTGGATGATGGATTAAGATCCTTCCAGTCCCATATTTATAATCTTATAAAAGATTACAAAAGACACCATGGATAGAGTGCCAGGCCTGGAATCAAAAATATTTGAATTCAAATCTGGTCTCAAACACAAGCTGTGTGACCTAGGTCAACTCATTTAACCTTGGTTTGTCTCAGTTTCCTCATCTGTAAATGGAGATAATAGTAGTGCTTACCTCACAAAGTTGCTGTGAGGATCATCAAAGATACTATTTGTATCTTTGTACATTTAGTACAATGCCTGGTAGATAGTTGGTACTATGTCAATAATAGTGGCTATTATTATTATTATAGTGGATAGAAAGTTGACCTTGTAGCCAAAAAACTTGGATTGTGGGTTCAAGTCCCACCCTGACACATAATAACTTTATGACCGTGGGTAAGTCCCTTAACCCCTCAGTGCTCTAGGCAGCCTTCTAAGACTATAAGTTACAGAGAAGTTACTCAACTAATTGATTCTTATGACAATAAAATAATAGCTCCAGTTTCTGTCCTATAAATATGCATGTCTGTATATAAAATTACATGTAATTCTATATTATATAGAGTTTTATTCCACATTATATAATTAAATATAAATTATATACATGACTTTGTACATATAAATGTCAACTTCTATATCCTCAATCTTTTTGATTCTCCCTCAAAATATGCATAAAATCCTGTAGTCTTATGCTTATCAAAAAATATCAACCCAACCAAATTAGCATCCCCCCTTTAAAAAGTCATATTTTTTAAAATTATGTACAATTACAGTAGAATATAAATTAATCAATGGAAGAGATTATGAAGTTTTTGCCTTTGCATCCCCAATGGTTGGCAGAGTATTTGGCACATATTCACTTAATCAATGCTTATTAAATTTAATTGTGTCTAGTTATCACATAGGAATTCTAACAGCACTTTGCCCATTCTCTTAGTTTTCCTAAAACTAGGCAGCAGATTGAGTTCCTTGGGTCAGCAGGCAATGGAGCTTAAGCCAAACACAAGACTTTCCAGTTATAGGGCTAACTTCCATCTTGTCACCTAAACATTTGTAGCTACCAGCTTACTGAACTCAACATTGCTAGTGCATGAGGCAGAAAGGATTTTATTTTATTTTTTTCAAAGAAACATTAACTGATTTTGAGTATAACAGAATCATTTAAGGTTATATGTTGCCAACATTGTTATGTGAGCATCCTATTAAATAAAAGAAATAATGAGCCTTTGAATCATAATTTACTCCTGCTTCATTACTGAAATTTGGTTTAATAAATTTAATAAATAATTATTATTTATTTGCTTATCATACATTAAGTTCTGTAAAAACTGCTGAGGAGGTAGAGGGGTTAGCCTGAAGTTTCAAGTGAAGCAAAAGTTTCCACCTGAGCCAGCTGAGTTGACAGGTTGTTTTTTTTTTAATTGTTTCCCCCTACTGGTGAGATTCCCTTCCAACCCTAATCTGTTTTGTTCTTTTCCAGGAATTATCGCTTATTAATTTGACTTTGCTCTTCTTAGTTCCTGACTTTGTGCAATCTGATTCTCATCTCCTGTTCCCCACCTTTCCTTCAATCTGTGGTATTTGCCTTACCTCACAGAAGTGCGGTTTTAGTATTAGAATTAGAATCTAATTCTAATCCTGATCCCCTACTTGATCATGTGGTTGGATGTTCTTTCCCTCGGATTCTCAAGTATGATTAACTCCATGATAAGTATTCATGTGAAAGGCCTCATCTTAATATTATATTGATATTTATAAAAATAGATAATATATGAGAACGTTCTTAGAAATTTTTAAAAACTATAAAAATATAATGTATTGCAATTATTTAAAATATTTGGAAGTTATTCTCCTTTAAAAAACAAAGAACACTCAGTTTGGAGGCAGAGAGCCTGGGTTTAAAGCCCAGCTTTGTCACTTATCTGTAATCTGAGCAATTGCCAAACTCTCTAGGTGTCTATTTCCTTGGTTGGTTGTCTTTCATTCACAAAGAGAACCAAAATGACACCACTACAGTGTATCTGTCTATGGCTGATCAGACCAATATGAACTCAGAAGGCTCTACATCAGGTCAGGCACAAATAGTCCATATGAACATTTGGGGTAGAAATCTCTCTAAATTTGTGCATCTCACAATTCTTTTAAGTTATTGTAATTCTGCTTTGCTCATAGAGTACAGTGCCTCCTTCCTTATCTATAGCCTTTCATTTCCCTTCCAATTCTAATTCTGTGATCCTAAGGTACTATCCTTCAAATTCCATCATAAAGTAAATCCTTGAGTAATGAAATTCTCACATAATGTGTATGAGGACAGAAGTTTCAGGTGGAAGAAAAGCACTCTATTTGTAGTATACTGGGAAGAACATTGATTTAGAGTCTGAGAACCTGGAACCTCTGTCCTTTACTTATCTGTTGGACCTTAGGCAAGTCATTTAACTTCCCTGTGGCTCCCTCAACTTTCACTAAATGACTTCTAAGGTCCCTTCAAGCTCTAAATCAATTAGGACAATGAATAAAAACTTAAATAAAATTTCAATAAAAATCTGGAATTGATTGGTCTGCTAACTAAATAGACTTAAAATAAAGACTAAACACTGATTAGCCAGGAAATGGAGACATATTTTTTTAATAAGGAAAAATGAGTCTTGGAACCACAACATCATATTGCACATGAAACACAAATAGAAATGTATATCATCTTAGCAAATCATAAATTAATATTGTCTACATTGTGTTGTGCTTTTGTTTATTTTGTAAACTGTTTCCCAGTTGTATCTTAATCTGATCCAAGATACAACTGAGAGTTTTTCAGCTCCTTGAGTTTGACACCTCTGGTGAATCAATGTAGGAAAGACAGGAACACAAGTGCAACTAAATAGTCTTTTCAGAAAAGGACGAGGGACAGTTAGAAACATGGAGAAAGTGAGCAGATGAGCAAGAGAGAAGCAAAGGTGAAATACAGGGAGTGAAAGGAAACAAACAAGACTATATAAAATAATTATTATTTTAGTTGACATTCATATAATGTTTCAAGGGGAAGAGGAAAGGAGAAGAGAAGGGTACGAGCATTTATTAAGTGCTTGCTATGTACTAGGTAATATGCTAAGAGCTTCACAATATCATATCATTTGATTCTTACTACTATCCTGAGATGTGGTTACTATTGTTATTCCCTTTTTACAGTTGAGGAAACTGAGGTAGACAGGGGTTAAGTCACTTGTCCAGGGTCATATGCCTAATAAGTGTCTGGGTCTCTTGGATCTGTCTACTTCTCTCCACTCACACTGCCATAATCCTTATTCAGACCTGTACTATCTATCTCCTGGAGTGTTGCCATAGTCTCCTAATTGGCATTCCTGTCTCTAGTATTTCCTCTCCAATCCATCCTACACACATGCACCAAAAGCAGTTTTCCTAAAGCGTAAATCTGACCATGTCACTGCCCTACTCATTCAACTTCACTGACTCTCTATTTAACTTCTAGGATTAAATGTCAACTACCGCATTCAGCACTTAAAGCCCTTCACAACCTCCTTTTCCAGACTAATTCCATATTTTTGCCAAACTGGCCTTTCACTTATGGCACTCTTCTTCACATATTATATTCCCTTCTCCTTGCCTTTTGCATCTGGCTCTTCCCCAAGCCTGGAATGCAATTCTCTTCTGACTTCTGTCTCCTAGAATCCTTACCTTCTTTAAATGCTCATTTCAGATAAGATCTTCCCCGTGATGTCTGTTCTCTTACCCCATTTATTAGTGACAATCCCTCCTAAATATCTCATATCTTTTGCATATTTCAGGACTGCAAAGCACTTTAAATGATGATGACTAATAAATTGTTTTATTTATTATTAATAATAAAATGTATTTTTTAATTTAGCACCATCCCACTTGGTCCTTATAACACCCGTACATATGAGGTAGTTGTCACACATATCGTCCCCATTTTTAGATGAGGAAATGAAAGATAAGAAGGTTAAATGATTTATCTCTGGTCATAGAACTAATATATGGGTGGTAGTGTATGTTTCCATTCTCTTATGTGTAAAATGAAGGGGTTGCATAAGGTGATCTCTATAGCTGTGATCCTAAGTTACTAAGGCACTCTTATAATGATATTTCATCATAAAGTAAATCTTTAGTTAATGAAATTCTCACATACTTAATATAGTAAGGCAGAAGGAGGAAGAAAAGAGACCTATCAATGTCGCAGAAAGAATATCTGATCTGGAGTGAGACAACCAAACTTCAAATCCCAGCTTTGCCAATTACTGCTTTCATTACCTTGCCTGGTGATGGGCCCCAATTTCTCACCAGTAAGATGATCATGTTTAACTAGATCACATCTAAAGTCACCACCAGCTCTAAATTTATAAAGCAATGAGACTATATCATGACTTCCAATTCTTGCTTTGCTACTTACTATAGGTGCGACCCTAGCCTAGATATCCTCTAGACCTCAGTTTCTATATCTGTAAAATGAGAGACTAAGTGACCTATGAGACACCTTCTACCTCTAAATCTATGATCTCATGTTAGGTAACAGGATCCAATAGGATTTGAACTCAGAACTCTTCTAAGTTCAGTATTGTTTTAACTACACCATGCTGCCAATCACTAAGGTCTAGGATGTTAGAGAAGATAACGAAGAAATTATCCTAAATGAGTTTCAAACTTATGAAATATGTGAGAAATATTTCTGAGAAGTCACCACCCTACTCTCTGTTCCTTTTCCCATTCCCACTCTAGAAAAATAATAGCCTGAAATTTGCCACCCAGGTTTTGACTCCTGATTGACACCCTCTTGGTTTTCCTCTTCTTACAGTAAGAACTTGTCCACCTCCCTCAGTGACCTCTCTGCCTCCTCCCAAATTCAAACCTTGTGTGCTCACTAAGACTCAATTCTTAAAAATATGCTCTTTATTCTTTCCATATATTTTCTTCCTCACAGACTCATGCAATTTTATGGTTTACACCAGAAGTGTCAAACTCAAGTCCCTCAGGCCACAAGCACAGAGAGCTGCTGATCCTGATTAAACTGTAATTGGGAAATTCTTGTCAAAATAAACAAAAACGTAACTCAATGTAATGTTAATTTGTAATTTTCTCAGTTAACATGCAACTACAGGGACTAATTTCTATTTAAGTTTTTCACCACTAGTTTACAATTTCATCTTTCTGCTTTTGACTACCCAAATATGAACTTTCAATCAAAACATTTTACCCATAAAAATCTCATTGTTGAAAGATACTTCAAAAACCTCCTTATGTGTAGCATGAATCCTTTCTATAGCATCCCTTAAAAGAAGTCATTTAATCCCCACTCAAAGATCAGCAATAGCAAGGAACTCACTAATCCCAGAGGTAGCCCATTCTACTTCAGGACTGCTTCAGTTATTAGGAAATAATGTCTTACTACAACTCTATATTTGTCTCCCAATTTCCACCCTTTGCTTCTACTTTTATTCTGTGGTACCAAACAAAGCAAATCCAATCCTCTTCCCCCTACATGATAGCCCTTCAAGTACTTGATGATAATAACCATGATTCATTTTTGTCTTCCTTTCTCCAGGTCACATATACACAAATTCCTCAACTATTCCTTATATGACATAGCTTTGTGTCCTTTTGCCATCATGGTTACCATTTTTGGGCCCTCTCTAGTTTGATATCCTTTTTTAATATGTGGTGCTCAAAACTAAGAATGTTATTTCAGATGTATTCTGGTGAGGGGAGAGCTTAGTGAAAATAAATTGTCTTATTCTGAATTAATGCAGGTTTTGTTTTATCTTTGACAGTCATATCACCTTTTTTATCTACTGCCACTCAGACAATGGACTTCCCTAAGAAGACACCACATTTGTGACCATCTTTTCTGATTGTATCTTCACCTTAATAGCAGACCTACCAGTGCTGGAGTAAAGTCAGAATATTCCATACTTTCTATTATGATTTTTATTCTCTCATCATTCCTCTCCTTTTTGCAGTTCACTCTATCAAAATTCATCACCTGTTGTTTACTGGCATACCCCCTTTCTCAAGAAGTTCAGTGCCTGGCTCACAGTTCCTTCTCTACCACATTTTCTTCCCATACACTAGAGAACTTTGACATATGTGTTGATATTCCCTTAAATACCCAATTCTCCCAGTTCCTCAGTCTACTCAACTCCCATGGCCAAATCATTTACTCCATCACGACACATATGTAGAGTCAAATCTTGGACCATGTTAATCACCCATGGTCATTCCACTGTCCTGATCAAGAACTCTGAAATCCCTTATCTTCCTCTATGCCTATGACTTGAATATATCTTCATCTTTACCATGACTCTCTAATACCTCTTTCCTCCATATAATTCTAAGTCACTTTTCTAAATTCACTTTCCTTTCTTCTCAATCTCAACTCTGGTTATTCAACTCTTCACTCTCCTCAACTTTTGAAGCACTTGTTCCTCATTGTATGGTTGCCCATACTGTGCTAAATCCTAACCCTAAATAACTTCCACCTCTTCTACTTCAAAAGAAGCTAGCAAAAGTAACAACTTGGTCCATGGCAAATTTGCATTCTCTAATTTCAACTAAGCCCTCCTTGCTGCAAAGCAATCCTATCCTTTCTGCACAGAAGCTTTTACTAAGATTCTCTACTTTTTGCAAACTTTCCCCAACCCTAATAACTGAGGACTCCATTTTATACTTTACTGGGTAAGGAGGTCATTCATTATAAACTCCTACCTTCTACGCTTCTCTGTGTCTTTTAAGTCCTTGATATCAGCCAAAACTCTTTCTTGCCCTCACAAAGCTTATAGCCATACAGAAAGGCAGCAGGGCATAAAACTTGGAGTCATAAGACGTGTATAAACCTTGGTTCAATCATATAAAATCTATGTGATGAGGAAAAAGTTAACTTCTTTTGACAATGAGTGCAGTGGCAATGGTGCCAGACTTTTAATCAATAACACTGCACTCACATCAGCACTACCAATGACCAGTAGTATAACCCTAGCAAGTTGCTTAACTTCTCTCAGCTTCCATTTTTCATCTATAAACTAAAAATGATATTTCTTGCACTGCCTAGCTCACAGAATAGTTGGGAGGAAAGCATTCTATAAGACTTAAAGTGCTATATGTAAGTGAGTTATTATTGCTATCCCCAAATATTTCAACTTATGAGCTTTATCTCATTGAGATTTTTTTATTCTGTGTCATTAAAGAATCTAAGAATAATAAACTATTCCTTTCTATTATATAATGTTGAACTCAACAGAATAGATCCTGTAGCACTCTATTATGGATGTCCACTATGGACATCCCTACAGGTTGATGTCAATCCATTCACAAGTCTTTGGGGACAATTATTCCACCATTTATGAATTAACTTAATTATATTTGCATCTAGCCTATACCTCCATGTTTTGTCTACAAAAACTGTCAAATGACTTTTATATGCACAGTGCCTGACACAAATTGTAAGTTCTTAATAAATGTTTGTTGATATTGCTCTGGTGCAGCAATTTAGTAACTGCCTCCCCAGTAAATGCACTTATCTAAGGTTGGATACTAATAATCCTGTTTTTAACAACTCTTTTTTGCATATTCCTTCAAAGTTTAAAAACGAGGTATTTGTGGGTGGCTAGGTGGCTCAGTGAGTAAAAGCGCTGGCCCCAGAGTTAGGAGGACCCAGGATCCTTTCCGGCCTCAGAAAATGAGCACCCACACATAAATAATGACTGGTCGTGTAACCTTGAGCAAGTTACTTAACCCCAATTGCTTTTTTAAAAATGAGGTGTTTTTTTTATGCCACCATGTGAGGCAGGTAGTACAAATATTATTCCCCCCATTTTATAGCTGAAGTAAATGTGACTTGGCAAAGGTCACAAATTAATGTCAAAACCTGGAGGGAATTACAACTCTTATTCTGAAACCAAGAGTTCTTCTTCATATTTTGTGAGGGCAAGATGCCTGCTCTATTTTCAGGGACACAAGTGAAACTGCAAGAAGAAATAAACCTTGATCTTGCAAAAATTCTCCGTTGCCAAAGAAGGGTCTCCTCGTGTGATCTTACAGCTTGCCTCTGTGACACAGGCAGTATCATACAGACAGTGATACAACAGTATCATAAGATCAAAGGTAGAGTTAGAAGGGAGTTTAGAGGTCATCTACCATAATCCTCTCATTTATACATGGGGAAACTGTGGCTCAAAAAAGTTATCTTCCTCGGATCACACAGGTAGTAATTATGTGTTCTCTGACTCCAAATCTAACATTCTTTTCACATACATACAAAGGATCCAGTGACCAAAAAAAAAAAAATAGATGAATATACTAACTACACAATGGTGAATATATACAGAACTTGGTACTCAAAGGGGACACATTGAGATGCTTTTTATTCTTTGGGAGGAATTCCCAATGTAATTATTTTGGGGGTCAAATGCATATGACATTAGGCAATAGATCAGCGTAAATGTGCATCAGTCATACTGCTTTCTCTGCATAGTTATTTGGAGCTTTGGAATATTGTTGGTTTCTTTCAAAATTTTCTATTGATTTTCTACAATGACTTTATTTACACCTGAGGTATTCATGGTCTACAATCCAACCTAGCCATTTGCTAGTTATCATTCATCTGCAGCTTTTCAATAAAATCAGAGTTAACACCTTCTAAGCATGGTCTACCTATAATCTAGAGAGGCATGTTTAATGAAGTACTTGCCATGACAAAGAATTAAAAATATTAAACTCAATCATTTATGTTATTAAAAGCCTTATGTTAATGCTAACAAAAGCAGATTTACTTTAGTCATTAGGTTATTTAAGATATCAATAATTTTTTATGGATTTTATTTAAAAAAAAAAAGGTCAGTGATATAATGAAGGAAACAATTTAAGTGGTTTGGGAATCCTAGGCTTAATTTTACTGAAAATGTTCATGTGTACACACACACACACACACACACACACACACACACACACACAATTTGAGATTGAGCACCTTGAATCATCCAACATTGGCTTTTGTCCAAGATTTAGATTCAAATTATGCCCCATAATAAGCAATGTATTATGTTAAATTCAATGTTTTCATTATAAAATTAGGTGGGACAGGGAGATAATTAGGAGAATACATGAATTCTGATCCTTTGTCATCCTGTTAAATATGCATTAAAGCTTAAGAGTCTCACCTACATTTACTAAAGAACAAGGACACAGACAAAGTTATAAAGCAATCAATAGCAATATTAACTAGAACCTAGAGGCCTTTCTTTTCTGTCAACACAACAATGACTCTCAAGAAATGCTTTATAGAATAGAAACTATCAAGGAATTAGAAGGAGGATATTGTTGGTGGATTATCAGTAGAGATGAGCTCTGATGTTGTCTATGTGTCTTAAGCAGCAATACCTCTCCTCATGCAGATGTGAGAAAGGCAGAAAACAAATCATTTTCAGAAGGAAATAGGTGACTAATTGCATCCTGAACCTTTGTTGGTCCTTACTCTACTCCATTACAGTTTGCTATAAATATGCAATTTGATACCTTACATGTTCATGGTATTCAAATGTTTCTGAATTGCAAAAGAGTGTTATTGGTACAGGATACTTTTAAATTTATACTTCCAAATCTTTTCATAATTTTAGAAATATAAATTTTTAAATGTACTCATTCACATTTGTATATGTACCATGTTTATATGCATATATATTTAGGTACTATTTATTTCCATTTAAAATAAATGAAATCACTTAAATTTTTACCAGGTAAAGAAAAAAGAGTAGGGAGAAAGAAATGAAGGAATACAAAGTGATTTGTAAGATAATTAAAAGATGGTGTTAAAGTTTAAGATTCCCTTTCCTTCCCAAATCTTGTGCTCAGAGGCTAACCACATCAGAATTACTGAAAAAAAGAGCTGCGGAAGCTAAGTTGATGAAACTTTCACCTCAACTTCAATTTCATATAGGAAATTTCCATGTTAAAAGCAAGTTCTTTATTACATAAGACAGGACTAAGAGAACAAGGGGACATATAGCATCCAGGTGCTGCTTTTTTGGTTTATATCTTGATTTATCTGAGCATTTTCTGATTTATGATCAAGTGCTCCGTAACCACATTTTCCTTTCCCTCTACTTCAGTGATGACATCAACTTTGGGACATACTGCCATCTATTTGTCTTGACACTGCCTCTTCCCTTCTCCCCATCTGGAATAGTACCCTCCATGCGGGACCACCACCTACCATACCTAGCCTCTGCTCAGTCTGGGGACTCTACCCTGAATCTAACCTGTTGGCATCATGTCATGTTTAATATTTTATCCAACTATCTTGCCATAAGACCTGCTATGGGAGTAATCTCACCTCACTCCATTTCCCACCTTTTGCTTAAACCAATACTACCATTATGTCTGGAAAGAGTAAGACAATAAACTCTCCTATTACTCCACTAACTCTTATACCTCAGACCAAAACTCCCTTCCTTGTCATCCCCTGTTCTATGTATGTCAACACCCCTCCCATTGGAATGTTAGTTTCTTAAGAGTGGAAATTGTCTTACTCTTACTCTTGAGACCTAACATAACAGATGGCAGAGTACCACTTTATTAAATGCCTTTTTATGCATGGACCATATTTTCTATGCCACCTCTTTCACAGAATTCATCTCTACCAATGGACCAGACCAAATTGAAATTGAAATTGAATTGAAATTTTGATTCTTCAGAGAGCCTAGTAGTATACGATTTGTGAAAATATAGCATCACCAGAAGACTGGGATTTGGTGGTTTGAGACATATTGGAATGATTAAAAGTACTACTTAGTAAAAGAAATGCAAATCAAAACAACCCTAAGGTTTTACTTCCTATCTAACAGATAAGCAAAGATGACAAAAGGTAGGAATACTCAATGTTGGAGGGGTTGTGGGAGGTAGTCACACAAGTACATTGCTGGTGGAGGTAAGAAGCAGTACAATCATTTTGGAAAGCAATTTGGAATTACGCACATGAAGTGACTAAAATGATTATCTTGTGATCCAAAGATTTACTAGTAGGCCTATCCAACAAACATGTTATTGATACGAACAAAGTCCCCATATACACCAAAATATTTATAATAGCATTTTTAGTGGCAGTCATGAATCTGAAACAAAGAAGATGCCCATCATTAGGGAAATGGCTTAAACTCTGGTACCTAAACATAAAGGAATATTTCTGTGCTATAAGAAAGAGTGAATGGGGCAGCTAGGTGGTGCAGTGAGTAGAGTGCCGGCCCTGGAGTCACAAGGACCTGAGTTCAGATCCGGCCTCAGACACTTACCACACACAAACAAAAAAAACCTAGCTGTATGACCTTGGGCAAGTCACTTAACCCCAATTGCCCTACAAAAAGCAAAAAAAAAAAATAGAGTGAATACGATGAATACAGAGAAGCATGAAAAGGTCTGCATGATACAACATAGAATAAAGCAGAGGCAAGACACAACATACATGATGACGACAACAATGTAAAGAATAGCCACAACATGATCAAAAGTGAATGTTTCAAAATTGCAAAAACAAAAACAAGCATGACCCCAAAGAAGAGAAATGAGAAGACATCCCTATTCTACTTCTTATCAGAGTGGAGAGCTCCATGGATATAGCAGAACACATTTTAGATGTGCTCAATGTATTGATGTAAAGGTAAGCAAAGAAGAACTTAGTGCCTTGCTTCAGCTATTTATTTAACACCTTGCTTCAGTTCAAATGTCTTTGCACCTTACCCCGATTATATCAAGTCTTTGTTAAGAAACAGAACTTGTGAATCCCACAATGGGAGGAACTTGCTGATATAACAGGAAGGGGTGGAAAAGGGAGGAACCAATGACCATATATAAAGAGAAGCCCAAGCTGGGAGAGAACAGAACTGAGAAGAGAACTCTTGTGGTGGCAGAGTTGAAAAGGTGAAAACCCGTGGTATCCCGGCACTCTGTCTGTTCTGTCTGTGTTGATGTTTGTTTGTGATACTTTGTACAGAAGTGCTGGGCCTTACTGTAAGCCCAGAAAGAGGATTTTCTTGTTGTCTGTTTACAGAAGTCCTGGAGGAGGGTTTAGGAGGTCCTGGGAATTTACTGATGATTTGCATTGACCTCTCAGACCTTGTTTGTTGGTCTGTGTTGATTTCAGTTACACTAAATGGCCTTTGAGAACCCTTTTTATTCTAAATCTATGATCTTTTAGGTTTTAAGTTACTATTTTAGGTGATAACTATAGTTCTATATATTCATACTATTGAATATTTAGAAATATAAGACAAATTCTTAAACTATATTTCAACATGAAAATGTTGTATTATGAGGATACTAAAGCAAATCATACATTCTCTTTTTCTGTTCAATAATTATGGTTAATTCATAATCATATTATCTGTTCTCCCTAATCCAACTTTGGAACACTTCCTCTATGAGCAATTATAGAAGAAACTTCTCCTTTCTGACTTTTTCCAAATTATTTCCCAGAATTAAAATTAATTTTGAATCTAGTTGAATTGGTGAATCTTTCTTAGTAGTGTGTACATGAGGAATGCCTTGAACATTGTTTCAAAATATAAGAACAAGTATAACTGTACTTCTTGGATTTCCCTACAAAAATCCATTAAACAATCTGAAGCAAGTTGTAGTATAGTTAAGTGGGGATTTGGGGACCAAAAGACAAGTTTTGATCTGGATATGTTAAATGTGAAGTTTCCAATAGGACAGTCAAATGGAGATATTCAGAAGGCAGTTGGGAAGAAGGTCTTGATATTCTTATGATAGGCTGCATACGGAAGTATAAATCTAGGAGTCATCTTTGCAAAGGTAATTGAAGTCATAAACTTGCATCAGAAAGTCATACAGAGAGAAAGAGAGATAGTGAGATGAAGAATTAGACATAAAGAGGCAGAACCTTGGGGGATACTCATACTTCAGAGATTGGAAGATGAAGGGCATCAAAATAGAGTAAGAATAGCCAACGTAGTAGGAAAATCATGAAAATGCATTGCCATAGAAATCAAAGAACAAGAAAATATCCAGGAGAACAGTTCCAGTGCCAAGCACACAGAGATGTCAAGGAGAATCAGGAAAGAAAAGAGGTCATTGGATTTAGCAATAAGAGGTAATAGTGACCTTGAAATATTTCAGTAAAATGCTGAACATGGAAGTTCGATTGCAAAAGATTGAGGAGTCAGTAATATATATTCAACAAAGGAAGTAAAAACAATTCTTTCTAGGATTCAGTTAATAAAGACCAGGAGAGAAAAGATTGAAGGTAGTTTGAAGTACTGGAAAGATCAAGACAAAGTTATTTTATGATGGGAAGAATGAGAGCATATGTTTAAGCTGAAGAGAAGGATCATGCAGAAAGGAAGAGTTGGTCTTTTACAAGATCAAAGGAAGGACTGAAAGAATGAAACCATGGAGAAGACAAGGGAGAATGGGGTAGAGAGTCTTGTCACTTAAGCAAGGGAGTGTGTCACCTCATCTTCAGAAAGAGGAGAGAGGATGAGTTAAGAAGAGCTGGCAAATGCAGTTAAAGAAGTTAACAGTACATGATTTCCATTTTTTCAATTAAACAAGAGTCAAGGTCATTTGCTAAGGAAGAAAAGAAGCACAGTTAGAGACCTGAGGAAAGTAAAGTTTTGGAACATTTGTGAACAATGTGATAAAGATTCCAAAAGAGGTGTATAAAAGGACAAACATGCAATAGTGAGGGACCAATTGAAGTTAGTGTAAATTTGTAGGGTACCTAATCAGAATCATTTTGTGATTTATTCAATCTGTATTTGAAAGCTTAAGAGTGAAAGCATTTTTAAAGCAACTACTGTGTGAAGGGCACTGGGGACAAAATGAAAAAAAAAAGTCCTGTTCTCAAGGAATTTACATCCTACAAAAGGAGTCATCAGCTATGACCCAATCATCTCCTTTACCTCCCTTACCTCCTCTTTATTAACTGAATCCTAGAAAGAATTGTTTTCACTTCCTTTGTTGAATATATATTACTGACTCCTCAAGAGTTATTGACCCCCCCAACCATTATCCATTTAAGGACTCACCAGCCATGACCTCAAGTGAAAAACCCAACACAATCAGCAACTCTACCCAAGTCTTCTCAGGAGTCAGACCCCATAATACTAATGGCCTGCAGCAGAGAGCCCCTTACAGTAAGGCTTCATCCATTGCAACTCAGCACCCTTTTTGGCTGCATTTGAGAGTGCTCCTAAGATCTACTGGACATAATCCTAGGAGTCTGAATGCCTTCTATGGATCTTCTGGTCACTTAGGGTCCTTCCCAGATATACCTTGGGGGAGGGGTAAGGGAAACATTCCCCAAAACTCTTATAGTCATAGCCCATGGACCCTCCTGATCTTAATGGTAGAAAAAAATCAGGGAAAGGGTAGAGATTTCAAGTGGGAGGTGGATGTAGACAGAGCATCGGGCAAGACCTCAGAAGATGAATGGGAATAATGAATAATTAGAGGGAAGGACACCAAGAGAAAGAGAGTACCTAACAGGAAGTTTTGGAAGATAATGAAATAAACTTCTGTTTTTGTTTTTGTTATTTTTTTTCCAGATTTGTCCAGAGCTGACCTTACTTGCCTACTCTGTTAGTTTCCCAGAATGAAACTATATATTCTCTTCTTGTCATACTGCCTAGGTGGTAGGGGAAAAAGGGGTTTGAGGAATATTCTAGATTCTTTAGCACCATTGAGAAGCTATGTGGTGCAGTAAAAATTTCTAGATTAAGAATTGGAAGGGTAGCGTCCAAACTCTGGCTCTGCTACTTCCCACCTATGTGGTAATAACTGGGCAAATAATTTAACCTCTTCAGTCTTCAATTTCTACATCTACAGGGCATGAGGTTGGACTAGAACATCGCTAAGATCTCTTTGATCTCTCAGGGTCTAATCCCTGTCACCTCCATGTTTGCTGTTTTTCGTTATTCAGTCATTTCAGTCGTGTCTGACTTTTTGTGACCCCATTTGGGGCCTTCTTAGCAAAGATAGTGAAGTGGTTTACCATTTCCTTCTCTAGTTCATTTTATATATGAGCTATTGAGGTGAACAAAGTTAAGTGACTTGCTCAGGGTCACACATATAGTAAATGTCTGGAGAGAGATTTGAACTCCATGAAGATGAGTCTTCTTGATTCCAAGTCCAGTACTCTATTCATTGTGCCACCTAGATACCACCCCCATATTGTAGGATTAGGGTTCAAAGTGTCTTTACTAGATGCCAAAAAAATGTGCTCACTCTGAGTCCAACATGACACAGAAAAAGAAAAGCTATGTTCTGATACTTTCTATGGACCATGATATGGTAAAAATCCACACTTAGAATTTTAGACCTGGAAGGTGACTTGCAGATCATCCCAGCAAATCAATCAATAAGCATTTATGAAGCACTTACTGTGTACCAGGTACCATGCTAAGTGTTGGGAGTAGGCTTTCCTTATTTTACAAATGAGGAAATGAATGTCCTAAGAAGTTCATTGACTTACCCAGGTCACACAGAAAGAAAATGACAGCCCCAAGATATATTTCCAAATATCAATTCTCCTAAATTCTACTCTAGGTCTCCTTTCACCATACTGCTTCATTCACACAACAGATAAATTTGAAGGTAGGTGTTTAGCCTCCAAATCCTGGATTGCAGGGGGGGAGGGGAGGGGGGTGGAAGGGGACTTTGTTCATTTGGTGTTTATATAAGAATATCAGTAATGCATTTGAAATCTGATTTATTTTACATAGAACTTGATAGGAACACACATTGTGAAAAGTGGGGCATGGGTTTTCTAATACCTCCCTCCCTCTCAAACCACCAAGCAGTTTGTCTCATAGATTAATGTTGACCAGGTCTCTGACCAGGTTGAAGAATCAGATGAATTGTTTTCCATAAAGTACTAAGGTAAAAGAGAAACCCATTCATGTGTGATAAAGTAACAACCTACAGACTTAATAATAAATTAGGAAGTATCCAACTGCAATTTTCTTTTAAGGTCACTGCCTTGGTGCCTTAAGGAATCATTTGGGTAGATTAATTTTTTCTATTTTGGGGCCTGAATTTTCTACAGGGCAATCACTTCATGTATAAACTAAGAAAGATTGCCTAAGTCTTAAACAATTAAATAGTAGTTATTAATCAGATTTTGTTGACAGCTTCCTAACTTTGTAATTGGGGTCTTACAACCTTGCCTATATTGACAAATGTAGGCAGAATCATCAGAGTTCAGGGGAGTTTCTGTTTGGTTACAACTTTGGGGTATGTGACATTCAGAGTCTCAATCACCAAACTGATATGTTGACTCAGGATGGAAATATGTTTATTATAGAATTCTTCACATTACACTTTCTTTGTACTGGGGTAGCACTTATAATCTGGCATAACCCATGCCTTAACCTTAACCCATAACCCAGACCTTAAATATGAGTCTACCTTGTGACAAAGAACTAGGTTTCATCTCCTATAACTGTCCTTTTGGGGTCTGGATTAAGTCCCTACAGTTTTTTATCTTTATTTCTGACTACTCTCTGACCTTCATTTTTTCCATCTCAAAAATAGG
Organism: Gymnobelideus leadbeateri; assembly: GCA_011680675.1. NCBI lineage: Eukaryota > Metazoa > Chordata > Mammalia > Diprotodontia > Petauridae > Gymnobelideus > Gymnobelideus leadbeateri. The sequence goes on along the minus strand of WOXC01010015.1, from coordinate 102,500 downwards.
AATGAGGAATCCTTAAAGCATTGCATAAATGTGACTTAATATTCTTATTCATAACCCTTGGGAGAAAGACACCTAAGAAGAATCTGGTTTTAATTCCCTTGAGGTGAGTTAGGTCCCAGGGCTCCTCTACCTTCAAGAGAAGTACAAAGATATGATGCACCTGTACTGTCCTTATCTGAAAAGACAATGGTAAATCACACTTAAACAGTGCTCTAAAGATTACAAAGCACAGTCCTCACTACAACTCTATGGACAGGTGGTAGATGGCACATGTATTATTACCCTCAGTTTATAGAAAAGGAAAAGGAAGCTTAGAAGTTAATAGTAATCAACATTTTACAGAGAATTTTAAGATTTACCAAGCACTTTTTTCATATTATTATATCTCCAGTTATAGAGCTGGAAATAGAACCCAGAATGTTGGGTGGACTTTGGAGGATTTTGGCAGAACTCAGGTAAGAGTCAGACAGAATAACGTATAGAGAGATCCAGAAGGATCATAGATTTAGACCTGAAGAGACCTTAGAGAAGTCACTGAATCCAACCTCCTCATTTTACAGATGAGGAAATAGGAACAGAAAAGCTATATGACTTGCCCAGCATCACATAGCTAGTAAGCATCTGAGGAAAGATTTAATCCCAAGTCTTCCCAACTCCACATCAACTAACCTATTCACTAATTCACAATTATACCATTAGGAGCAGCCACACTAATGAGATCATAGGTCCCAATGAAGTATCAAAATATATGCCCAATTTAAAGATGAGCAAGCTGAGGCTCAAATGTTCAGGAACTTATCCAGAATCCCACCAAACTGGGTCTTGAACCTCAGTTCCCTAAGTCCAGTGCTCTGCTATATGCCCCACTTCCTCTCTACAGTCAGGTAAAGTAAACACTGAAACCTTTAACAAAGATGCTTTAGTTCTATAATAAATCATGGTAATGTATTTATTTCTGATGCATTTAGTTTGTTGAATGGAATTAGTGAAGTGCCATAAGATAAGGTAAATAGCCACACCTAACACATAGTAGCCCTCCATAAATGCTTGTTGATTCATTGATAAGAAGTAGCAAGAGACAAATATGTGACAAAGTGAATTTTGCACCACGACCCTGGATTCAGGAGGACCTGAGTTCAAATCTGACCTCAGACACTTGGCACATTTCTTATCTGTGTGACCTTGGGCAAGTCAACCCCAATTGCCTTGCCTCCCCCCCCCCCACAAAAAAAAAGGAAGTAGCGGACTCTGGGCTTGGCACCATTCTCCATAAAAATAGGTATCAATTATTGTGAAGGAAAGAGCCCTAGATCTATAGGTAGAGGAATCGGATTTGAATCTGCTATTTTTACTGACTTTGTGAACTTTTCCTTTGGAAATTATCTTCCATTTACTTTTGAGATATATTGAATGTACAGTGTTTCAGATGTTTCCTTCATTAACGTGTGAGCTCACTGAGGCCAGGCACCATGTTTTTGCCTTTCTTTGTATCCCCAGTGACAAGCACAGTGATTGGCATACACCAAGCACTGTATATATGTTAAATATCATCAGCTATTATTAATAATGTCCTCAATTTAAACACTTCACTGGCCCTCAATTTCCTCACAGTTATAAAATTGTGAGGACAGTAAGATTTAATAATCTCTAGGGTCCTATTCAAACTTGTTTGCTTATGGTTAATTTATCCATCCTGGGAAGAAAAGACTAGGGCTACACCAAGATTCCAAGAATAACCATTTGTTTGCAGCCCTATTGATACAATCCCCTTTCCTTCTTCTCCTCCAATTATGGACTCTGATCAGCCCCAGGCCTTTATGACACTTTCATAGGACACTCAGAGTATGCTACCTTATCTCAGAATCTGTCATTTTGTGTAGATGTCCTATCAACCCAACTAGAAGATAAACCCAAGGGCAGAAGATTGGCATGCACCTAATACTCCCAATGGATTACAGATATTGGGCTCTCATTAAATATGTTTTGATGATGAGAAAAATATTCCACTTATTTATAAGAAGTATCTCAACAACATAGGATATGACTTGTATAATGAATTCAAAGATGCTGATAACAAAACCAGGATGCATCATCGCCATGGCAGAACCTCTAACAATCATGTATATAGAAGGGTTGAGCCAAACGTCTCACAGATCTCCAGTGTTTTCTTCCCCAACCCTAATCTCTACTCTCTGCTTCATTTTTTAATATTCCATCCTACAGATTCTCTTGGAACTCTAACCAAGATAACCTGTTTGTCCTCCCCACATAAGTCTTACTCTTGCCTTTGTATCTCTGGATTATCTTTTTACTGCCTAAAAATACCCTCCGCACTCCACCTAGACTGTTCCTCATTATGCTGGGAGGAACTCATCTCTTGGGAAGTTTTGATGACTAACCTCACCCAATTCCAGCAACTCCCATCCTCTGGGTCTCTTTAGCACCTACACCCACATAATCACCTACAGGACCAAGGGATATGGCAGCACAGGTGAGAGGATTAGAGCTGGCAGCAAGAGCTCAGGCTGTGATTTTGGAACCCAATTTGAGATGTTACTGATTTGATTTCATTTTTCCTTCAAAAATTGTTAGGAACTCAGTAATTAACCCAGGAATAATCCCATAGACTGAAAGTGTTTTCTAGCTAGACTAATTAGAACAGGGGCATCAGTGCAGATGGCAGGAGATCTGCCTCTTAATCAGAAATGAACAGGTATAGTATCTAAGTTAACAGAGTAAAAAGAGTAAATGTAAACATAGTAAGCTTGTTGGGGGTGGGGAGGTCATGGATTATCTAAGACAAACGTTAAACCCCAGTATGACTTTCCCCCTGCCACTTAAAGTACTCCTGGGCATCTCTTAATGTTGCCAGCTTGCATATACCTAAGACCTTTAAAACGTAACCCTTCCAATGGGATTCTTTAAACATGGTGCCGTCTAATATGTTAAAATGGTTCCTGGTCTGTCATAAATATGTGTTTTGAACTACAGCAACTCATTTCTGAACTAGACAGTCTCCTACCTGTATGTATGCTTTCTGTGTAACTTGTGCCTAGAATGTACTCCTTCCTCACTTCTGCCTCTGAAAAACCATTTGTCTCCTTCAAAAATCAGCTCAAGCATTACATATTACATAAGGCCTTCCCAGACACTCCCCCACTCCAAAAAAATATTTTGTAATGATATTTACTTTATTCACATACATTGTCTCTCCTTAGAAGGTAAAATCTTGGAGGAGAAGAATATTTTTTCATTTTCTCTTTATATCCCCAGCACCTAGCAAATTTCCTAACACCTAATAGATACTTAATCAATGATTCTTGATTGATTAAAATTCTGTTTCCTTCAAATTCAGCTCTGGTGTTTCTTCCTTTAGGAAGGCTTCCCTGATCTATCCTAATTGTTCATTTTCTCCCCAAGTTATCTTGATTTTTCTTATGTTTATACATATATTCTAAAAGAATGTGAGCTCTGTGAGGACAAGGCCTATTTTTCATCAGTCTCCCCCCCCAACATCTAGCACACTGTCTTGCTCATAATATTGTTGTTCAGTTGTTTAGTCATGTCCAACCCCTATATGGGGTTTTCTTGGCAAAGATATTAGAGTGGTTTGCCATTTCCTTTTCCAGTAGATTAAGGCAAACAGAGTTTAAGTGACTTCCCCAAGTCACACAGCTAGAAAGTGTCTGAGATTGGATTTGAACTCAGATCTTCTTGATTGCAGGCCCAGAATTCAATCTGCTGAGCCACCTACCTGGCTCCCTTGCCATAAAAAATGTTTATTAATTGTTGAATTGAAGAGCTTTACTGCTATACCCATTTCTCTTGTTCAATGCATACCTTTGCCATCAATCAATAAGTATTAAATGCCTACTATGTGACATACACTGTATTTACTAGGTATTGCAGATGATAAGCATGAAACAACCTCTATTTGCAAGGAACTTACAGTCAAATGGAGGAGATATACATATATAAGCCTGAACAAAATAAATACAAAGTAGTTAACTATAAGGTAGTTGAAGGGGGAGGACAGTGGTATTTAGAGATAGAATTATAGAAGACGGTACTTCAACTGCATACTAAAGGAAAGTATTCTACAAAACAGAGGTAATGAAAGAATGCATTATAGATACAGAGTATGTCCAGGGCAAAGGCAGAAACACGGGAGACAGAATGTTGTATGCATGAGTGACAGAGACAAGGCCAGTTTAGATGATCAGAGATTTGAAGAAAGAGAACAATATACAATGAAACTGGAGAGCTAGGATAGGACAGAGTTGGGAATGGCTTTAAAAGATCAACAGTGGAGGTTAGTTTTTGTTCTAGAAGCAAGAAGGAGCTACTAGCATTGATTGGAGAGTAATGATCTAGTCAAGAAAATCAGTTTGGCAGGAGTAAGTTAAAAGGACTGCAGAAGGGAGACACTAGAGTCAGGGATGCAAGTTAAGAGGTTGTTACAATAATCTAGGCAAGAGGTAATTGGATTAAGAGGACAGCTGTGAGAGTAAAGAGCCTGGTGAGAGTTTATATAGGAGATGAACTATAGAGACAGAAGCATCATTCAAGAAGGATGTTTGCAATCAGGGTTCACTATGGCCTTGGGACAGAATCACTCTCTGGGTGAAGGAAGCTAACTGCCTCATACAGGATATGAATGCTTAGCTTTTGGTCATGTTCTTTCCATTCCAGAATCAAATACCTCTGATTTGGGGATTGTCACACTCCATTACCTTGCATAATCGACAACTTACTACATTTACATTATTTATACATTTAGCTTATTTTCAGATACAGCATGGCATTGTATGGAGAAGATATCCACACAGTGAATGCCATGTGACCCTGGGAATATCATTTAACCCCTTAGCACTCTAGGCACCTCTCTAAGATGAACTGCAGAAAAGGTGCCAGACTACATTGGTAAAGGCAGTTTCTTCATCGGGAAATTCTATAGGCCAATAACAGCTTAAATCAAGTTCCTAGCTATAAACCTAATTTATATAATAAGCTTCTGTTAAATGAAGGATGGGAGGGGGTAGAGTACTCTAGTTAATAGTATCAGTGATTCTATGAGGAATTTTAGAGTAAAGGAAGCATTTGGGACAATGTTTATGGACATATGGGACAATGCTGTGGCAAGAGAAATGCTTCCCTGACAAAGTTACAGTCAAAAGGGAGAGTGACAGTTGTGCCCCAAACAGAACATAGAGCAAAGTGTTTCCTGTCACGTAGACATTCATAGAATGAAGAATTCAAAGAATACTGTGTTTGCTAAGGTAATGGAAAGGCATTAATGCTGAGAGAAGGGAGTATGGTAGAAGATATTGGGCAGGAGTGGGGGGAAGTGTGGGGTGTGAAGAGGAAAATGCTCCTGAACTAAGCTCAGCTGCAGGGGTCAGGAAGAGTCATGTATGGGATCCCCATCTGCATGTTTTTCAAGGGGACAAGGTTCTCTGTCTGTCTTTTCAATATATCAATAGAAGAACCAAGCCTGAAATAAGATGAGGCCTTCTCAGTTCACATGGGAATTAGTCCATGAATATTAGTGATGCAATGAATTCAGAACATGGCAGAGAGGTGTCAACCTGAGGCTTCCTCTCTCAGTATTATAGGTAGCTGTGAAAAACAGAGACAATCATTGGGAACTAGAATATTTCAATGAATTTAGTGTCTCCCTATATAACTTTCTTGGTCTAACAATTTTCAAAGAATTAGAATAATCTAGCTATCATTTATTACATACTTGCTATGTATCAGCCACTATGTTAGGCACTATGTTATCAGCACTATGTTAGGTCTCAAAAGATAACAATGAAACAGCCTTTTACATCAAACAGCTTGCATTCTAATGGGGAAACAATGTGTATATAAACTAAATGCAAAATACAGTTTTCCCTTCCACATTGTGAGGCTTAGGAAGGGAGAGAGAGAGAGAGAGAGAGAGAGAGAGAGAGAGAGAGAGAGAGAGAAAGGGAGTAGGAAAGAGAAAGAAAGAGAAAAGAATGGAGAGAGAGAAAAAGAAAGAGAGAAAGGGAGGGAGGAAGGGAGAAAGAGAGGAAGGGAGAAAGGGAGAAAGGAAGGAAGGAAAAAAGAAAACAAAAAAGAAAGAAAGAGAGAAAGAGAGAAAGAAAGAAAGAAAGAAAGAAAGAAAGAAAGAAAGAAAGAAAGAAAGAAAGAAAGAAGAAAGAAAGAAAGAAAGAAAGAAAGAAAGAAAGAAAGAAAGAAAGAAAGAAAGAAAGAAAGAAAGAGTAGAACTGAAAATTTTCATTGTCTCCCAAATCCTGCTGTTTCTAAAATAAACACAACCTTCCTTTAGGAACAAGATAGAGAGGGGGCTGGGGGTGGAGTGGAAGCAAAGAATTCACTAAACTCCTACTATGTGCCAGGCACATAAAAATATCATCTCGTATGATCTTACAATCATAGAAGATATTATTGTCTATTGTTGTTCAGTCATTTCAGCCATGTCTGGTTCTTCATGACCTCAGTTGAGGTTTTTTGCAAAGATATTGGAGTGGTTTGCCATTTCCTTTTCCAGCTCATTTTATAGATGAGGTAACTGAGGCAAACAAGGCTAAGTGACTTACCCAGGGTCACACAGCTAGTGTATGTCTGAGGCCTCACAAAGAAGAACTTCCTGACTTCAAGCCCAGGACTCTTTCTACTGTAACACCTAGCTGCCTGATTTACAGGTGAGTTGTTGTGTTTGTCCTTCATTTTTGAAGAGGACCATGGCATTAGGGAAATTATGATGACTTGCAGTTGACTTGGATTTGAATGAGGGAGGGCTGTGCAAGGTGACTAGCCTAACTTTCTCCTCCAGAACCTTCTGGATCCAGTGCCCAGATATTCATCAGGATGACTGGAGATGACTCAGGATGCAATGGGGGACCATGGCCCTTTTAGGCTGAATTTTCAGGTGGTCAGTGTGAGGTCTACAGATGAGTAAACTGAAGTAGACAGTGGTTAAGTGACTGGCCCAGGATCACACAGCTAGAAAGTATCTCAAGCTATATTTGAACTTGGATCTTCTTGACTGGCTCAGAGCTCTGTGTACTATGACACGTGGATGCCTAGATTAATAATTGATGTAAAGTGCTTTGTTATTAAGGTTTTCTAAGTGGCTTTACTTCTAGAAGGAGTAAAGCAGCACAGTGTAATGGGTAAAGAACCAGTCTAGGAAAGAACGTATGTTTTAAAATCCTGACTTTAAATCTCTTAGCTATTCAGCATAAATCTAAGCCTTAAGTTACTGAAAAGATACTGATCTTTTCTTAAGAGTATTTTCTCATTGGGTGTTCCCTCTGCCAATGAAATTTCAGGTGCCATTAAGAAAATGACAAAGAAACAATAAAGGATGATCACAATGGTGAGTATATCATCCATCTGATCCCTCCTTATAGCTTCCTAAATAGGAGATACATTACATCCTATTTAGCCTAAGTCCTCCTTTTTACCACCAATTTCATAGCAGAGGGCCTAATTTTTATATCTCCTTCTCCTCCACCAACTCCTCAAGCAGTTAAGACCAGTGAAATTCCCAGGAATGCCTCAGAGGCCAATTCCCAACATCAAGTTCTATAGAAGTCTTTCTATTACAGTGGGGTATACACACAAACCACTTTCAGTCTCAGAGCACAAGAGCTCCCCCAAAAGATAGCTACCCTCATTTCAATCTCTTTTAAAAAGGCAAAAGCCAACTTTTTCCTAGAGTCTGTTTTCCAGGGTTTCCAGGCATTACAATCTTAGCATTTTGGGAATGGAAGAGACCTTAGAGATAATCTAGTACAGCACTCTCCATTTACAGTTGAGGAACCTGAAACCAAAACGAGTCAGTCAGTTAGTTAGCTGGCAGAGTCAAGACAATAAATCAGGCGTCCTGATTCCTGGTTCAGTTCTTTATGTACCAAACCATGCTCTTCTGCTTCTTACAATTCTATTTATATTAAGTTTTAGGTAATAATATTTTCTTGTTTTTTCAGATTTATTTAGCTATAATCATGAAATACAAATTAAACGACCAATTTTAAGGCACTAAGCATTACTAAACACTTTCCCCGGTGGAATGGGTAGGTTAGAACAATTTGCTCCAATGACCATCAAGAAGATGAAGCAGGCACTGTGGAGTGCTTAGAACTTGGTCAGGCATCGAAGATGCTAAGGTCATCCAGTACATTCCAGGCCATTGCCAGTCATCCTACTTTTGTTCTGCCATTGGACTTTGATGACTCAGGAAGAAAGAGGCTGATAACTTTGTGCAACTCTGCCTCATTTAAATCCAATTCATGACATCATCCATGATGTCACAGGTCTTCTTTGAAAGCAAAGGACAGGAAGAGTGGAACCAAGATGGCAGAGAGAAGCCAGGAAGTTTCCTGAGATCTCCCCAGTTTCTCTTGGAAACAACATTGAATCAAGAGAATTTTGGAGCAACAGAATCCACAAAACATTGAGGGAAATAATTTTACAATCCACAATAACTTAGAAGGATTTCAGGAAAGGTTTGTCTTACTTAGGTAAAAGTGTAAGCAGAGTCCAGACAAGCCAGAAAGAGGCTCTTAGCCATGGCACAGATCAGCAACTGAGGGTCTACTGTTTTGACTTAGCAGGCCACTGACACAGTAAGCCAGCTGTGACACCTCCAGGTACAGTCTAGAAAGCAAGCCACTGGCCCCAGCACAGAAAGCCAGTTACCAGACCCCTGGACCCAGTGCAAGAAGTTTGGGATAGTGCCGCCTATGTCCCAGGAGCAGAGCTCAACTTTAAAAAAATAAGCAAAATGTGCCCTGATCATTGAAAGCTTCTTTGGATTTGATAAGGAAGATTAAAACATGAACTAAGAAGATAACAACAATATTAAAATGCCTATATGAAAAGTTTCAAAGGGGAATATGAATTGATCTCAAGCCCCAAAAGTCCTCTTAGAAGAGCTCAAAAAGGATTTTTAAAATCAAGTAAGAGAAGTAGGAGAAAAATTGGGAAAAGAAATGGGAGTTATGCAAGAGAATTACGAAAAAAGAATCAACAGCTTTGAAAATGAACAAAAATTGATTGAACAAAAGAACTACTTTAAAAAGTAGAATTAATCAAATAGGAAAATAATCTACTAAAGAAAACAACTCTTTTAAAAGTAGAATTGGCCAAATGGAAACGAGGTGCAGAAGCTGACTGAAGAAAATAATTCCTTAAAAATTAGAATTGGACAAGTGAAAGCTAATGACTCTATGACACATCAAGAATCAGTCAAACAAAATCAAAAGAATGAAAAAAATAGAAGAAAATGTGTAATACTTCATTGGAAAAACAACTCACCTGAAAAACAGATCCAGAAGAGATAATTTAAAATTACTAAAAGCCATGATTCTTTTTAAAAAGAACTTAGACAACATCTTTCAAGAAATTATCAAGGAAAACTACCCTGATATCCTAGAACCAGAGGGTAAAATTGTCTTTGAAAGAACCTACCAGTCACCCCCTTAAAGAGATCCCAAAATGAAAATTCCAAAGAATATTGCAGCCAAAATCCAGAATGATTATATCAAGGAGAAAATACTTCTAGCAGTCAGAAAGAAATAATTCAAATATAAAGGAGCCACAGTCACAGTCAGGATTCCACAGGACTTAGCAGCTTCTACATTAAAGAATCAGAGGACTTGAAATATTATATTCTGGAAGACAAAGAAGTTTAGATTATAAGCAAGAATCTACTACCCGGCAAAAATGAGCAGGGAAAAGATGGACATTCAATAAAAATGGGACTTTCAAATTTTGTTGCTAAAAAGACAAGAGCTGAACAGAAAATTTGATCTTCAAATATAAAACTCAAGAGAAGTATAAAAAGGCTAACAGGAAATAAGAAAAACAAAACTTGGTATTCAATAAGGTTAAACTGTTTACATCCCTACATGGGAAGATGATACTTTCACCTCTTATGAACTGTATTGCTCTTAGGGCAATTAGAAGGAGTATACTTAGAAGGTATAGGTACAAATTACTCTCTAGGGAAGTAGGAAGAGAAAAAGAAAGAAAACGGAGGTGGAGATACTGATAGAAGGAAGGGCAGATTGAGGGAAATAGTGGTCAGAAGCAAAACACTGGTGAGGAGGGACAGGGTGAAAGAAGATAGAAAAGTATGAAGGTGGGGGCGGGCAGGATAAAGGGAAATATACTATAGTTATAACTGTGAATTTGAATGGGGGTAAACTCTCCCACAAAACAGAAGCAGATAGCAGAGGGTATTAAAAACCAGAATCCTACAATATGTTGTTTACAAGAAACACATCTGAAGCAGAGAGATACACACAGAACAAAGGCAAAAGACTAGCACAGAATATATTATGCTTTAGTTGAAGCTAAAAAAAAAAAAAATCCAGGGTAGCAATCCTGATCTGACAAAGTAAAAGTAGAATATATCTAATTAAAAGAGACAAGAAAAGAAATAACATCTTGCTGAAAGGTACCATAGATAATCAAGTAATCGAAATACTATGCATATATGCACCAAATGGTATGACATTCAAATTTTTAAAGGAGAAGTTAAATGAGTTACAGGAAGAAATAAATAACAAAATTATACTAGTGGAGGATCTGAACTTGCCCCTCTCAGAACTAAATAAAGTTAACCACAAAAGAATGGAAAAAGAAGTTAAGGAGGTGAGTAGAATTTTAGAAAAGTTAGATAGAGAAAAGCTGTGGAGAAAACTGAATGGAAATATAAAGGACTATACCTTTTTCTTGGTGGTATATGGCACCTACACAAAAATTGACCATGTGTTATGACTTTAAAATTTCACAATCAAATAAAGGCAAAAATATTAAATGCATTCTTTTCAGATTGTAATACAATAAAATTTATATATAATAAGGGGCTGTGGAAAGATAGATTAAAAATTAATTGGAAACAGTAATCTAATTGTAAAGAATGAAATGGTCAAATAAAGCATAGAAACAATAATTTCATCAGAGAGAAAGACACTAATATGACAACATACCAAAACTTATGGGATGCTGCCAAAACAGTGCTTAGGAGAAATTTTATGTCTCTAAATGCCTACATGAATAAAATAGAGAGCAGATTAATGAATTGGAGGTGCAAGTAAAAAAGAAAACAAATCAACTAAAAAAACTAAAAAAGAACAAATTTTAAAACCCTCAATTAGATACCACATTAGAAATTATTAAAATCAAAGAAAAGATTAATAAAATTAAAAAGAAATCTTTTGGACTAATAAATAAAACTAAGAACTGATTTTATGGGGAAAACAAAATAGATACACCTTTGGTTGATTTTATTTTAGAAAAAGAAGAAAATGAAATTAGCAGTATCAAAAATGAAAAGGGTAGGGGCGGCTAGGTGGCGCAGTGAATAGAGCGCCGGCCCTGGAATCAGAAGGACCTGAGTTCGGAGCCGGCCTCCGACACTTAATCCGCACAAACAAAAACCTAGCCGTGTAACCTTGGGCAAGTTACTCAACCCCAATTGCCCTAAAGGGGCGGCTAGGTGGCGCAGTGAGTAAGAGCACCGGCCTCGGAGTTTGGATGACCCGAGATCAGATCCGGCCTCAGAAAATGAGCACCCACGCATAAATCAAATGACTAGCCGTGTAACCTTGAGCAAGTTACTTAACCCCAATTGCTTTAAAAAAAAAAAATGAAAAGGGTGAACAGACAGCAGCAAAGAGAAAATTAAAACAATAATTAGGAGCCAATCTAAGTGGAATGGATGAATATTTACAAAAATATAAATTGCTCAGCTTAACAGAAGAGGAAAGAAAATATTTAAATAACCTTGTTTCAGAAAAAGAAATTGAACAAGCCATCAATGGACTCCCTAAGAAAAAATCTCCAAGGCCAGATAGATTTACAAGTGAATTCTACCAAACATTGAAAGAACAATTAATTCCAGCACTATATAAAATATTTAGAAAAATATGCAAAGGAATAGTTCTGCCAAATTCCTTTTGTGACACAAATATGGTGCTGACAACTAAACCAGGAAGTGCCAAAACAGAGAAAGAAAGTATAGACCAATTTCCCTAATGAATGCTGATAAAAAAAAATTTAAGTAAAACATTAGCAAAGAAATTACTGCAATTTTTCACAAAGATAAAACACTATGACCAGGTGAGATTTATACCAAGAAAAAGGGCTGGTTCAATATCAAGGAAAACTATCAACAAAAGTTACCATATCAATAATAAAACCAAAAGAAATTATATAATTATCTTCAAAGATACTGAAAAGACTTTTGACAAAACATAAGAGCCATCCATGTTAAAAATACTAGGGAGTATAGGAATAAATGAAGCTTCCCTTAAAGTGATAAATAGTATCTATATAAAACCATCAGCAAGCATTATCTGTAATGGGGATAAGCTAGAAGCCTTCCCAGTAAAATCAGGGTTGAAACAATGATGCCCATTATCACCACTATTATTCAGTATTGTACTAGAGATGTTAGCTTGAGCAAAAAGAGAAGAAAAAGAAACTGAAGGAATTAGACTAGGCAATGAGGAAACAAAATTGTCACTCTTTGTAGATGACATGAGGGTATACTTAGAGAATTCTAGAGAATGAACTAAAAAACTACTTGAAATTATTAACTTTAGCAAAGTTGCAGGATATAAAATAAACCCACATAAATCATCAGCATTTTTATATGTTACCTATAAAGCTCAGGAAAAAAAGATAAAAAGATAAATTCCATTTAAAATAACTATAGACAATATAAAATATTTGGAAGGCTTACTTGCAAAGACAAACCCAGGAACTATATGAACATAATTATAAAACACCTTTCACAAAAATAAAGTCAGATCTAAACAACCGGACAAATATCAATAGCTCATGGGCAGGCTGAGCTGATATAATAAAAGTAGCAATTCTACCTAAATTAACTTACATATTCAGTGTCAAACTAATTAAACTACCAAAGAAATTATTTTATACAGCTAGGAAAAAAAACAATAAAAATTTTCATCTGGAAAAACAAAAGGTCAAAAATATCATGGGAAATGATGTAAAAAAATTGCAAAGGAAGATGGTCTATGCATACCAGATCTAAACTATATGATAAAGCAGCAATCATTAAAAACTGTTTAGTACTGGCTAAGAACTAGGGTGATGGATCAGTGGAATAGTTTAGGTACACAAGACACAATAATAAATCTATTTGATAAGCCCAAAGACTCCAGCTTCTGGGACAAGAACACACTACTTGACAAAAATTACTGGAAAAACTGGAAAGCAGTACAGCAGAAACTAGACATAGACCAACTTCTCACACTGTATACCAAGATGAGGTCAAAATAGGCACATGATTTAGACATAAAGGGTGATACTTATAAGGAAATTAGGAAAGCAAAGCATAGTTTCCCTGTCAGATGTATGGAAAAGGGAAGAATCATGACCAAAAAAGAGATAGATAACATTATGAAATGCAAAATGGATGATATTTATTTCATTAAATGAAAAGTTTTGCACAAACAAAACCAATGCAACCAAGAAGAAAAAGAAAGCAGAAAGATAGGAAACTTTTTTTACAGCCAGTGTTTCTGATAAAGGCCTCATTTTTAAAATATATAGTCAAATTTCTAAGAATACAAGTCATTCCCCAATTGATAAATGGTCAAAGGTTGTGAACAGCTAGTTTTCAAGTGAAGAAATTAAAGCTATCTATAGTCATACAAAAAATGCTCTAAATCACTACTGATTAGAGAAATGCAAATTAAAACAACTCTGCGGTACCACCTCATGCCTATCAGTTTGACTAACATGAAAGAAAATGAAAATTATAAATTTTGGAGAAGATGTGGGAAAATTGGGACACTAATGCATTGTTGGTGGAGTTATGAACTGATGCAACCATTCTGGAGAGCAATCTGAAGGGCGATCAAGCTGTATATACACTTTGATCCAGCAACAGTACTCCTAGATCTGTATCCTATAGAGATCATAAAAAAGGGAAAAGGACCCACATGTACCAAATTACTTCTAGCAGCTCTTTTTGTATTGGAAAAAAAATGGAAATTGAGGGAATGCACATCAATTTAGTAATGGCTGAACAAGTTGTAGCATATGAATGTAATGGAATGCTATTGTACTATAAGGGATGATGAGCAGGTGAATTTCAGAAAAAACCTGGAAAGACTGACATGAACTGCTGCTGAGTGAAGTGAGCAGAATCAGGAGAACATTGTACACAGTAACAGCAATGTTGTACAATGATTAACTGCAACTGACTTAGATACAAGTATCTAAGACAAGTCCAAAAGACTCATGATGTAAAATGCTATCCACATCCAGAGAATGAACTAGGGGAACCTGAATGCAAATTGAAGCATACACTTTTCAGCCTTTTTCTTTTTTTTTAACTTTTCCCTTTTGTTTGCCTTCTTTTACAACATGACTGATATGAAAATGTTTACCTGGTTGCACATGTATAACCTACATCAGATTGTTTGACATCTTGTGGAGAGTGGGAGAGAGACAAAAATTTGAAACTCAAAATCTTATTAAAAAAATGAATGCTGAAATTACATGTAAATGGGGAAAAAATAAAATACTATTTACCAAAAAAGAAGAAAAAAGAAAACAAAGGACAAACAACTACACCAAGTGCATTGATAGTATAGCCTTTTTCCTAGAGTCATTGAATTATACAATTGAAACAGACTTTGCAAGTCACCTAGTCCAACCTCAACTCAAATAATTTATCCTATCCACAATAGCCCCAAGTGACCATCCAATCTCTGCTTAAATATATTCCCTGACAAGGAACTTAATTCCCCTTAGCTCCTTTACTCCTATTTTGAGCGGTTCCTATTGTTAGGAAGTTTTTCTTTATGTTAACCTTAAGTCATCCTCATTATAAAATCCAGAAAGATCTTAGTTCTCAGGCAGTGTCCTCATCGTTCTTCATTTCTCTGGCATTTGACAATATCGATTACCTGTTTCTGAATACTTCATTCATTGACTTTAGAAACACATTGAAATGGGTTACTATCATCTCTAACCATTCCTAGGTAACCCAGTAAGTGTAGCACTAGGGCAGGAGTCAGGGACACCTAAGTTCAAATCTAGTCCCTGACCTTACTAATTTTGGGGCTCTGGGCAAGAAATTAGCTTCTATATGCCTCAGTTTTCTCAATTATACGATGGGAATAATAATAGCATTTACCTTCCAGGGTTGTTGTGGGGATCACATGAGAAAATATTTATAAAGTGTTTAGCACAGTACCTGGCACATAGTAGGTGTTTCATAAATCCTTTCTTTCTTTTCTCATTACTTTTCCACCCTTTTCCCAAACTGTTAACATATCTTTTTTCCAAAGATCTCTCATAGCTTTTTTCTTTTTTATGGGTCTGTTTTCCAAGATTCTTTCTTGTTGTTTTTTTCTTCCCATTGTCTCTTCTCTTCTTTGCTACTCTCATTCACTAATACAGATGCAACTGAATCCTTTAAGAATGATCCACAGTTGAACATCTCTGACTGTAAATTCTTTCCTCAATTGAAGATCTATACCTGCAACTTCCAATGTGACATATCTACCATCATGTTTCACCAGCACCCCAAGTGCAACATATCCCCCCTCAAATGAGCTTATCATCTTTCCTGCTTAATCTTAATTTCTTTCTACCTTCACTGTTTCTGTTATGAAACCACCATCCCCCATGATTGCATATGAAGAGAAAGTCAAAGATAACATCAGGCTTTAATAAACTACCAAGTCCTACTGATTCTCTATTATCACAGTATTTTCATACCCATTCCTTCCTCCTGATTCCCACTGCCCTCATTACCTCCTAGAGTATCCTAATTGCCTCCAAAAAAGACTTTCTACTGTCATTCTTTCTCTCTTGTCAATTAGTCCTTCACAGAGCTACAATAATAATCATATACATATATCTGACTTTCATTTAGCTGTTCAGATTTCTTCAATAGTTTCCACCACCTTTTACCCAGTAGAATTCACTTTTAGCCTGACATTCAAGGTTTTCCATAATCTGACCCTATTCTAACTTTTTCATTTTGCCTTATATCACTCCCCACCATGAATTTTATGTTCCAACCAAAACCCACCATTAATCCCTCTGTTTACCATAATTTCATGCCATTGTTTATAGCTGGGATAGCCTTCTTATCATCTGGTTGCTTCTAGAATTCCTACCTGTCCTTGAAAGTTCATCTCAAATGATGAGTCAAGGAGATTTTCCATAATTTCTATCTCCCCCGCTCATCAACACAGTTGATAATGACTTTTGTTTGTTCTTTTACATATATTTATTTGTATTTCTATATTAGTTTTCTGAGTATATACTATCAGTCCCATTATGTCATAACTGGTTCCTATGAACTCAGGAAGATAAGATCTGTAGTTTTATATAAGTTTTGTATATCTCCCAATGTTAAGAATACTATTCCACATGCACTAGACATGTAATCAGTTAATGTTCATTAAATTCAGCAAATATTCTCTGGTTATCAAAAGAAATAATAAAGGAGATGAGAAAATAACTTTAGTAATTTTATTAAATCTGTTGCTATTGACAAAACACAAAATGCAATTTAACTTATAAATCAACCCCAGTCTTCAAAAAAATATAAGAAGTTGACATAAAAGAATCAAGAGGTGTTTATAAAGGAAGGAGAGCCAGCTCAGGATTTCCCTGCTGGGCTGAGAAGCTTGAATTTTATCCACTATTAGAGAGGGGAGTCATTGAAGGTTTTTGAACTTGTGAGTGTCACAATATAAGCAGTACTTTGAAAAGATTAATCTGGCAATATGAACTGGAAAGAGAAGAAACTAAAGTCTTAGTTGAAAATTATTGCATTAGTCCAGGAAGGAGACTAATTAAATTGATAAAAGGCCTTAAAGTTGGTGGCAGAGATTGTGAAGTAAAGACGGGATGTAAAAGGTATCTCAAAAGAAAAACTGATAGAATTTGGTGACTGGTTGGATTGGGGTAAGAGTTAACAAAGTGTCAAACCTGAGTCAGATTTTAAGCTTGGGAAATTGAGAGAATTATGGGACCATTAACAGGGAAGTCAGTTTGGGGAATAACACAAGTTCAGTTTCAAATATGTTGACTTAGAGTTACTGGCAAGATATCCAATTAGAAATGTCATCAAAAACTGTCAGAGCTAAAGACAGAGATATTGGAGTGATCAGCCTGAGGACAATGCTTGAAGCCATTTAAGAGGATGGAAGTCTCTAAGGGAGACAATCTGTAGAGAAAAAGCTACAAGAGTAAATCTTGGAGGCTATCTACATGTAAGACATAGGAGGAGAAAGCAGAGCTATTGAAGGGGAGATGAAATAAAGTTATTTTTCACTGAATGCCCCACCACTCTATATTGTTGTGGCAGGTGGCTTAAAGACAAAAATAAATTGTTCAACCACACATACTGACTTTGTCAAAACTGGAACTAAACGATGATTTTTTTAAACTTATAAATGGCCTTGGATTTTGTTTTGTTTTTCAGTCAGCAGCTCTTTATAACACAAAACAAAAGTTGCCTTTCATGGAATAAGTTTGGCGGGGTGGGGGTGGGGGGAGCTTTGTCTTTTTCCCCCTGAAATGCAAAAAAAAATATCACAATACCTGCCCAAGGGAGCTGACTTTTTTTCATGTTTCTTAACTTCTTTTATTTTACTATGAATTTGGTGACAGGATAGAAAGAAGATTGGACTTAGAATCAAGAAGATTTATCTTCATGAGTTCAGATCCAGCCTTAGACACTTAATTAAGCTGTATGGTCCTGGACAAATCACTTAACCCTGTTTGCCTCAGTTCCTCATCCGTTAAATGAACTAGAGAAGGAAATGACAAACCACTCCAATATCTCTGCCAAGAAAACCCCAAGGAGTCACATAAAACTGAAACAACTGAACACTGGAGGCAGATACTGACTGGGTCTTTGCGACCTATCACCTGATAAGGTCTTCCATATAACGGACATTTTAGCAACATTATTCAAGATGAATTTCAAGTAGAATTAATTCTGTATAATCTATCTTATATCCAAAAATTTGGTGTGAAAGACTTGTCTAAAAGGTCATGTCATACTTTAGTGGTTAAATCCTTTAACTAGGAAACAAAAGGTCAGGTTCTGTTGTTGACCCACCTTGTATTTGGCTATATATCCAAAAAATGAATTTGTTTACCTTTAAGATTTCTAACATCCGCTTCTAAAAATCTGTAGTTCAGGGGCAGCGAGGTGGCGCAGTGAGTAGAGTGCCGGGCCTGGAGTCAGAAGGACCTGAGTTGGGATCCGGCCTCAGACACTTAACGCACACACAAACAAAAACATAGCCGTGTGACCTTGGGCAAGTTACTTAATTCCAATTGCCCTCCAAAAAGAAAAAAAACCTGTAGTTCAATTTTAACTCTTTATATAGATGTTGATACTTCGTGTGGAGTACTGTTTGACTTCACATAAGACATTTAGTCACTTAACTAACTCTCTTATTATATAAAATATATAAACTGGGCCCTGATCTTAATATTTTTATGGAGTACTATTTTAGGTTAAAAAATAAGACTATGTCTTTAAAAAAAATTAGCAAGTAATTTAAACTTTGTCTCTGGAACTTGATGATAGCCAGTGGTTACTGGAAAGGGAGGTAAAGGAAGGCATAATAGGTAGAGATGTAAAAGTTTGGGAGGGATAAAGGAAATATATCAGAAAAATGGTTTAATTATTATATGTTATTTTCATTTCCAAAAAAGAACATAATTTTACAGTGTTTTGTGCGAATGATAAAATGCCTGAGGCATGATGATTATGTATTGTCTCCTGGGTTTTAATTTCCAGAAGTGATTCCCGTGAACAGCCATTTTATCTAAAAGTATTTTCTATAACATATAGTAAAATACCTACAAGTTGAGAAAAAGTAGAGAAGTGTAAAAGTAAAATTCCTTTCTGCCTCTAGGGGGCAGTATTATTTTTTAACAGAAACTTCCTTTGCTTATAGGTTTTTTGTTGACTTTTGATGTAAAGATGAGTAAAAAAAAAAAATCACCTCTCTCTTCTTGAATAAGTTTTAAAACAGCATAGAGTAGGTATGTAGAAAACAGTGTCCATTTATTCCCATCCATATTATACATCTGTTGTTGGATTTCAAGGAAAAGTTGGAAACCAAATTGTCCTGGTTCTTGACCTTGTCCAAGGTGCTACTGAACTTGAGATCCATAAAGAAGTTTATAGCTTCATGTGTCACCAAAATTTTGATCATTTTCAAAGTCAAATTAGCAAGTGTGTTACTATATTTTATATTCTGAACTACATTTTAAAAGTAACATAACAAACATTAATTTTATAAGCAAATGAAGTTATACATAATACATTTGAATATTATTAAGCTGACGAGGACTTTTGATTTGCCAAGAGTACTTTCTGTTTCCACAGAGCTGCATATATTTTCCTTTTCTAAAATAAAATTTTCAAATTAAAAACAGGAAAAAATTGCAATCTTTTTCTTAATCTTAAAATTGCTTGAAATCGTACACCTCCATTAATGGGGTGGGAGGTGGAATGAAGGGAACGAAGGGAGATTGATAGCAGCAATACCCTACAGCATTTGGGGATGAGAATGGGAGGTCTGGGGGAGGCAGAGGAGAAGACGTAGGAGGGAGGGCCTTAAATTATAGTTGACTATGCTATATATAGGGACAGTTAGGTGGTACAGTGGATAAATTGCTAGGTTTGGAGTCAGCAACATCTTAGTTCAAATACCACCTCAAACACTTACTAGCTGTGTGACCCTGGGCAAGTCATTTAACATTGGCTTGCCTCAGTTTCCTCAACAGTAAAATGAAGATAATAATAGTACCTATCTCCCAGGGTTGTTGTGAAGATCAAATCACTAACTAATTGCATTGTGCCTGTCACATAGTAAATACTACATAAGTGTTAGCTACCATCATTACTATTAAAGACAATTGTGATTAGTGTAAAGATACTTTGTGTCATTTGGAGGACAGACTACCAAGTCTTAAGTAAAAGCAACATAGAGTAATAGAGTGCTGATCTTGGAGACAAAAGACATGGGTTTGAATCCTACCTCAGATGTATGGTTAAGGGCATGTCATCTCACTTTTGAGGGCCCTACTTTCATTATCTGCAGTATAGAGATAGATTTGCACTACCCATCTCAGAATACTTTCAGAAGAAGTTTTAGCAACCTCAAAACACTATACAAATGTGAGTTACCATTAAAGAGCACAATTCTTTCCTTTAATCTGGGAGGGTGGTAATATGTTTTGCTTTCCATCTGTCCTCTCTGCCCTGGCCAAGGTAATTAGTATGTGAGCTAAGAGTCCTCAAAATCACTATGTATTAAATATTTACTTCTATTTGGGGAAAGACACTAGTAGCAACATGCTCAACATAATTAGCTTCCTCAAATTTTAAGACTAACACAATTGGAAACAATTTGTACTTTGGCAGATCTATGGGCATTCTTTCTAACTATGAAACTCACAAAACTCATCCTTGTCAAAATCTTCACATAAACTCACCACAGGGGTGGGGATATTTTCTTCTATATCTCTTAACACCGAACACACATAAATCCTTTTTATCTAAGATAGTCACGAATTCAACCTGCAAAGATCATTCTTATGATCATGATTTACATTTTCCTAAATAAGGGCAGAATTTGACCACAGGAACTAGCTTCTAATGGTTGTAGTAAAGACTTAATGATAGGGTTAGGAATGAGAGAGAGAGAGAGAGAGAGAGAGAGAGAGAGAGAGATTGATTTCCATCCACCTTAATCCTTTTCATCAGTTGGAATCCATTGCTTTTTTTTTAGTTTGAAAGAACAATAAGATAGAGAAACACTACTTTCAATTTTCAGTCATCTTATACTAGTTTAATTGTGGGGGATGGGGAAGGGAGAAGTATAAAATGCAAACATCCCTTGCCTCATGGTAAAAATCATTCCCTGTACTACACACACTGTAGGCACACATACACCTTTTATTACCTCAACCTCCAAACACTAAATAAATGAACCTTTCTCCATCTGTCAATCAACCTAACTCTTTATGTTTACTTTACAAAAAGTCTGTTTCCAGAGCTAGATACTCAATTCTTGTCTTTAGAATAATTTTCAAAAGCTCTGATTTCATCATTCTGTCATGCAATCCTTTTAGTGCTCAAAAACTGTGGCACTTGCTAAATATCAGTGTTTAGTTTTGTTTTCCCAAGTGGGGAAGTAATTTGATTTGCATAAGCAAAAATGGAGACCTCAAAAGATTCTATAATTTTTATGTAGTTTTTGGGGAAAGTAGATCTGAGCTACTTGAATTTTCCATTCATGGAAAACTGTGACTAAGAGTAATGGAACTTGGTAATTCAGTTTCTTGAGCTCTACTATTAACTCTTGATTCTACCAGGTCTTGGTTAACAGCATGAATGTTCTTTCCCTGGTAGGTAGATGTATGTACTCTTGAAAAAATTATAAAATTGAGTAAACTTTCCCATATTTTTATTGTTTCCTATCTCATTCTCAAATATGTGTGTCAACAACTAAATTCTAGACAGATTTTATGAAATTGATCAATGGATGTTTTTATGTCAATCACAGGATTTATGCATCCATTTTGACAGGTTAAAAATCCTAGATTCAAAATGCTATACCAAATTTATTATTCAATCAAAAGTGACATCTTAAAATCTTTAGCATATCAATACAGTGTATTTTTTTAAAGATAACTCACTTCAGCATATAATGTGTTAACCACTTCCATTTTTTTTAAAAAAGTAAGAAAACATAACTTTAAGCTTTGTCATCTAACTCTAGAAGCTAAGGGAGGAATACTACCACTAACGCTAATATTTATGTTTTCCCAATGTATGGGTGATGCAGCTACAGAAGTTTATTGTTACTCCTACTGATAGAACATAGACCTTGGTTGTTTTTTTTTTTTTGGGGGGGGGGGGTTAGACAGATTTCTTGCATATCTTGATCTGGCTGTGAAATACATTCAAAAGTGCACTTGAAGCAGACTGCTTTCTGAAAGCAAAGCTGCAGAGTGTTCGTCTTGGACAATTAATCAAAACCCAGAAATGCAGAACCAGCTGCAAAAGCTTCATTTGTTACTGATGCTTTTGTGAAGTAGGAAAACAGTGGGGTGACGTGATCCAGCCCAATGACATCTTCTTGCTTTACTAATCTGGACTTAGTAGTCATTAACTTTGATTTTGTGGTTTTCTCTAATTTTTTAAGTGTCCCACAGCTAAAACATGATTTAGTCATCACAGTGATGCCCATATATCCTCTACCCCTACCAGGAGAAAAACAAAAACAAAAACAAAAACAAAAAACTACTGGTTCCTATGCAGCTATTCTACAAGAAAGTTGAGGGGGAAAGGAAACAATGTTAGAAGGCTAGATGAGTGAGGGACCTTTGAAATGAAGCCTGATTCACAAGTATGTACACCAAACACAGTAATCAACTGAATGACAGCGTTAGGAAAGGAATCATCTGCAAACGCATGCCTCACAGAAGGGAGCACATCAAAGAACAAACAAAAAGAAAGACAGGTAGAAGCAAAGGAAGCAGAAGAGATCAGAGAAGAATACATACCTGAGAAATTCTTCTGTTAAAAAAAAAAATAAGGTTTTCACAAGAAGAGAGTATTCCCCTCTCTCCTTTGCAGGGAAATCACTCACAACCCTGCTCTTGTTTCTCCTTGTCTTTACTTAGCGACAAATGGCTAGTACCAAGCAAGAAGCTTGTTCCCGAGTGATTCTCCTCAAGTGCAATCAGGCATGCTGTTAGTCTGCAAGGGTATCTGTTCTTGTCGATTCAATCGTTCTCGGAGGCAGCATCCAATTCAATTTCACAACTTAGCCGCTGGCCCCAAACTACCTCTGGCTTCTATTGGAGACTCTGGCTGGCAGCTCCTTTCTCCTCCCTTGCTCCAGGAGAGCAAGATGGGGAGCCCATCCGCGCCTCTGCTTAGGAGGAGACACCACCACTCCGCTACATCAACAACTGAGTAGCAGAAGGCTCTTGGTGCGCTGTGGGCTGGCAACTTCACACATCACTGTTCCCCCGCCACTGCTTCTGAATGCAGCACTGACTGCATTCGCCCTAGTCCTCCTCTGGAAGCGAACAGCGCGGTGGCGGCAGCGGCTGCTGCTACGGGTGGCTGCTGCTGCTACTGCTGCTGCTGCTGCTGCTACTGCTGCACACACAGACCCAGGGAGAAAGATTGAGAAATTTGGGGGGAAAAAACTCCTTGCTCCCTGTGTGGTTATCACAAGTGATGCAGGTACCAAGCTTTGGCGGGTGTTATCTTTGGTCACCATACGGATAAGTTGGCGGGGGCGAGGGAGAGCACAGCTTCACATCTGCGGAGGGAAGACGGGTTGCTAGGGCCACTGAGTAACCTAACCTTTCTGTCCCATAACCCCAGGGGTGGAACTGGTCTCTCCAGTTCTCTACTTTGTCACATCAGTAGTTGGTCATTTTTGGTAACAGGGCTGAAGGATAATTTAATGATCACTGTTCTGAATTTAATGGGGCTTCCATTTTACTGGGGGGGGGGAAGTACAATGCATTTAAATGAGGTACATCTTCCAATTAGCCCCTAAGAGGCAGCTGAGCTGGTAGGACTGAGGGTCTAGGAAGGGAAGTGCTGAAATCCCTTCCCAAGGGATCTGGCTGTTACATATTCTAAGGGACCCTTTCATCATGTTTTCCAGACTACCAAGTTCAAAAATTACCAGAGCAAATGGGAAAACGAATATGAAACATTCCTTTTAAGCTAAGAATCAGGGTCAAAACTTAAGAAACCCATGGTTCCCTCCACGGCAAAAAAAAAAAAAAAAGTTCTCACATGACACTAGCATTGTTCCCCCTTCTAGCCCCCCTCAAATCTGGCCAAGAAAAGTAATCCATCTTTCCCACCTTACAATAGCAAAACACATTACCCAGCCCTCTTCCCCAACCAGTCGAAGCAAAAACAATATGTTAGATTTTATAACAAAGCTTTAAAGTCTCTCTGTTACACATTTAAACCCCCGATCTAGTCTAAAGGGGAAAAAAATAGTACTATATTTCTCAGAGGTGAGAACATAATATTTTTCTATTTCTCAGTGTTTGGGAAATCTAAGGATACTTCACATTACAGAAATCCAGCTAAATGTCAGATGATGGCCAGGATATACAAAAATTAAATATAACTATCCATCCAGCATTAAAATAAACTATTTCACATAAATTATTAGACTGTTTAGTAGAATTGCTTGTGTATTTTGTTTGAAAACAGCAACTACAACAAGATTATTCATTATATGATCAAACCTGGATGTTGATTAATAGTTAACTTTGATTCAATTGTGTTGTGTATTTTTTTAATTCACAATAATCCATACTGTATAAACTCTGCCAAAAAAAATACATACATTAAGCCTGTAAAGCTAAAATAAAAAATCTCCTAAATTGAGATCGATTTATATGCCAGGTAGCCAACTGCAGCAGCCAAACCTACCCAACCTGCTGCTTAAGGAGCTGCTAATGGGCTAAAGCAGCTGCTCATGGTCTAACAAGCAGCAACAGGGGGTCAGAACTTGAACTGGTGTGATCTCCACCTTTAGCAGTCACTTAAACAGAATGCTAGGGGAAGCTCTGCTGCCCCTTGGCTGTAGCTACTGGGAGCAGCAGTGCAATCACAACAGCAGGAGGACTTTGAACCTATTGTACTTGTGTTGTGAGTATCAATTCAAACTTCAACTTTTGGAAAGAAAAATTATAGTCAATTTCCATATAACTAGACTGACTTCTACCATTCAGTATACAGGGTGTCCCAAAATCTTCAGTCTGCTTTTAAGTTAAAAAGGCTGCTTGGTGGGGCAGTAAACAGAGTACCTGATGTGGAGCTGGACAGACTCATCTTCCTGGGTTCAAACATGACCTCAGACACTTACAAGCTGTGTGACCCTCGGCAACTCAGTTAACCCTCTTTGCTTCAGTTTCCTCATCTGTAAAATTAGTTGGAAAAGGAAATGGCAAACTGCTCCAGTATCTTTGGCAAGAAAACCCCAAATGGGGCCACAAACTGTCAAGGATAATTGGACAAGCCATAAAGGCGTAAAATTGTCTAACAATTTTAAATAAAATTATTTAATATATTATAAATTTAAATAAACGTGATAGTCATTTAAGCTACTAAAGCTTAAAAGTGCACTAAGACTTTGGGAACATCCAGTATGAAGGAGAGCCCATTTAATAAACACCATACCTAACATGGTAGAAAGAGCATTAACTTTAAAGCCAAGGAATTTGATTCAAATCCCACCTATGAGTCCTACTACTTTATGTGACCTGGGCCAAGTCATTTATACTTTCTGGGCCTCAGTTTTCTCATTTGTAAATGAGGGGTTGGACTAGATCTGTGATATTATTAAGTCACAAATAGAGACAAATATCAGATGTGTTATCTGGTCAAAAACCTAGCTTTGCTCCCAAGTCCTTAGATGGATGCCACGAATGTATCATTGTGCTTATTCCCTCCTTCCATGCCATTTCATTGTGTATGGGTTCTGGTCCATACTTTTTTGTAACTTTCATTAAAGTAATAATCAGCTGCCTCAATATGTCATGGAAGTGATTCGGGCTTCTTGAAGACTATGCCAAAAGAGGACAAAGAGTACATGCTCTGAAGATCCAAGATAAAAGCTACAAAGGCTTCAGGTGCAATCTTTGTGATGGATGGACTATATTTGTCCAAGCACCAGCCTAGATAAATTCAGGGAGGTTCATCACCAGATGTAGAAAGTGATGAATTGTTTGCCCACAGCAACTCTCAGAGACCATCTAAGTTACCTGTAACTTTTGTTGTCATCTGCATAGGAGTTGGGGGTAAGGAGAGATACTACTATGCCTAGTTACTTATTTTCAAATTACTGAAGAACTCTTTATGTACATCTTTCATAGATAAATTCTTGTGGGTATCTTAATATATTTAGGATAGAAATTTCTCTAGTAGGTCCTCAATCAACTTTTTTTATTTGACTTATTCATTTAAATATTTTTGTCCATACCTGTAATTTAATCAGTTTAGACAATTTCTGTTCTGGAAACTCCCCACATTAATGCATACCAGCAATCCATTAACCATATAGTTTTAGATCAGTTCTTAATATTTTTTTTTTGTATTATTGATGCCTCTGGCAATCTGGTGAAGCCTTTCTCAAAATAAATGTTTTTAAATGCATAAAAGATACATAGGATCAGGAAAGCTAGGTGGCGCAGTGAGTAGAGTGCTGGCCCTGGAGTCAGAAGGACCTGAGTTCAGATCAGGCCTCAGACACTTAACCCACACAAACAAAAACCCAGCCATGTGACCTTAGGCAAGTTACTTAACCCCAATTGTCCTCCAAAAAGCAAAAAAACCAAAAAAATGGATTAGAAATAAAATGAAAGATTGTTTAAAAAACAAAGATGTATTTTTTTCTATTGAGGTTCATGGACACAATGAAATCAATTCCTGGGCTCCTTAAGGGTCCACTAACCCTTAGATTTGCCTGGGGTAGTGCGAGATTAAGTGACTGTTACACAGCTAGCATGCTAAGAGACTGGACCTGAATCCAAGTCTTCTCTGTTCTGAGGCTGACCCTCTGTCTCCTGCACCATGCAGCCTCTTTATAATTTTCTACCCTTAGATAGAAATTCAAGACAAATCAACAAAGGTAACAAGATCCTTTCATAAGCAGGCCATATGACTTACACATAGTAGAATGCTGAAGATCAGAGATCCAAGTGGATATAATAATCAAGTTCCAATTCAAATGCTCCTGGATAAAAGGAATTTTCATTTCAGTGAAAGACAGTGTGATACAAAGGACTGTCAAAAAAAAGTCTCCATTTTTCCAAATTAGAAAATAAAAACAAAGAGACCTAGGAAGAAAATTCTTCAAAGACAATTTGAGTTTTAATAAAGGCACTTTTTGGTTTTAATGATCAAACTTCTAATGATAACCATGGAAAAATTTCACCATGGAAATTATTTACATCTCAAAAAGCTATTGAAATTGTTAGTGCTAAATAACATCTGGTTGCTAATAAAACATGTCACTACCGGAAAGAAGGTACTTTGACTACTTACCTACAGTCACTAAAATTCCCCAAAGAACCTGTTTGCATGGAGGAGGATTTATCTGATGAAAATCGGGTTTAAATTATATGTTACCCACAGCCATAAATAGTAGAGCATCTAAAATAACTATAAATTTGTATCAATAGCTGATACCCTTCAGTTTTGGCCAGTGATTTCCTAAACTTTTAATGGGGTGTTTTGTAAAGAGCTTTTCAAAAATGGATTCACTTTATTAGTTATCCTACATATAAAAATCAGAGATACCCGCTTACTTGCCATGCATAGCACAGCATTGAACATAAAGTAGGTGCTTAATAATTACCTGCTGATTAAATAATTCATATTGGTAAATTCTGACATGTATTTTTCCTCCTCTGGATGATACCAGTAACTACATCTGGAGTACTAAAGCCAATGTTGTACCACCTCATTCTCATGAAACATAATACTTACTAGCCCCCACCATCAGCCTGATCCCTCTACTAGCTAGACTTTCTTCTATTTAAAATTATGTGCATACTAACTTATCTGTTAATATTTTAAATCAACCCAAGAGAATACAACATCCTTGAAGGCAGGATTTATTTTTCATTTGTCCCTGTTTAGATTAGATATGTTCTGACCCAATTATAGTTTGGATAAAAGAATGCCAAGGTTTCTCAGGGATGTCATTTTATTAGCTGATGAGTTGGGACTGATCCAAAGAATACCATGTCAAACTGATCTTCTTAGCAGAATTCAACAGCTAGCTTTAAGAAATATAAGTTCAGAAAAAGTGAATATATCAAATTTTTTGCAAAATTGAATCTCATTTTGAAGCATTCCAGCTCCTATTTCAAGGAACTCATCATCTACCCTGATCATTAGCTGTATGTGTTTCCATGAAAAATGTAAGGGAAGAATGACATATCAAGATAATTGAGGTAAAAATTATGACTTCACCTAAAATAGCCAGCTATTTGTCTAGCTCTGTGTAAACAGATACCCGAGGGGGACAAATGTCAGGGAATAAACCATATGGTACAGCTTGGAAAAGCTTGCCTGATGCATTTCTATAATAAATAATACCTTTAAGCTGGTTTCAAAGCAAATGCTTGTGATAAAATTGTAGGTCAACATTTTTACTGTTACATGTGAGTTTTCAAAGATGAAAAATTAGGATCATTCAATCTAAATTCATTTCTGGTTTACCAGCTGTCAGGGTCTTAATACCAAATGGCTGAAATACAACGTAGTCAATGTAATATAGAAAGACGTTGGTATCAGGACACATCTGTGTTCAAATACACCTTTAACACTTACTGTGTAACCATGGGCAAGTTGCTTAACATCTCTGGCCCTATTTTCTTATTGAAAAATGAGGATAACACTTGTAGTCCCTGTCTCATGGGGGTTTTGTGAGGTTCAAATGAATTCGTGTACAAAAAGCATTATGTCAATATCATCTCACCCTTTCACTCTACCTCAAAAGTTATCATTTAAAATGATCCTGATATATGAAGCTTTATCTCACTTAAGGCATTTTAGCCACAAAATTTGAATTACATAAACATAAAGGTATCATGTATATGATCGTCTAGTTGGAGCACATAGACAGAGAGTTTGAAATAAAGGCCAGAGTCACTGGCTCAGTCCCTATGTGAACCAAGCAGTTTTCATAGACCCACAGTCAGAGCTGTTACCCTTCATTTTTGGGCTAAGCTATTTCATAAACCTCTTAACCTTTGTTACCATGTGGACCCTCCAAGAGCAGAAGGATGAATAAAAGTAAATATTCACTGCTATTGAAGAAACTTAAAAAAATACACAGACCTTTTTCATAATGGATTCTTTAATATCTTTAGATGCAGGATTTAGTCCCAAGTGTGAATCCTTCTTCAGTCACTAATTGGGTGGCTTATGGCAAGTCACTTTATCTCTTCTACGTTAATTTTGACACTTGTAAAATGGAGATGATACCACTCCCATCAAAGGGTTGTTGTGAAGATTAAATGAAATCACATCTGTAAAGTGCTTTACATCCCCTAACTCCATATACAGGAAACCCCAAATATCTTAGTGCAATTTTATGCTATCAAAGCTAAAAAAATGCATGACGGTTTTAGAGACACGTTATATAAATGCTAGCAATTATTATTTTTTAAATGCTAAAGGCAGGGGCAGCTAGGCGGTATAGTGAATAGAGTGCTGGCTCTGGAGTCAGGAGAACCTAATTTCAAATCCAACCTCAGACACTTAACACATATTAACCATGTGACCTTGGGCAAGTCACATAACCTCAATTGCCCCCCCCCTCCAAAAAAAAGAAAAAAAAAACAAAAACAAAAAGCTATTAAATGCTAAAGGTAGTATATTGCCATAATAATGAATGCTCACCAAAAACAATAGCAAATATTTTTAAAGATTATCTTCCTCAATGAGGAAAGCTGATTAAAATAAGTCATGTGGAAGGTCATGAAGACATTCTTGGTGAACAGCATGATACTTCTATGGCTCAGTGATTTCATTAATATGGATCACTGTTGGTACAACAGGTATATAAAGCATTTATATGCAAGGCACTGGGAATATGAAGATGAAACAATGTCTTTAAAGAACTTATATTCTACTGAGAGGTATCTTCTAGCCCTTTCACTAATAAAGGTTACAACCACTTCATGACTTTTTATGCTCTCTTCACAGTTGTCACCAAAGAGTTTCTCACCCTTCAGTGAAGCTACTGGGAAGCTTCTATGAATTCAACTAAGGAAGACTCAGATCAGATATACAATCATCAGACCAACATTGCTGATACATGCTTGGCTCAAGAAATGCACAGTGCTACTCTGCATTCTGTTATCTATCTCATTTGCTTTTATTACATTTATTCTCAACATTACAGTTAGCCTAAGTAGGAGAATAAAACAGTGAGACAATTTTTAAAAGGCCTTAAGTGTCGTGGGGATGGAAGTAATCAGTGTATCCCTGTTCAATCAAGTCCACCGAATCCCCTTGATAAAAATTATTTTAAAATTATAAAAAATGTGATGTACAGTTGTACACTTCCCCGTGTCCTAATTTGCACATTGTCGCAGTATTCACCTCTCAGATATTAACGTGTCCATTTGCTTATGAAAGGATTAGGAAACTAGGTTGAAGATTGACAGAGAGTGGATTTACCTGAGCTGTAAATCTTCTTTGAGAGAAAGTCTAAAACTTAGAGGAGTCACCTTTGCCATCATTTGTGCTACTGAGGGGAGTTGCAAATAGAGGTATCTAGAAAAGAACATTGTTCCTCAGAGTTTTCTCTTCTCCTTTTCACTTTCCCTCCTTGGGAGGATAGAGCAAGAGTGAAGAAGATTTCTCCTTCCTGCTCACCCCATTGACAATAGCATCTTATAAGAGAAGCATATGACAGTGTCCAGTTTTGGAGTCAAGGCAGGTGGCAAAAGTCGAGAACCTGATATATTGAACTGAGATTCTACTTAAGGAATGGCAGGACCTAGAGTCAAGACTTCTATGAACCATTTCTCCTCATCTCCCCATCTCCTGTCTCCCATCTCCCCCTCTCCCTCCTCTCTCTCCTTTCTCCTCTAACTGGAGTTAAGCTAAACACACAAATGGTGATTCATGAGATAGTGGGTTCACAGAATACATTGAAACTGGGATAATTATTCCTCAGGGAATCTACCTTGTAAATGTGAATTAGGGATAGGGGGAAGGATACCAGAGGAGATGCTACCTAAAATTGCAATGTAAGTACTACATTTGGAAAAATGTCACCAAAAACTATTGAATGTCCTTATTCTTTTGTCCCTTATTGTAGATCAAGAAAATTATCAAATATAAAGATTAAAATAATGCTTCTAGTAATGAATTGCATATCCCACTAGATGTTTTACTACCAGAATCTTCTATCATTAACCTTTCCTCAACTCACACTGTCAAATGTGAGATTACCTTTCGATAATCTGTTCAGATTTATAAGGATAGACTTCAAATTTTGCTTAGCAAAGATATAATCTCTATTTAATTTTTACACTGATTTAATAGTTAAACTCAAACATAAATTCTCTAAGTAAAATAAACAATTCTAATGAAGAAATGCCTTAGATAAGTCTTTTAACAATATATTTTTGTTGTCATGGAATCCTGTGGCAGTCTGGTGAAGCCTAAGAGTCCCTTTAAAAAAGAATTCAGAAACCCTAGATTAAGAACCCCTGCCTAACATCACATATTCATAGTCAGGTAAGGTTACAGCAAGAAATGGTTCTTAGGATTTCCTTACTTTAAAATACTAAAATGTTTCCCCCCCTCCCTTTCCTATCTATGGAAGTTAAGAATAGTAATGTAACTAGGTCTGTCTCCCAAAGAGATGAAAGAAAAAGAAAAAGGGCCCAAATGTAATATATATGTAGCAGCTCTTTCAGTGGAGGTAAAGAATTGGAAATTGAGGGGAAGCCCATCAGCTGGGGTATGGCTGAACAAGTTGTGATATATAATTGCGATAGAATGACAAGGGGGAATGGTTCCAGAAAGACAAATGGCAAACCATTCTAGTATCTTTGCCAAACACAAACAGAAATCCCAATGGGGTCACAAAGAGTTGGACACAAGTGAGAAATAACAACAATAGAGACAGTAGAACTAGGAGATCATTGAATACAGTTATAGCAATGATCAATTGCGGAAGATGTTGCTACTCTGACCAACACGATGATCTTAGACCGTCTGAAGGATTCATCATGAAAACTTCCACCCACCAGCAGAGAGAGCTGATTAATTCTTAGAGTAGATCAAAGTATATATATGTATATATATATAGGTGTTTTTCTTATTTTCTTTGCTTTCTGGAAAAATGACCACTATGGAAGTATAATTTACATGATTCCACATGGATGGTTGATACCACATTGCGTGCCTTCTGTGGGGTGGGGAAGGGGCTGAATGAGGAAGAGGACTTGGGGACTCAAAAATGTTTTTTAAAGAATGTTCTAATTTTTTTAAGAGAACAATAATGATTGATGGATACCTGTTAAGAATAATGAGTTTGGGGAGTAGAAACAGCATTTCCAATGTGCTCTGCCCCACACAAATTTCAAACAATGTGAAAGGGAGCTCTGAACAACTTCTGGAGCCACGGCACCCACAGAACGGCACAGAGAAGCTAACCTCCTGCTGAGGACAGCCCAGCAGCCCTGCAGGGAGCTGCCAGCGCAGCGCTCTGAGAGCAGGCAGCACAGCCCGCTGGGAACCGACAGCGCAGCCTGCAGAGCCTGGCCCAGGTCCGCGGTTTTAGCCCCAGGGCGGCTGGGCCTTCAGCCTGCTGGTGGAACCCCAGAACACCAGCAATTGTGGCGTTTCCAGAATTATCAGCACAGATATGCCTAGGACAAAGTGAGAGGTTAGTGCCCTATGGACTTTGGGACCAGTATTTGGGGAACACGTGGCTTCCTCCCCTGGGGGCAAAAAGCTGCTGAAGAAATAGCTGCACGGAAGCCATTTTGCAGCGTAAGTAGTGGCTCTCTCTCCTGGTCTGCGAACTGTAGGAAGATCCAGCAATCAGTCTGGGGGTTAATTGCTCTTGCTTTAAACTGCCTGGATCTGGATTGTGGTCTGGGGGGGAAGTTTGGGGTGGGTATCCAACTTGCCAGAGTGAGTGGAGGCTTTACAGAGGCCACCCAACTGGCAGAAGTTGTGAAGACCCCACGTTTGGGCAGAAGCTCCCCTATCTGGTGGCAGAGTCCTACTGTGGCAACAAGCCCCAAAATCAAGTAATTAAGTGGCAATATGCCTAGGCAAACGAAACAAAATAAACAGAAAAGTTCAACATTGGACTCCTATTTTAGGGGCAAAGAGGCTCAAAGTATAGAGGAGGACTGTGAGGTCAGAACTCCTGCACCAAAAGCCCCAAATGAAAACACAAGCTGGCTACAGGCCATAGAGGACCTTAAGAAGCAGATAAGAGAAGTGGGGGGAAATTTGGGAAGAGAAATGAAAAAGATGCAAGAAAAGTATGAAATGACAGTCAACAGCCTGACTGAGGAAAATAACACCTTAAAAAATAGACCAACTCAAATGGCAAAAGAGGCTCAGAAAGGCAATGAGGAGAAGAATGCCTTAAAAAGTCGAATTTGCCAGATGGAAAAAGAATCTCAAAAGCTCACTGAGGAGATTCATTCCTTCAGAGTTAGACTGGAGCAAATGGAAGCTAGTGACTTTATGAGAAATCAAGATACTGTTAAACAGATCCAAACAAATGAAAGAATAGAAGGCAATGTGAAATATCTCATGGGAAAAACCACTGACCTGGAAAATAGATCCAGGAGAGACAATTTAAAAATTATTGGACTACCTGAAAGCCATGATCAAAGAAAACCTAGAAATCACCCTTCAAGAAATTCTCAAGGAAAACTGCCCTGATGTTTTAGATCCAGAGGGCAAAATAGAGGCTGAAAGAATCCACTGATCACCTCCTGAAAAAGATCCCAAAAAGAAAACTCCCAGAAATATTATAGCCAGGTTCCAGAATCCCCAGATCAAGGAGAAAATACTACAAGCAGCCAGGAAGAAACAATTTCAATATTGTGGAAAACACAATCAGAATAGCCCAGGACCTGGCAGCTTCTACACTGAGGGATTGAAGGGCATGGAATATGATATTCCAGAGGGCAAAAGAACTGGGAATGAACCCAAGGGTCACCTACCCAGCAAAACTGAATATCTTGTTTCAGGGGAAAATATGGTCATTCAGTGGAATAGAGGACTTTCAAGCATTCTTGAGGAAAAACCAGAGTTGAATAGAAAATTTGACATTCAGACATAAGAAGCAAGAGATGCTTGAGAAGGTAACCAAGGAAAAGAAATCAAAAGGAACTTATCAAAGTTGGACTATTTACAATCCTACATGGAAAAACAATAACTTTGTTTGATGAAACCTTTCTCATTATGAAAATAATTGAAGAAGGGTACATGGCATATGTTCACAGGTATACATGGATAGAGGGCACAGGTTGAATTTGATGGGAAGGGATGATTATTTTTTTTTTTGGAGGGCAATTGGGGTTGGGTGACTTGCCCAGGTCCACGTGGCTGGGTTTTTGTTTGTGTGTTGGGCGTCTGGGGCCGGATCCGAGCTCGGGTCCTCCTGGCTCCAGGGCTGGCTCTCTGCTCACTGCGCCACCTAGCCAACCCAAGGAAGGGTTGATTCTTAAGGGGTGAAGTCAAGAGATGAGAGAGGAAAGTGGCAAGAGGAGATGGAGAGAGACAGTGTAGGGTAAACTATCTCATGTGGAAGAGGCAAGGGGAAGTAGTTGCAGGGGAGGGGAAGAACAGGAAGGCAAAAAGGCAAAAGCATATTCTCATTGAAGTTGGCTCAAGGAGAGAATCACATACATACTAAATGGAATATCTTACCCTCACTCACTCTCCTGAGTAGGGGAAAGGGGGATGAGAGGGGGATGATGGAGGGGAGGGCATTCGGGGGAGAGGGGAGGTTAGAAGTACCCAGTATCAAAGAGGGACAGGATCAAAGTAGGGAATGGACCAGGTGGGAGGTGAGACAGGTGGGAGGGAAATATAAGCAGTCTTTTACAATATATCTACTATGGTAATGTTTTGCATAGATATACATGTACAACACATACTGAATTGCTTATCTTCTCAGAGGGAGTGGGTGACAAGGGAGGAATGGAGTGGATCTGAAAATCGAAGTTTTAAAATTAAATGCTTCATAAGATGTCCAGGCATTGGGGCTCAGAGATTCACCTTGCCCTAATGGTAAAGTCGAAGGGGGTATGGGAAAAGATATGGGAGAGAGCAGATTGGATGAGGGGATATCTAGTGGGACTGCTATTCTGGGGTGGTGGGTAGGGAAAATGGGGGGAAAATGTAACTCATAATCTGGTGGAAATGAATGATGTAAACCAGAAGTTAATAAAGCATTTGTTTAATTAAAAAAAAAGAATAATGAGTTTGCTACCAACTAACTGTGTGATCCTGTAAAAGTCACTTATCTCTCTTGGCTTAAGTTTCTTCATCATAAAATAAGGTATTTAGATTAAATGATATCTAAAGTCCCTTCCCAAGAAATGTTATTTTACCTGGCATTTTGAGATGTCATAAGTCAGCTTCATACAGGAGACCAGTGCTTCAAAAGCCCTTTCTTATTGCATTGCTGACTTGGAAAAACAGTAAAAATGACCTACATGGAATTTCTGTCAGCAGCAGATAGGAAAGATAACAACATCCCTGTATGGCTTAGAAGGAGTAGAAGCATAAAGATGCTGTCAACTTGGCTAGAACACCAGCCAGGACGACTTCTAGTCCTGAGAAGGGAGGCAATTACCTACCAAGTATTCATATAGGGCTCTGGCAGTTGGAAGGCTGCTGAATTTTTTTTTAATTTACCCACCTCTATTCTGAAAAGGTAAACCAGGAAGCAGAGCAGTCTGTGTATGAAAGTTTTTGGGATTGCTTACATAGCCAAGGCAGTACTGGGAAATACTAGATTTATACCATTGTGTCTTCTGTGTGTTTGGCAAGAAACCATTGGACATACAAGGCCACATCTCCTGTCTTTGTTCTCTTGGGACAATCAGAACTGCCACTTATCTCTCCAGGGCTTTGGAAGAAATGAGAACATAGAAGAGTAGTGTTTGTATTAAGTAGAGATTCTTGACATTTTTTGTACATTATGAACTTTTTAAAGCACTCTAGTGAAGCTTATGGTTCCCTTCTCACAATAAATTTTAAATAAAATTTTAATAACTGAAGGAAATGTGAAAGATCAGTGGTTAGTGAAAATAAAGATGTAAATCTTTTCCAATCCAAGTTCCCTGTAATCTATCTACAGATGCCTCTGAGGGTCCTTGAATCCCAGGTTAAGAACCCTGGTGTCATTCATTGATGCATAGCTAAGCACACTAAAAGAGCAATTTACATACAACATTGGAAGTCATCAGTGATAATTTTAATCATCAGTCTTGATGTCAGAGGACTGACAGTGAAGTAGGCCTCCCTTGCCTTAGAAGAAAGGTGATAGACTATCATCACGTAGTGATGCTCATCTTGTCAGAAGATGCCAATATATTGTTTCATTTCTATTTCTTTGCTACAAAGGAAGGTTCTTAGGTGCAACTAAGTTGTATAGCGGATAGAATGCCAGGTCTGGAGTCAGGAAGACTTATCTTCCTGAGTTCAAATATGGCCTCAGACAGTTACTAGCTATGGGACACTGGGAAAGGCACTTAACCTCATTTACCTCAGTTTTCTCATCTGTAAAAGGAGCTGGAGAAGGAAATGGCAAACCACTCCAGTATTTCTGCCAAGAAAACCCCAAATGGAATCATAAAGAGTTGTACATTACTGAAAAATGACTCAGAAACAATGATTTTTAGAGGAAAAGAAGTCAGTAGGAAGTGAATATTTCAAAAACAGGGGAAAAATTCCAAATATGTGTAAAGAAAACCCAATTTGCCTCCAGAATTAATTTTGTGCTATGTGTCTAAATACCTTAACTGAAGTGAACCTTCTTATTAGTTATGCATGAATAAGAGCTGTAAAATATTAACATTAAGGAAGAATAATCATAAACTGAATGTATTCAATATTTTGAAGAGCCATATTCTTCCCTCATAAGCTTCCAAAAACATAGCCCTCTTTCAGCATTGGAGGCATTTTATTATTCCAATTTCTATCAAATAAGAAAGCCAGTTTGGAAGCTATTTAACATCATTTGTGTTTATACAGTTTATGTATCACAGCTTTGTGGGTTTTTTTTTTCCATTCTGAGCAAAAGTTCTATAGTACATACATAAACCAGTTAGTGAATCACAAACAACAAATTCTTTGAAAATGTCTTGCTTTAAATACTTGTGTAAAAATATCTCTTTGGAGCATTCAGTTATTTCATACAAATTAATAAATGTTTCCTTCATGTTCCTAACATTTCCCAAGCTAAAATATTCTACTCTTTTGAAACCACAGAGCCTAATAATGCCCTCTTTATTCTTTTTATATATATATATATATATATATATATATATATATTTGAAACATTTAATGTTACGACCTTGAATTTCAGATCCATTTCCTTCCTCCCTTGTCACCCATTCCTTCTTGGGATATAAGTAATTCAGTATATGATGTACATGTCTAGCTATGCAAAACATTATCATGGTAGATATATTGTACAAGGCTGCTTATAATTCCCTCCCACTCATCCCACCCCCAACCTGGTCCATTCCCTACATGATCCTGTCCCTCTTCTATAGTGGGTACTTCCAACCTCCCCTCACCCCAAGGATGCCCTCCCATCCTTCATCCCTCCTCTCATCCCCCTTCCCCCTATCCTGCTGCAGGTTGAGATATCCCATTTAGTATGTCATTTTCTCCCTGAACCAAATTCAATGTGAATGTGGTTTTGCCTTTTTAGCCTTCCTTATTCTCCCCCTCCTTTGCACCCACTTCCCCTACATGAGATAGTTTACCCTACCATGTCTCACCCCATCTCCTCTTGCCACTTTCCTCTCTCACCTCATAATTTCATCCCTTGAGTACTCTCCCTTCCCAACAAAATCAACCTATGCCCTCTATCCATATATAACTGTAGCCATATACACACACATTCACATATGTATTCGTATGACCACACCCCCTTCTTCCATTATTTTCATAGTGAGAAAGATATCATCAGTCACAAATATTGCTTTTCCATATAGGAATGTAAATAGTTCAACTTTGATAAGTTCCTTTTGATTTCTTTTTCCCTGATTACCTTCTCAGGCATCTCTTGCTTCTTGCATCTGGATGTCAAATTTTCTATTCAATTCTGGTTTTTTCCTCAAGAATGCTTGAAAGTCCTCTATTCCACTGAATGACCATATTTTCCCCTGAAACAAAATACTCAGTTTTTGCTGGGTAGGTGACCCTTGGGTTCATTCCCAGTTCTTTTGCCCTCTGGAATATCATATTCCATGCCCTTCGATCCCTCAGTGTAGAAGCTGCCAGGTCTTGGGCTATTCTGATTGTGTTTCCACAATATTGAAATTGTTTCTTCCTGGCTGCTTGTAGTATTTCTCCTTGATCTGGGGATTCTGGAACCTGGCTATAATATTCCTGGGAGTTTTCTTTTTGGGATCTTTTTCAGGAGGTGATTGGTGGATTCTTTCAACCTCTATTTTGCCCTCTGGATCTAAAACATCAGGGCAGTTTCCTTGAGAATTTCTTGAAGGGTGATTTCTAGGTTCTTTCTTTGATCATGGCTTTCAGGTAGTCCAATAATTTTTAAATTGTCTCTCCTGGATCTATTTTCCAGGTCAGTGGTTTCCCATGAGATATTTCACATTGCCTTCTAATCTTTCATTTGTTTGGATCTGCTTAACAGCATCTTGATTTCTCATAAAGTCATTAGCTTCCATTTGCTCCAGTCTAACTCTGAAGGAATGAATCTCCTCAGTGAACTTTTGAGATTCTTTTTCCATCTGGCAAATTCAACTTTTTAAGGCATTCTTCTCCTCATTGCCCTTTTTGGGCCTCCTTTGCCATTTGAGTTAGTCTATTTTTTAAGGTGTTGTTTTCCTCAGTCAGGCTGTTGACCCTCATTTCATACTTTTTCCTGCATCCTTCTCATTTCTCTTTCCAATTTTTCCTCCACTTCTCTTATTTGATTTTTAAAGTCCTTCTTAAGTTCCTCTATGGCCTGCAACCCACTCATGTTTTCCCCTGGGGCTTTTGGAGCAGGACTTCTGACCTCACAGTCCTTTTCCCGCTCTATGCCCCCAAAATAGGAGTCTAGGGTTGCATTTTTCTGTTTCCTTTGCCTTGGCATGTTGCCAAGTGACTTTATGAGAAATCAAGATACTGTTAAACAGATCCAAACAAATGCTTGACTTTTGGGCTTGTTGCCACACCATGGCTTTAAGGCCA
The DNA here is from genome assembly GCA_011680675.1 of Gymnobelideus leadbeateri. NCBI lineage: Eukaryota > Metazoa > Chordata > Mammalia > Diprotodontia > Petauridae > Gymnobelideus > Gymnobelideus leadbeateri. The sequence goes on along the minus strand of WOXC01010015.1, from coordinate 63,472 downwards.
GATAGAGGAATTTTCGTCCCGAACGTGTGGGGGGCAACTTCCGTTTCTGGCAAGCTGTAAACCCACCCACAACTTCCACCCTAGATCACAATCCAGATCCAGGGAGGTTAAAGCAAGAGCGATTACCCCCCAAGACTGATAGCTGGATCTCCCCACGATTTGTAGGCTGGGAGCCAGACCTGCCTCTGAAAACTACAAAATGGCGTGTCTCCTCAGAGGCTTCTAGCCCCCAGGGGAGGGAGCTGACGCATTCCCCAAATACAGGTCCCAAAGTCCATAGGACACTAACCTCTTACTTTGTCCTAGGCAAGTCTATGTTGATAATTCAGGCGTCTCCACAGTTCCTGGTGTTCTGGGGTTCCTCCAGCCGGCTGCTGGCCCTGCCGCCCTGGGGCTAAAACCTCGGCTCACGTGGACCTGGGCTCGGCTTGGCTCCTGCGCTCTGCGCGCTGCCGGCTCCCAGACCACTGCGCTGGTCCTTCCTGCAGGGTGCTGGGCTGTCCTCAGTGGGAGGTTAGCTTCTCTGTGTCGTTCTGTGGGTGCTGGGACTCCAGAAGATTTTCAGAGTCCTTTTTTACATAGTTTGTGGAGAATCTGGGGGCAGAGAGGCTTGGAGGAGCTGTTTCTACTCCGCCATCTTGGCTCCGCCCCCCAATAATGCCCTCTTTAGAAGAAAGAAAGAGAGGGAGGCAGGGAGGGAGGAAGAGAGGAGGAAAGAAGGAAGGAAGGAAGGAAAGAAAAGTAGAAAAGGAAAAATAGAAGAAAGAAAATAGGCTCTAGGCTTTAGACTAGTTGTAGCATTGCATGGATGCTAGTGGGATCTAACTCTAAGCCAAACTGTAAAATAAATGAAGGTGGTTTTAGTGCCTCTCACCTCTTCTTTCTGGTCTCGTCCACTTCCTTCCTTAGGTTTTTGCCTTCTCCTTCTCAGGCTGCTCTTGCTGTCTCAGGAGAGTAAAGCCTCTCAGGATCTGAACTACCAAGTTTCTTGTTATGAATCAGTTTAATGTACCAACCAGGAGGAAAAAGAATGCAATGGAATAAATCTGATACATTTAGGGAATTTCAGGCAGACACTAAGACAACTTGGAGAGTTTATTCATTTGTTTCAGATGAGTCTTTCAGGCAAGCCTTCTTGACCTGCTCTGTTATGGCTCAGGGCCATTATTGTACTTTTCACCTTCATTTTTTGGGAGGGAGGGGAAAGGCCTTAGACATTTCATCAGTTAGAAACTCATGGTTTGGAATTCCCTCCACCAATACCAACCAGCAACTCATCTGTAACTTACAGTTTCAGAGAGTTCCTTGAAGCATTAAATGTCTTACTGGGTCACAGAGCCAGAACATGTCAGAGACTAGCATTGAAATCATGTCTTCTTGACTCCAAGGCTTACCCTCTGTGCTTTATGTTATGAATGACAGAGAGTTATGATAGTCTGCATTTCTAGGACCTGAGCTACTTAAAAGAGGAGACTGATTGAAACTCACTCTTGAGGTAGGAGCAGGATGTGGAGATAGTGAATATATGGGCAAATACCTGGGCATATCCTGGAACACAATTATGCAAGGGAAAGGAGGAGGAGTGGTTAATTGCAATTCTCTGACCAAACATGAATATATCTATGCTCAATTACAGTTGGTGCTTTGTGCAAAAATGCTTCAATGATAAGAATCTGCCAGCTTCAAGCATATAGTAAAGTCTACCTTCTAGTTCAACACTTCTAGGAACATAATGCAGTAATAATTTAATTATAGTCTCTGATGAGACAGTTTAAAAGCCCTACCTCCTTTCCTACCCTTGGCTACACTGGGAGTTCTGCCTAGAAGTCTAAAAAAAAGCATCTTCTCTTTTCCTTAACTTAGAATAACCTGCTTTTTATTCTTCTAGGACCACGTATTTAAAAAACAACAACAAAGTAGGCTCTAAATTCTATAAGGTGGCATTAGAACTGAAACCGGCTCAATTAGAAGACAATGCTTTATCTCACTAGAATCCAGACTCAGAACATCAGGTCATCTCATCTAACTTCACTTTCCAGCCAAAAGGGAAATACTTTGCCCAAGATCATACAGGCTGTAAGTGACAGTCAGAATCTGAATCCAAAGCTTTGAACTCCAGCTCACTACTGCATTCTCTCTACTGCACTACATTTTGTCCTCTGATCAAAGTCCTTCTAGTTTTCCTGTATGTATACAAGCATGAGTGACAAAGTAATTAATAATTATTATCATCTCGCCTTTATATGTCATTTAAGATCTTAAAAGTGCTTAACGTCCATTGCAATACAAATATTAATAGTGTAGCACATGGTTTAGGCTCACTTTACAAATACCCATTTTTACAGGCAGGTTAGGTATCCAGAGCAAGGCAACTACACCTCCCTTCACCCTGAGGGTAACGTTAAGGGTGTCTTTCTAATGATAATTCATAAGCCTCAATACACATACTTCTCCCCCATGACTGTGGGTTAATATCAATTAGTCAGATAAACTTGATTAGTTTTTAGAGCTAATGTTTACTTAGGGGCTTACTTTGATGATACTCTTGGCACAAAACATCTCTCAAAATCTGTTACACATTCACCCACAAGAATAAACAGTCTATGGGAAAGGGGACTCAAGCTTAGACAACATGTGCAGGAGAGAGGGTAACTCATATCTCTCATGTGTCATTTTGCTGGAGTCCTCAACATGTCCCCTATGATATCATATAGCTTCTCTGCTGGGCTTTTTGTGGAGCCCTAAATATGTTCTCATTGCATCCAGTCTGGCCTCAGCTCTAATAAAGGCACTTCTGTCAACTGATCCAGGAACACTATTACTAGGAAGCTGATAACAAAGTCCAAATATTCTAGTCCTTCGAAGTTTGCAAGGTCCTCCTCTGGTCAAAGTAGGGAAGCAGAAGGAGATCAAGATACTGATGCCAGAGTTCTTCCCTCCCTTCACAAGCAATTTCTTCTGAAGGCTTTGGCCTCCTCTCTCTCTCTCTCTGTCTCTCTCTGTCTCTCTCTCTGTGTCTCTCTCTGTGTCTCTCTGTCTCTCTGTGTCTCTCTGTCTCTCTGTGTCTCTCTGTCTCTGTCTCTCTGTCTGTCTGTCTCTCTCTGTCTGTCTGTCTCTCTCTCTCTCTCTCTCTCTCTCTGTCTCTCTCTCTGTCTCTCTCTCTGTCTCTCTCTCGTCTGCCGCTTAAACTCTAGATTCTGTAGTTCATCCATGACCCATCAGAGGTGATCAAATTCCCTGAAACCATCTGAAGACTCCTCTTGCACAATGTATCTCTAGTTTATCCGATAGCTTTCAAAGACATCTAAACCGTCCAAATACCTTTTCTGTACTTAGTCTCTACTCTATGATAGCTTCATTCTAAAGATGCATATGTTCTCATCTGAACATAAGGAATCAGAGTGTATGTACTATCTTGACACTTACTTTAAAGCAGAAGAGAGTGTTTATCTAGGCCAGGGCTAGATAACCTGTTGCCTGCACAGAACAAATTTCCTTAATAAAAGGATTGGTTCTCTAAAACTTGGACTCAGTCAAAAAGTCACACCAAGGACCTAGAAGGCCACATGTAGCCTTGAGGTCAAAGGTTCCCCACCCCCGGTCTAGGCTGCCACTCCCTCCCACATAAATTGAATTATTAAATTGGAAGGGATATCAGAGGCTATAGAAATCAAGTTATATCTGACCAAGAAATTCCTCTACAATTTTGGCAGCAAGGAGTCATCAACTTTGGCTTGGAGATCTTTAGGGAGAGGGCATATCTATGACTATTTTAGGCAGGCCATTCTACTTATGGATATCCATTTTTTGCAGGGTTTTTTCTTCAATGCAGTTGAAAGCTGTGCATCTGAAACTTTCATCCATTGCTCCCAGTTCTACCTTCACAGCCACTTTAAAGACAAAGAAACTGAGATATAAAGATGTTGATTAACTTGCCCAGTGTCACCCACCTAGTATATATCAGAGGGTAGACTCAGGATTTTAGAGTTAGAAAATGTGATAAATTTGTATTTAGAGATAGAAAGGACCTTAATATCACCTGATCTAACCTCTATAAAGAAACTGAAGACCACAGACTCTTTGATTTACCCAGGATCAAATAGGTAGTGTCAGGAGCTTGCCTTGAACCAAGGTCATCTGATGCCAATGCTAATGTTCCTTCCATTATAATGTACCTTTCTGAGATACGGGGTATGCCGGGAGGACTAGCATCTCCAGTATAAGTGGCCCTTTTCAGAGCTTCTCATACACCTTTGATGTCTACCTGGCACTCAGCCCTCATCTGCGGCTCTAAGAAGCTGTAGCACGAAGTAGTGGCCACGCCTGGGTAAAGTGTCTCAGCATATAGAGTAAACCCTGTTGAGAGTAACCAACATGCCCCAAACCTACTGGTGAGTTAGGGGGATGTCCAGCTCAAACATGTGAAGACTTCCTCCAGTGGGGGATGAGAACAAATTTTTCCAACAGCCATGAAGGCAACTGAAGCAGGTGTCATGAAGTGCTTAGAGACTGGTCAAACATTGAAGACAGCAAGGTTATCCACTGCATCCCAGGCCATGCACACTTAACCTGACTTTCGCCTCACTGGTGAATTTCTGTTGGAGTCTGGAAGCGAGAGAGAGGCTGATGACTATGTGTAACACTGTCTCACTTAAATCCAACTGACTACACAAGACACCACCCCATAGTATCATTGGTCCTCTTCAAAAATGAAAGAAAAACAATCAGCATTCTGTTAACCATTTATATCATCTACTCCTGATTCCAGTAACTCATGCCTTCTGACTGTAAGAAATAGCACTGTTATTCATCCCAAGAATATTTTGTTTCTCCTCTATTCTAATTGACTCCATGGTCTTAATTAAATGGAATATAAAATCCAAGAGAGGCAGCATGGTATTTTGCCTCAGAATCAAGATGAATCTGTGTCCAAGGCCTGTTTCTGATACCTACATTTTGCCATGTGACCCTGGATAAGTCACTTAACCTCTCAGTGCTCCCATACAAATCCATAAGCCTAAACACTGCATTTGCCAATCAGCATTCATAGGGAAAAATTTCTGAATGGAAAGTTTCTTCTACCTTTGGAATCACAGGTGTCTATATATGTATGTCAATATATATATATATATATATACATATATATACACACACACACACACACACGTATATACATATGTATCTCTCATAAGTGTCACTGTGAGATTTTATATATATATATATATATACATACATACATACAAACATATACATACATTTGAATTCTATAAATTTGAACTAGAGATTAAGTACTTATAGGCTTTATCAACAGCTTTAAAAGCAAATGTATTTGCAGTTCCATGTAAAACATCCTGTTTTTCTATTCTATGGTATCAAAATGCTTGTTTTCTTAAGTTCAGAATAAATAATTTTTTAAATAATAAAATACTATTTTAATACCAGCTAAAAGTTATACAAAGTGTTTCAAAAGTTTTAGTGTGGTTTTAAAATTGCCCTAATACTTTTGGAATACCCCATAGGCATTTTACAAATGTTAATGTGATTTATATACATGATCTCGTTTTATCCTTATGAAAGCTCTGTGAGACCAATACTATAGGTATAATTATCTCTATTTTTTCAATGTCCATGGCCAAACAACTGATATTAGAGGCAAGATTCAGACCCAATCCCCTCCAGATTCTTGGTCCAGAACTCTTTCCGCTATACTGCATGGTTCCACTTACCATTTTGTGATATAAGGAGTCAGTGGCTGCAAGAGTGGGTACTGAAATACAAGAACATCTGTTTCAGAAAAGATATTTCATCTGGGAAAGTTCTCTGGGTATAGCCCGTGATTAGAAGTATAATCAGTCCCTTCTGGTTTGAAGGGGATGAGTTAGGGAGAAGAATAAAGTGATAAGTGATTGTTTTTGTTGGATAGTCATTAGCTGGGTATAAACAGACTAAAGGAGATCTGAATTTAAATACACACTCACACACTAGTTGTATGTCCATAGGGCAAATCACCATAAATCTCCCTTAGCCCCAGTTTTCACATGGGTAAAATTGGAGTAGTATCTATTGTACTTACCACATGTGGATATTTCAAATGTCAAATGTGTAAATATATACAAAGCACTTTTCCAATTCTGATGTGCTACTGTAAAACCAGTTATTCTTATTAACATAATAGTAATAATATGGTAGTTTATGATTATGTCAGGTTTTATATTAATAAATATAATTTGATAATCAGAAGAACTATGAAATGACAAAATAATGATTTTTTAATGTGGAGCAGGAGACAAGTTTGATTCAAAGAATAAGAATCAAGAATCATGGGAGTGTAATTTCGGAAGGGAGGCAGAGACAGCAAGCACATGGGTCAGAAGTCTGGGATTTGAGTGCAGAAGTCCCAACTTTGCTATACAAATGCTAGCCAGTTTATTCATGCAAATTATTACTTGTTGCATGAGCTGTCTCATATAAGTCCTCCATTTTATAGATGGAGAAACTGAGGTCAAGAAAAGTCAAGTACTTTGCTCAAAGTCATACAGGAGCAGAGCTGGGACTAAAAAAAAAAAAAAACTGGTGTCCTTACTCTGCCCAGTGTTGTTTTCATAGTGGTGTCATCATTTTAAGAGAACTTAACCCTTTGAAGTCCCCCACTTCCTTCTGGGGGCCCCACTGTCCTGATTGGCAAGCGGTTCACATGGCCCTCTACAACTAAGATGTCTGCCGCTATGCTTTATTCCCTGACCATGCTCTTCATCTGCCACCCTGCCTTTGAGTCCCTATATACTCTGAAAAGTATCTCCTGATTAATCAAATCAGCACTTCTATTGCTGCCTGAAAGGCTGTGTATCCAATTCCCAAAAGCTCCACTCATCTTCCTTGTTACTTTTTTATTTTTATTTATTATTATTATTATTATTATTATTGCTTTTTGGAGGGGGGAAGGTAGGCAATTGGGGTTAAGTGACTTGCCCAAGGTCACATGGCTAGTTTTTATGTTCAGTGTCTGAAGCCAGATTTGAACTCAGGTTCTCCTGACTCCAGGGCCAGTGCTCCGTTCACTGTGCCACCTAGCCACCCCCTTGTAACTTTTTAAACCACTAACCTCCTCCTCTAGTCACCTATTTCCTTTGGTCTCCCTCATTAGAATGTATAGAAGCTTCTTAAGAGCAGGAATTCTCTTCCCTTTTGGATCTGGCTCCTCAGCACACTACCTATAACATAATAAGATCTTCAGAAATGCTTTTTCATTCATTTATTCAGGTGAGTTTTTTTTTTATAGCATCACAGATTTAGAACTGGAAGTTTCATTAGAAGCCATTAAGCACAAGCCTTTGATCCTATGAATGAAAAACTGAAGCCTAGAGAGATTAAATGACAAAGTGAAGAAGTTAAGGATCACACAACTAGTAAGTATCCAAGGCAAGACTGGTCTTTTGATTCCCTATTGATTACTCCACAGCTGTAGCCCAGGTACCCAAATTTTTGTTGTTGTAAGCAAATGTTCAAGCAAATGGAATAGGGAGTTTTATACCAGGTATGATTTGCCCAAAAAGATCTCCCTCCAAAAAAATAGGGCCTGAAATCTTACCATTAGATATTTTTTTTTTAAGATTAAGGAATTCTTCCTTCCTAAAATGCAATATCCCCAGAAAGGCTACCATATTAAGCTCTTTACTGTTAGCTATTAACATTTTAGCATGATGGAAAGCATGATGTTGTTGTTTTTGCTTAGTTTTCTAAGAGGATCAATGGCATCTCAGGTAATGACTTGCACTTGAGTTGATTTAAGTGAGGCAGAGCTGCATAAAGTCTTCAGCCTCACTCAATCACACCATGGCCAATAATGTAATGGATATGAGATAACATATGGAAAAGGTGTACAAACGTAAAATCCCTATATAAGTGTCAGCTAGCATCATGGGTTATCTACTGCCAATATTTATCAAGCACCTATATGCTATGTATAGAGCACCATTGCCTGGCACATACTAAGTCCTTCATAAATGTTTGTTGTGTTGAATTGTCAGGGTGTGGTACCCAAGAGCTTTATCATTGTGATGTAGAAAGCAGTTCTCTGGCACTGGTTCTTGGAGAGTGCGCCATCTTTTGGGGGTAGGGAGAAGTTCATAGTATGGAACTTATCCTTGAAATCCATGAATATGCAAAAGACTCCACTAGGGCAGGAATAACACTGTGCTATAACCCTCAGTCCTCTCAAATAAAATAAATAAATAAAGATTGAGAAATTTTCTCCTCCTTAGATACATGTCAGCTGTAGTTTTGTGTGTTCAAGCTTTTTTTTGTTTTGCTTAGGGGGAAGAGGAAGAAGAATTTAGAAAGAAATCTATAGCATTTTTCACTGCCCAAGAGGACAGGACAAGACATGGAGCAGCAGTGAGAACCCTAGGCAGCCAAGGAGTAGCATGAGGATTTAGGCCCAGACAACTGGGGACAGCAAAAAAAAAAACGGCGGGGGGGGGGACAAGTAAGAAGATGCTGAAGGCAAATTGAATCCTTCCAGATTCTGCTGAGGTCCAGACTCTACAGTGACCTATATTTCCTCTCTAGATACTGTGTTCTAGTTCATTTAAAATTCAGTTCCTTGCTCTTCATTACCCCTCTTTTTATTCTCCTTGGCTGTCCTCTGAGTCCTTATAACCTTTTAATCTGTGGCCTTGCTCTCTAACCAGGAATCTGAGGGCTGGGTTTTAGTCCATAGACTCTAAAGCACTGTTTACTAATCTTGTATTCTTGGGAAACTTCAACTTCAAGCAATTCAAATAAGGGGTCTACAAAATCTATTTGAATATCAATGTTCTTCCCCTGCCCCTTATTTTTTACTGATTATACCAATTACTCAGTGTGACCCTCCTCATCCCCATTTATCTTGGGTCAATTCCATATTTTCAAAAACCTGCGATCAAATTTATGGATTCAAACCCCAAAGTCAATTTTAAAAAATAAAAATATTGAGTTTCGACTCCAGACCTACAAGCCATCATCTGTAAAGGCAATGTGATGTAGGGGAACAATAGCTAGCATTTATATAGCTTTTGCTCTGTGCCAGGAACTGTGCTAAGGACTTTCCAGTTATCTTCTTTGATCCCTGGGAGGGGATTATCTCCATTTTACAGATGGGGCAACAAGAGGTTAAGTGGATTACCCAGGGTCACTTAGCTAGTAAGTCTGAGGCCAGATTAGAGCTCAAGTCTTCCTGACTTCAAACCTAGAACTCTATTCTTTGTATCATCTGGCTGCCTGTGACTTGGAATCAGGAGGATTTGGATCAAAATCCCACAATTTATACATTAGTTGTCTTCTCCTGGGCAAATTATTTAACTTTATTCAGCCTCCATTTCCACATCCCTAAAATGGGGATAATCGTAGTTTCTGCTTCACTAAGTTATCATCTGAATCAAATGAGATGAAAATTTCTAAAACTTTTTCTAATTTTTTTTAATTAGAAAATTAATTTTCTAATTTTCTAAAACTTTTCTTATTTTTAAGTACTATAAAAAAATCTTAACTATAATTATTATCACCCAATGTAGCTTTCATAAGAATCACTCCCTCCAATTTTCTGAACAAGGAAGGCAAATGTATCCTTTTCCATCCATATTAAGATTACTCCTATCATGCAAGGGATAAGGAAGTTTAAGGGGCTTCAGGTAGGAAACGTTTTTTTATCCCAGCTTAACTATGCGGTAAGCTCTTCACTTGAGTATCAATAGTTCTAATGGACTGCTGGTTGGTGTTCTCCATCATTCAGCAGCTCTCATACAGGGCTGGTCAATATTCTCAAGTTCTCTCTGCTCTAATAATTCAGTTGTCTTGAGCCCAAGACCACAACTACTGGCACTCCTGACATTGTTCTCTTCCAACTAAGACCTCTTAATGTTCTGGTTTTATCAACTGCTCCCTCCCCCAGGGTGTTGATTGTTGTCCCCCAGTTCTCCTCTTCTCCACAAAGAGCTTGTGGCTTCTCTCCCTGGTAAAGCCAAGCCGTTGCTGAGTTCTCTCTAATCGTAACCCGTGGAGTGAGTTACACAGGTCTTTCAAGAACTAGTTCTTTTATGAACTTAATTAGCGCCCTGTGGAGTTGCCTTGGGAAACAAGTCTATGTAACACCAGTTAGTGTCATAATCTCATCAACTCTCTCTAAATTCCCTTCTTTTGTCCACTGAGGCAGGACCCATAGCTATATCCACTTTCCCTTGGCTTAAGATATCTTCCCAGGGAGTTGCAGTATAAACTGCCTTCCTCCAGGCTATGTCTAAACACAGCTAAAAATGGACCTTGGGGGCAACTCAAAATTCACTCCTGGATTACAAAGCACAAAAATGAAAATCAAATATCAAGACCAAACCCCGGTATCCCATAATTGTCCAAGGTAAACATGCAAACTAGCAATCTTTTATTATAGAGAACTGAAACTGCCAGGACAAGGTACTTAACTTAGCCATCCCAGGTTTGGATTGTAAATGGACTTCTTTCCCTATGCCCACCCTTCCTTCTTACCATACTATGTTGTTCAAATGCCAAATGTATGCTTGCCTAAAAGACTTTTTTATAGAGAACTCACACAAAGCAAGCAATCACATGGAGTCAGAAGAAGCAATACAAGGACACTCTCAAGGTCTCTCAGAAGAACTTTGAAATTGTGTGACATGGGAGACACTGATAAAGAATTGTCCAGCATTGTGTGCCCACATCAAAGAAAGTACTCAGCTCTTTAAGAGAAGATTAGCAGTAGTTCAAAAGAAACATGATATGCTCTCCTCCAAATATTCATGAAGACCATTTGTGTCTGACCTGTGGTAGAATGTTCCAAGCTCATATTGATTTGATTAGCCACAGTCAGATACACTGTACTTTGACCCCAACATAGTGATAACATTTTGGTCCTCTTCAAGAATAAAGGACAACCAACCAACCACACTACCTAGATCAAAGGTTTATGATTATGGACCCCATTGGTAGTTTGGTGAAGCCTTGCACTCTTTTTCAAAATGTGTTTAAATGTACAAAATAAAACACATACCCCATAGCATTATAGATGAAGTCAATTACATTGAAATATAGTTTTCAAAATATTTTTAAATTAATTTAATTTAATTAATTTAAAATTCACAGACCCCAGGCAAGAACCCTATCACAACCAAGCAAATTCAGCTACAAAATTATGTTTCCATTAAGTGATCAGAATTATGGCATATCATGGGGCGGCTAGGTGGTACAGTGAATAGAGCACCAGCCCTGCAGTCAGGAGGATCTGAGTTCAAATCCGGCCTTAGACACTTAACACTTACTAGCCATGTGACCTTGGGCAAGTCACTTAACCCAAATTGCCCTCCAAAAGGCAAAAAAAAAAAAATAAATTATGGCATATCAGAAGGGGAAGAGTCGTCTGTGGCCATATAGTCCAAATCGTACCTGAAGAATATCTTTTGCAACACACCCAGCCAATGGTCACCTGTACTTCCCTTGAATATGTCCAGATGAAGAAAAGGCCACTGTGTCTCAAGGAAGCCCATTCTACTTACAGACAATACTAATTTTTAAAAAGATTTTTTCTTAAGTGGGCCTAACTCTGTCAGTTGCATAATTTCTACCCATTGCTCCTAGTTCTTTTCCCTACAGTCAAACAAAATGAGTTTAATCCCTCTTTCCCATGATGGTGCTTAAAATATTTGGAATGCATCTATCATTTTCCAAAGATTTGTTCATTCATAGGTCATGATCTTCAACTTCATGCTAGTCACCCCCTTTAAATGATTTTGTCAATGTTCTTTTTGAAATGGAGTATCTGGCAGTGAATAAAGCACCGGTTCTGCTATCAGGAGTACATGAGTTCAAATTTGGTCTCAGACACTTAACACAAAACTAGCTATGTGACCTTGGGCAAGCCACTTAACCCCACTTGCCCTACCTTCTCCTCTCCAAAAACCAAAAAGAAAAAAAAAAGAATATATTTTAGCTGTGTGACCCTGGGCAAGTCATTAATCCACCCAGTGTTATAAAGACAACTTTCTAAGACTATAAGTTACAGAGAAGGGAGCATCTTTTGAGGCAATTTTCTGATCCAAGAGCTACCTATACAAATAAAATCATGGTCAAGTTCCTATCCCTAATTAAAATTACTTAGTATAAATGTTAATCATACAAACAAAATTCAAGCCAATTGGTTAGTATTCGACTTAAAAATTCAGATATCCAAACAGGGCTCTAGACAAATTTCTACAACTACAAATTGCAGAAAATGTACAGATTCACATTGGTAGGGTTGGTTTCCCATAAGTAGATCTCTATACCATTAAAATCACAGGTTCAATTATTATGCCAAAGACTATGGTTATCCTTATTCAGGGCAATATCTAGTCTATAGGTTATAAACCCAGGCCCTTTGAACTTTTTTTTAAATTGATAATTGCATTTCAATATAATTGGTTCCCTTTATAATCCTACGTATCTTATGAATTTACAAACAGTATTCTAAGAATGAGTTGATAAGCCAGACTGCCAAAGGGCCCATGGCAAAATAAAAATTAATTCCTGTTTCAGTCTGTCTATCCAACATGTTAGCTACCCCTTTCATCTTTATGGTATCTACAAAATAGATCCATTCCAGTAGAAGAGTATTTATATACTGGAAATGTCTTTCTACAAGATAGATCCATTCCAACTTTTTACAAAATAGATACATTCCAATAAAAGAATATTTATTTACTGGAAATGTCTTTCTGAAGTTGCCTAGTTTTCCTGCTAACTCACTTGTTTGCTTTGGTCTGTACCTGAAATCATCCATCATAAATTTCACTAGAATAAAACGACATTCACTTACAATCTTATGTAGGTAAGTTGCTTTAAGTCTTTTTAATGGTGAGGATTATTTTAAATCTTTTTCTGTTTTTTTTTTTTTCTGTAAACACTGGCCCTTTTAGGTGAACTCAAACAAACTGATCCAGGCCAGTTTGTGCCTAGAGGCAGAGGGCACTAAAGCAACAGCTTAGTTCCAGTTATTCTGGACTCAGAAGTCTTTGTAACATGTAGAATGTCCTTCTCCCAATATAAATTACTTTCTGGTGGTTCCAGTGGGAGAAACTGAATGTACAGGCAGTTGATAACTCTTCCCAGAAAGGGAGGACAAAGCCTGCTCTGTACTGTGCTTAGACATCCTCAGCAGGGTGAGGCTAGTATAGAAAGTGATGAAAACCCAAGATATTTCTGTTTTGTTTTGTGTGATACCTTAGATGAATCTAATACCTTAGGATACTAAGAGGCAGATCTGGGATTTGAACTCATATACTTTGGTTCCAAATTAAGACCAACAATCATATACTAAGAACATGCCAGAAAGAGACTGGTAGATTAAAAACAAACACTATATGAAATCCCCAAACGGGAAGTTGCTTTTTTTCTGTGCAGCTGGGTTATCTTGCCCAGAGGATCATCTAGAATGAGAACAAAGCCAAACACGGGTGTCCTTTATATACAGAAACCTTCTAAATTCTGACAAGATCTTACTTTGGAGGAGCCTGTTACATTGTGAAGGTCTTTAAATAGAGAAGCTAGACCTATGCTATCTATTTTCAAACAAGGTCTTTGGGCATGACAAAGGCTGCTTACTGCAATGGGAAGATGTTTCTTTTCCTGGAACAGGACTCCATAGGGGGGAAAACCCAGAAGGTTCAGAAATCATCTTAATGTGTCCATGTGTTTGATTGTAGCTGGCAATATAACTCTAAATTCCTCTATTTCTTCTCCTCAGTGACCCTGACTGTTGCCGGGGACTCTGAGATGCTAAAGAATTACACTATTTCCTTATTTCTTGGCAAATTATTCAGACACTACCAAAGGTTGGTTATAGATGAAATCCAATTCCTAAAAATATCTTTTGAGGATTGGGGGAGGGGATGAAGAGGAAAATAAAACATGGCAATTCATACTGTCATTTTTTTTTTTTGAAAAACTGAATAAAAGGCAAGGTCATTCTTTATTGAATGAGGTTCCTGCCTGAGGCAGGTATGGATTATTTTGTTTAGATTTGTAGAGTTCTTACACAGGAGGGATACTCAAGTATTGTTTACTGGACATTAGGGTTTCTGTCTTTAATGTAAAATGAATGTATACTTTTGGAATGCTGAGGGTGAATGGATGAACAAAAAAAAAGGGATTTTTATTAAGAAAAAAAACCTTACTTGCTTAATTGAAATTTTCTTCATTTTTCATCCAGATCATCTGGGTTCCATATAAAATGCAACCCCTTAACTAAACCAGGAAGTCTGGGAAATTTTGTAATCGTTTTACATTCCATATAACACTCCAGACCCCCACTCCATATTCTCCACCTCCAGGAAAAAGCTGGAAACAAAGAAAATTCCCATTGATTAGAAAATACCTAAACAATTTATGGTAAGGGACTATAAGGGAATATTATGCATTAAGAAATCAATGTGATAATTCTGAGAAGCATGGGAAGGCATGTAAACTGATGCATGAAGCTGAATCAGGAAATAATGTACCCAATGACTACATCAATGTAAATAGCTAAAACAAAAAACAAACAAACTTAATTGAATGCCAAGCTATTATCATGATGAGACTTGGTCCGGGAAAAGAAATGAGAAAATGTACTTCTCCCCCTTTGTCAAAATGGAGAACCACAGGCATTCCACTTTGCACAGACCCTGTTAGTCAAAGCTGATATTTGCTTAGTTTTGCTGAGTTACACTCCCTCTCTACCCCTACTCCCTTCCACCAAATTAACAACACCAAAAAAAAAAAAAAATAAACCAAATAAATTAAAAATAAATACAACAGTAATGATGGCAATTGCCCCCAAAACAATAGCAACAAAATCACTTCCACACTGAGAACATTTCCAAGAACATTCTATTATTCTAACTAGCCTATTTGAGCAGTATAGGGAATTTCCTCTACTTCCCCAGAATACGATCTGTCTATAAATTACTAGAAGAGCCCTCAAAGTGGACTTTGGTACATAAACAATATGAAACTTGTTCAGGATTCCAGATATTAAGTGACAAAATTTGGATTTGAATCCAAATCTTCCTAATGCCAAGAGGCAGCATGGATTGTGAATAGAAGCATTAAAACCCAAGTTCAATTTTTGCCTCATAGATAGATATAGATAGATGTATATGTATGTATATATATGCATATATACACATATGTGTGATCTTGGGCAAGTCAATTAATATCTCAGTGCTTGAGGAAACTCATAGGATTATTGATGGAGAAGTAAAAAGGACCTCAATCTACTGAGTCTTCATTTTACAGATGAGGAAATTGATGCCAAGTGAAGTGACTTGCTCCAGGTCACACAGGTCTTCATGGCTAGTGGGAATGCAAATAGCTGAGCCTAGATTAATTCACACTCCACAACATCAACTGTGTATTGGTATTCCTTGGCTATTTAAATCCTTCATTTTCACCATAAAGACAACACCACCAAAGCCACTATCATCAGTGTCCTTTGAACAGCATTTGATATGAGAGTCTAGTCATACTTTTGGTGGTCTGACATCAAACACATAACCATCAGTGATTCACTTAACCCGAAGTCTTATTTTCCATATCTGCAAAATTCAGGGAGAAAAAAATTCTATAGCCTCTATCTCCCAAAGTTCTTGTCAAGCTCAAATGACATGATGATAATATAGAATCTTAATAATAGAACACTTTAAAGGTATATATAAAGATCATTGATGACCTATTTCACAGAAACTCAGAGTGGGAATGGACATTAGAGGTCATCTAATCCAACCAGTAACTGACCAAGAATCTCTGTACATTTCAAGAAGTTGTCATCCAACACTGACATAAAGACTTCCAATTAAGTGTAACCCATCTGCTTCCTATAGGAACAAATACATTTTGGTGTTCTCTAGTTGTTGTGAAGATTCTTTCCTTACATCAGACCTCCATCTACAATTCTAACTTCTATCCATTGCTCCTAGTTCTGCCCTCTGCAGCCAAGCAGCATAAATCTAACCACTCTTTCAAATCACAGTCCTAAAACTAAAGACATCTATCCCCCAACACTGTACATTCCTACATTCTCTAATCAATCCTCGTTTATCATGACAGATAACCATACAGTGATCCTTAAGTATTGCTGGTGATAGTTTTTTTTTTCCTTGAAATTGGAGCATTCAGTTGTCCTCCTTAAATTACGTCATATGATCACAGAGTCTACAAGAACAATGGGGGAATATTCTGTGCTTCTGAAACAATTACACTAAATACTGCTTAATTCCAAAAAAATCAATTCTTCCCTGACATCTTTCCTCAAGGAAATGTGTCTAAAAGATGGAATACAGAAAGAAAATCCTTGTCTTGTCACAGTTGCTTAATTATAAATTTTATTTGTAGCAATGAAATTGTCCAGCTTGTTTTATTTTCATTGGCATATGGCACCTTGATGCCCCAAGAAAACTTCTTCTCTATCTTAAGTTTGTGGACTTTGAACTTCTCCCCCCAATGCAAATTCTGTCATTTCTGTAGAGCAAATGTCCAGGAACTTTTTGAAAAAATATTTTAATAAGTTAGAATTAATGGATTCCTTTATAATTCTGTGTATTTTATTTTGTTCATTAAAAACATTTTGAGAAGGGGGTTCATGGACTTCATCAGACTGATAAAGTGGTCCAGAACCTTAAAAAAAAAGTCAGGAACCTGTGATGGAAATTCGTGATTCAGGTGATGAGTTAGGGCAACGGTTCGGTCTTATGTCAATTAGTTGACCTCTCAAATAACCATTTGTATTGAGAAATCAACAATTTTCTTCAGTTTCTTTCACCTTAAGTATGCCACCCCCAAAACCAGTGTCTCCTTATATTTTAGTGATATTTAAAGAAAGTAGCTTCAGGATTTAGGCCGCTGCAAATGGCAGGGAAACTACCTTTTGAAATGTGTGACTTATTTTAAAATAAACAGAATTAACTTTTAGCTAACAGAGAACTATGGTTCTGGTAGCTGATTCACGCCCCCTTCTGGCTCATGCAATTGTTGCTCCGGAATGCAGTCCTGCAGATTTCAGGGAAACTTCAGCAGTCATGAAAATACAACTGTTTCTTCTGTCAGGTTATAATGAAGATAGAGAAAAATAAAAATAAAATAAAGGAAAACTGTATCCTGACCTAGGGAATGACATTTAAGAAGAAACTAACAGATGAAAGCTATGGGTCTTTTGCAAAAGCAGGGAAAATTACCAACAGTTGATTTGTATGCAGAGAATGACATCCGACTCAAAGGGGGAAGAGGATGGCCGTCCTTGAGGATTCAAATATCTATTTCCTTAAGGTGAACCTGGTATCAGTGAGAGCAGAGGTGTCTCTATGATTTGGTTTGATGACTGAAAAAATTAAGCAGAAACAGGACGCAAACCTTGCTTCAGAAGAGGCAGGGTTTAATTTAATTTATTACTCCCTTTCCTTTAGCAGAAATTCAATAATGCAGTATTCTTTCTGCATCCACATGGCAGATAAATGCTGCAATATTGAGATGGAAAATTCAGCATTATAGAGATGTTATCACTATATCACTTAACAGAACAGATATTACAGCAGAGTTTGCTGTAAAAAGACTGGCTGCTAAATGAATCAGTTCTCCATTGACTTGATTATGAAAATCAGAGAAGGGTTCTGTCAGAAATACTCTTGATCTCTGGCACTAATAACATTGTACTTAGACTAAAGTGTCTTTTTAAATGGATTTTAAAGGAAGTTTAATTCTCAATAATGCTCAAGACAATATAATAATTTTAATAGTTTAAAAATAATTCATGATTAACAATCAGCAATTTGTTTTTAAATTTAGGCTTCCCCATTTCTAAATTGTCTAATGGACAGACTCATTAGTGGTTGTTGGCATAGCCTCATGATCTCTGCCTGAGTGACCTAGGACAAGTCACCTTACCTCCCTGGGAAGCAGTTTTCTTATTGGTAGATTAGATTTGAAGACCTCAAGTCTCTTCCCGTCCTAAATCTATGATCTCATGGTATCCCATATTATATTAGTCAGGTGTTGGTGCTTAGTAATGACATATAGTAGAAGAACCTAGTGCTCTGCTGATGATAGTACCAAACTGATCCATCAATAAACAATTATAAAGTGCTCCTATGTGCCAGGCACCTTGCTTTGCAACCTGGATACAAAAAGAGGCAAATGAAAGTCCCTGCCCTCAAAGAGCTTACAATCTAACCAGGAGTAGGATGGTTTGTATAAGCTGAAGCATGGGATCTACTCCTCCTTTTCCCCCTTAAATTCTCAAAGTTTCTGTAGAGGAAAATGGATTATGAAGTGCAACTGATATATAATTCATTAAATCTGAGAAGTCTACTAGGTAGACTAGATGACCATTAGGTCTTTCCCAATGCAGAGATTCTGTGATTTTATTAATTCCTGAGGTTTGGTCATTTGAACAGTAGTAGAAAAAAAATAAAAATAAGGGAAGGGAGAGAATAAGATAATAAAGGAGAAAAAGGCATTTTTCTGATGTCTATGTATTCTTCCTTCCTATCAAAACTCCCTCATCAAGAGTTTTAGAGTTTCTAGATGCAGTAAATATCCTAAAGCCCATGCATATCTAAAGTATGATTTTTCCATTATTTCCTCATTGAGAAAATTAAGCATCTAGTCATGAACATGCTCACCTTTTCTTGTGCACATACAAACACAGAAAAGGATCTGTAATTTCCTCAGTTTACCTTAACTCCCTCCACCTACATAGATATCAGATTATCTCTGGCCTTTCTAGAGAAATTGTTGAGCTCTGATTGAAGCACTAAGAAGTTACATTAAGCAGCTCATAAGTGAACCCAAGTCTTCCCAAATCTAGTACTCAATCTGCTCTTCATCCTCCTCTCTCAACATACCTAGAACCACATCATTATGTTATACTGACTTTCTTTTTTAAATTAAATTTTATGTTTATTTTTAGTTTACATCATTCATTTCCACAAGATTTTGAGTTACAAATTTTCTCCCCATCTTTCACCTACCCACCACCCCAAAAACATCAATCCCACTGTATATCCCCTCCCCCAATCTGCTCTCTCCTATATCCTCCCCCATACCTCCTCTGACTTTCCAGTAGGGCAAGATGGATCTCTATACCCCAGTGCCTGTATATCTTATTTCCCAGTTGCATGAAAAAATTGTGTGTGTGTGTGTGTGTGTGTGTGTGTGTGTGTGTGTGTGTGTGTGTGTGTATATATATATAAATTTGATTTTAAAACTTTGAATTCCAGATTCTTTCCCTTCCTCCCTCGTCACCCACCCTTACTGTGAAGACAGGCAATTCAATATAGGTTGTACATGTGTAGCTATGCAAAACATTTCCATAGTGGATATATTGTGAAAGATTGACTATATTTCCCTCCATCCTATCCTGCCCCCCACTTATTCTATTCTCTACTTTGACCCTGTCCCTTTTCAAAAGTGTGTGCTTCTAACTTCCCTCCCCCCAACCTGCCCACCCCTCCATCATCCCCCCTCTCATCCCCTTCCCCCCTACTTTCCTGTAGGGTGAGATACCCTATTTAGTGTGTATGTCATTCCCTCCCTAAGCCAAATTCAATGAGAGTAAGGTTGACCCATTCCCTTTTGCCTTCCTGTTCTTCCCCTCCATTGTAATATTTTTCCCTTAACTCCTCTGTATATATATATGTGATAATTTACCCCATTCTGTCTCTCTCCATCTCCTCTCATTATATTCCTCTCTCAACTCTCAGTTTCACCTTTTAAGTATCATCCTTCCTATTCAATTGGTCCTGTGCCCTCTCTCTATGTATACCTGTACACATATATACATACACTCACATATGTATTCATATGCCCAAATACCCTCCTATATAGACATATAAATGTATGTATAAATATATATATACATTTATATTCCCTTAAACTATTCTTATACTAAGAAAAGTTTCATAAGTTACAATTATCATTTTTCCATGTAGGAATGTAAATAGTTCAACTTTGATAAGTTCCTTATGATTTCTTTCCCCTGTTTACCTTTTCATGCTTCTCTTGCTTCTTGTATCTCAATGCCAAATTTTATATTCAACTCTGGCTTTTTTTTTTTTCATCAAGAATGAATGAAAGTCCTCTATTTCACTGAATGACCATATTTTCCCCTGAAACATGCTGGGTAGGTGATTCTTGGTTTTAATCCCAGATTGTTTGACCTCTGGAATATCATATTCCAAGCCCTTTGATCCCTCAGTGTAGAAGCTTCCAGATCCTGTGTTATCCTGGTTGTGTTTCTACAATAATCAAGTTGTTTCTTCTACCTGCTTGTAATATTTTTTCCTTTATTTGGGAACTCCAGAATCTGGCTATAATATTCCTAGGAGTTTTCTTTTTGGGATCTTTTTCAGCAGGTGATCAGTGGATTCTTTCAACCTTTATTTTGCTCTCTTATTCTAGAACATCAGGGCAATTTTCCTTGAGAATTTCTTGAAGGATTATTTCTAGGTTCTTTTTTTGATCATGGCTTTCAGGTAGTCCAATAATTTTTAAATGATCTCTCCTGGATCATTTTCCAGGTCAGTAGTTTTTCCAATGAGATATTTCACATTGCCTTCTATTATGCTTTTTAAGGCATTCTTCTCCTCATTGGCTTTTTGAGCCTTTTTTGCCATTTGAGTTAGTCTATTTTTAAGGTGTTATTTTCTTCAGTCAGATTGTTGACTCTCTTTTCATGATTTTCTTGCATCATTCTCATTTCTCTTCCCAATTTTTCTCCACTTCTCTTATTTGGTCTTCAAAATTCTTTTTAAGCTACTATATGGCCTGTAACCAGTTCATATTTTTCTTGGAAGCTTTTGGTACAGTGTGAGTTCTCACTTTGTTGTCTTCCTCCTGTTCCATGCTTTGATCCTTTTTGTCCCCCAAAAAGGAATCCAAAGTTGGATTGCTGTGCTTGCTTTGCTTCTTTTGCTTGCTCATGTTGTCACTCAAATACTTAACTTTTGAGCTTTTTGCCACAGTAGAACTCTGCTGCCAGAGAGGGGAGCTTTGTCCCAAATTGCTGGGGTTTTTGCAGCTGCTAGAGCTATTAGTTGGCTGCCCTCTCTGAAACCTACACATGTTCTGGCTCACTGGTCACAGACCTCCACCCTAGACAGCAATCCAGATCCAAGCAGGTTAAAGCAAGAGAAATTACCCCTCAGGATGGTTGCTTGGTCCCCCTACAATCAGCAGGCCAGGAGCTCTGAAGCAGCCATGCAGCAGCAGCTGTCATACCTCAACTACTTCTCCTCCTGGGGGCAGAAGCCAGACCACACTCCTGGACCCCATGTTCCCACAAAGTCCACACTGACCTCTCACTTTGTCTTTGGTATTTATGGGTTGATAATTCTGGAAAGCACCACAGCTACTGATGATCTACTCTTCTGACATTCCTCTAGCCATGGCTCATCAGGTCACCCTGAGGCTAAAACTGTGGTCTCATGGCAGGCTGGGCTCTGCTTCCAGGGGGCTGCAATGGAACCTTCCTATTTGCCTGCCAGGCTGCATTCATCAGGAGATTTGATTCTCTCTGTCACTCTGTGTGTTGTGTAGCCCTAAAGTTTCTTTAGAACCATTTTATAGGTATTTGAGGTGGGGGGAACCCACAGAGTTTCCCTGCTCCTACACCACCATCTTGGCTCCACTGCCATAATGACTTTCTTATAGACAAAGTAGTTAGAATCCTCACTGGTGCAGCCATCTATAAACACAATATAATTCCCTGAGAGCAGACCATTCTTCTAGGAAACATTCAACCAATACTTATGAAGAACCTATGAGCCAGGAACTGGGGA
The DNA here is from genome assembly GCA_011680675.1 of Gymnobelideus leadbeateri. Lineage (NCBI taxonomy): Eukaryota > Metazoa > Chordata > Mammalia > Diprotodontia > Petauridae > Gymnobelideus > Gymnobelideus leadbeateri. The sequence continues at coordinate 41,639 of WOXC01010015.1, read as the reverse complement.
TATGAAGAGGAAAAATTACATGGCTCCTCCCTTCAAAGAGCGTTTGAGTTTACTGGAAAGATTGCTGAAATTGAGTTACCAAGGAAGGTTCTGCTGAATGAGAAATTATTGAGGACAAAAAGCTCAAGAGATTTCCTGGCATCACTGAACAAGTGATTAGGGCTCAGACAAGATGAAGAGAATGCACAATTTCTCAACTGCACCACGCTCAGTCCTTTGGATTGTCCCAGAAAAGACTTCACTGGTTTATCAGAGTAAAGCCTCAGGGATAAAGGAAAGAGGAATACCAGAAACCACTAGAAAAGAGTGGTTTCAAATTTAGATAGAAATAAGGACCATTAAACCATACATAAGGATTACTGTGGCCCACATATGGACCTAGAAAACAACATGTTAATATTATCTCTCTTCTGTTGTATTTTTATTTATTTTATTAAATATTTCCCAATTAAATTTTAATCTGGTTCTGGTACATTCAGGAGCACTGTGATGTTCAACACCTCTGCACTAAGAGAATCATAAATTCCCAAAGGAATTGCATATAGGAGTCAATTTCATATAGAGGAAACAGTACTGGATCTAGAGTCAGAAAATGTAGATTTGAATCACGTTTCCAATTCCTACTAGGGGTATTTGTCTTAAGCATGTCATTTAACCTACTTGGACCTCTGTTCCCTTCTTTATAAAAGAAAGGGGTGGGACTAGATGACTTTTGAGGTTCCTTTCAGAAATATGTGCTCTAGAGGTAGCTAGGTAGTGCAGTGAATAGAACACTAGCCCTGGAGTCTGGAGGACCTGAGTTCAAATCTGGCATCAGACACTTAACACTTACTAGGTGTGTGTGACCTTAGGCAAGTCACTTAACCCCAATTGCCCTGCCTTCCCCCATGCAAAAAAAAAATTTAAAAAGAAATATGTGATCTGCTTTACTAAAAAATTTTGCTTATATACAAACCTATAAAAAGGTAAAAAAAAAAAAAGTCAAGCTAATGCACTTGACTCATAGAAAACCCATAAAGCCCCTAGAAGAAATTATGGTATGAATTAAAAGGGAAATAGAGATTTGCTCTTATCTGCCATTGGGGAGAAGGGCTATGAATATCAATAAATCAACAAGGGACAAGTTAAAAAAAAAAAGAATTAAAAGGGAAAACAAACAAAAAAACACCTAACATAGAAAATATATATCCATATATTTTATGTCTTTATATATTTTATATATGTATCTATGTTTATATATTTATGTGCTATAAAATGTATATTTCATACATAATATTTTATAACATATCTACATATGTGACCATATATATGTGTGTATATATATATATATATTAATACGGTCAAAATTAGATTTTTGGTCAAATAACATAGCACAAATTCTTTGAGGAATTTGTGTAGTGTTAACCTGAACAATCTGTGACACAGAATTCTCACTTAGAGAACTGAAACTGGTTACCTTCCATAGATTGAATGAACTAGGTGACTTTCACCTTTATGTTGTATCAACACTGCCAGAAAGAGATGTCAGAATTCTATACTAAATCATAGTGACTTGGTTCTTGTTAGTCTCTCCTCCCCACTCCCTCTTTCCCCCAGCAAAGAAAATTTCTCATTACATAATATTTTAATGGACCAAGTGAATTTCACAATTGTTTAAGCCCTGAAGCATTAAAATAAGTCATTAAGTAAAGTGACCATTTGTGATATTTCCTCAAATTAACTCAGAGAAGACAGGAATTTGTACTTTGTTTGCCATATACTTCTTATTCATACATATGATCAGGAATGAGATAGATGTTTACATTCCCTTTGAGACTTTAAAACTGAATGTATAGTGGAAAACAGGGTTGGAGGTTTTTCCCCCCTCCAAAAAAATAACTTTCTTATGCATTCTCCTTCTAGTCATCCTTATTCCCATAAGTATTTCTGTTGACAAGATTCAGGTTTTTATTCTCCAGTGAGAGAACAGAGAAGAATACTATGAAACCTCAGTAGAGTAATACTGTAAATATTCAGTCCCCATGCATGAAGGCTTCCACAGTCCTGTGTGAAAGCCAGTTGTAAGCTCCCAGGAGCTACCTTCAGCCTGGAGACGAGAGTCCTTTAAGCATGACACCTCGTCTTCTCAATCACTGTCTGAGATAGGTATGCTCACCAAGCGAACAGTGATTGATCCGGGCTTAGAACTAAGACAACAAAATGCATATTGTGCCTGACACATAGAAGGTGCTTGTTGGAATCCTGAATGCGGGAAAACTTTTGAGCCTATTTTGATCATATGGTTAACAAAAAATGAAAGTTTCCTTCTTAGGCTCTTATTAAATATAATGATGGGCACTTACTTGGAAGGTCATGATAAATCTCAAAAAGTATTCCTTTAGAACTTAACAGAAGATGACTTCTGGTAGAGGCAGCTTGGTGTAGTGGGTAGAAGACCAGATTTTTAGGCCTTGGCAACAACCACATTTCATGGTACAATGGAAAGGATACTGATTCAAGAATCAAAGGACCTGAGTTCAAATTCTGATTCTACTACCTGTAAGGCTGATCACTTAATCTCCCGAGGCCTCATTTCTTCATCAATAAAATGAAAGGTTTGGACTAGATAACCTTCCAAGTCCCTTCCTATTCAAGGGATCTAGATCCCTGTGATCCTATGATAAGGAAATCTTGGCTCAGCCACTAAACTACCCATGTGCTATTTTAAATAGGTCACAACTTTTCTCACCTTATTCATCTGTAAAATCGGAGGGGCAGTTGTGTCATTAAGATCCCTTCCAGCTACAATTCTATGTTCCTAGGAACCTTAAACGACTTACATTTCTGATTAAAGATGACATTGACAAATTAGTGGCACAGTGGAATAGTAATTAGCAGAAGTATTCCACCAAGGAATAAAAGACAAGGAATGTGTGTTGGAATTAAGTGGAGTCACAGAAATAAGCCAGCACCCGTATAGGTGTTTGTTTTGTTTCTTTTGTTTTATTAGAGGCATGGTAGCAAACCAGAGAATTGATTTGCCTCTAGAAAGGCCATTCTCAATCTAAATATGTAACTGATCCCAGGATTCTTAACCTGAGGTTTGTGAAATTATTTTGAATATGTTGACAACTGTATTTCAATATAATTATTTTATGCCTTTAAAAAATCTGAAAAAAAGGATATATAAGGTTCTAGATTGTGGGAAAAGTCTATAACAGCAAGAAGATTAAGACTCTCTCAACTAGTCCAGCCTTATGTGGAATACCAAAAAACATCAAACGAGAACATTTTGAGATAGATCCCACTCACTCTGGAGTCAGCCATTGCACTTTTCAGATAGCTTTATTTGTTTAAAAGATTTTTGATAAAGTTTTTCCTTTCATCAAACCTAAAATTGCATCTCTGCAACTTCCAGTCAACACTCCTACTTCTATTTCCTAAGACACAGTAAATGAATCTAAAGCATCTTCCAGATCATAGCCCTGTTTATATGCACTCTTGAAAATGGTCATCGTGACCAATTCTCCCAAGGCTCTTCTTCCTAAGACCAAACATTTTGCAACTAATCCTCATGTAACCTGATTTTGAAGTGTGACAAGCAGCATGGAATAGCAGAATAACATTAGACTTGGAGCCAGACCACCTCAATCCAAATCCTCACCATATGTTATACCTTAGACCTTATATCATATGTTATATGTCATGTAAATTTGATCCACAATTTCTCCATTTGTAAAACAAGGACTAACTGGCATCTAAGGTCCCCTTCAGTTCTATGTGATCTTATATTTCTTCACTATTCTAATTGTCCTCATCTGGACCCTGTCCAGCTTATCTCAGTCCTTCTCAAAATATTATGTCCATCACTGAACAGAAATCTCTAGACATGATATGACAAATGTAGGGTATCAAGGGAGTATTACTAAACAAGGTCTAGATGCCATGCATCTAGCAGTACAAGGTAGCATTGAATTTTTTAACTGCCATGTTATATTGTCAACCAATATTGAGCTTACAAGGCCACTAAAACACTCAGATCTTTTCTGACTAAATTATCTAATCATATCTCCCTTAAGTTTGAACTTGTGAAGAAGATTTTTCTGAACCCAACTGTAAAACTTTACCTATATTCCTTTTATACTTCACTTTATTAGAATCAGCCTAACATTCTGCTTGGCCAAATCTTTTTGCATCCTGACTGCCACCCAAGGTGTTTGCTGTCCCTTGCAGTTTTGTCATCTAAAAAATATGGTAAGCAAACCATCTATCTATAGTTGTCACTGGTACATGTTAAATGTCAGATGCAGGGTTACACAGAGGTCCATGGGGCATTTCAACTGACACCTCCTTTTGCATTAACAATTTGAATCATAAATGACCTGTCTTTTGGTCTATCAGTTAGTTTCAAAGCCACCCAAATATATTATCTTGAAGCCCAGCAATAAAATATATATATAGTTTGAGGGCTATACAAAAGCAGGTGATGGGCAGGATTTCATCCTCAGGCCATAGTTTGAAGACCCTTGAACCTTTAGTCCATAATTCTCCACTTTTCCTTAAGAATAAAATGATAAACTTTGATAAATGCTTTTTGAAATTTCAGCAAACTGTATCTAGAGCATTCTCCTAACCTACTAGTCTTGTAACTTTGTCAAAAAAAAAAAGAAAAGAGGGTATTCTGGCATGACCTGTCCACCATGCCAATTCCTTCTTTGTAATTTGGCCTCTTGAGTGACCCGCCTGCCTAGAAGGTATTACTTTCTAGAATAGATAAGTTAGGGTTTTCCAGCCTTGTGAAGTTTCCAATATAAATAAATCAGTTTGCAATTTTTAATGTCATGAGAATGGAAGTAAAAGACAGTTTAGGCCCCCACCAGAATAATCATCATCACTACAGTGATTACTCACCTAATAAGATGAACACTTGCGAGAATAACTGCAGATAAGACACCAGTGAAAAAGAACAAATTGGATATTGTAATGTGTGGATTCAAGTACAAACTGCCACTTAGCAGCTGAGTGATTTGGAGTGATTTTTATCACCTCTGACCTTTAGTTTCTTCATCTTTAAAATGGGGAAATAGTAAGCATTTAATAAGCACTTACCATAACTTGCCAGGCACTGTACCAAGGAGTAGAGATACAAATACTATCTGCTCTCAGGGCGCTCACAGTCTAATGGGGGAAACAACATGCAAATGACTATGTATAAACCAAATATAGACAGGAAAAAAAATGGAGATGCTCTCATAGGAAAGACAGCATGATCAAGGAGGACTGGACAAGGCTTTTGGCAGAAGAGAGGACTTCAGTTAAGTCTTGGAGGAAACCAGAGAAACCAGGAGGAGATGAGAAGGAGGAGAATTCCGGGCTTGTGGATAGCAAGAGAAAGTGCACAGAGCCCAGCATAAAATGGTGAAAATTAAATATGCAAAATTCTTTATATGTAGAATGAGACTGGTATGTGAGGATAATATATGTAGAATTAAACTATATGAGACTTGTTTTTACTTGGCTATGCACGGTCATTACAAAGGCTTTGCTTTTCATTTTTTCTCCCCCATCCTAGGTGCAGGAGGGATATGGCAGGGAGGGGGGGAAATACATTTTCATTTTAAAATAATAATGAAAAAAAGCTTTAGAAAATGCTATATAAATGTGTTATTATAAAAATGTCATTGTTAAATATCTAGTCAGCATCTGGAACTGAATCAATGGGTAACTAACTTTAAATATTGTAAAATAATCATGATTACTGACCTATAAAACTTCACATTCTAAGAAGAAGCTTCAAAAATTTTATTATCCTCTTACCCAGATATTTGCTCCCATTATCTCTCCTTGTTTCCTTAAATTTTTATAATTTTTTAACAACCTAAGACAGGGTCCTTGGATACCCACAGGAAAACTTGATCCCAAATTGTACCTCACTCTATTTCTGAGGCTCGTTCAGTTCACACTTGATACCAGAAATGTTAGGCCATTTTGGCATACAACCAGTCCAAAGCAGTGCATGGGAGTTCAGCTTGGTCCCATGTGACCCTTAGTGTTGAAAATCCCAGTTGGATTCCAGAGACCACTCCAGGGCAAACCCAGCATTATAACTTGCTCTTTAAAGCCTGGATGTCCTCTAGGACAATTTTGTCCAAAACTGGGCCAGAATTAAACTATTCGGTTCTGTATACAAAAAGCCTTTTCTCCTATATTCCAAGGCTTTGATAAACTCAAGTGGATTTTTATATCATCTTGAGAATAGATCTTAATTCCTAAGTGAAAATACAAATGAATATTATTTTACTTCCTAGAAGATTTTATCACAAGTTCCCAACTCCATTTTACCTCTGTTTCCATTGTTCTCTCTCCTATCCCCTCCAAGTTCCCCAAGAGTTGCTGAATAAAAGCTAACATCTATAAGCAATATGACCATAGCAATAGTGACCCCAGAAGCAGATTTGAAGATGAGAATTCTTTGTTGTGCCAATACATTTCAGAATAGTGTCAATCATCTTCAAAATAAGGACTAAGTCAAACCAATAGTAATCACACTCAACAAATAGCTTTGTCTTTATTAATGGACTTATTGAATGACACCCCAAATTCACCCTGGAGTTAACTGAGCATGAAATCTTAGAATATGATGTACCTATATGATATGGGGGAAAGAAAGACCCCTTTGTACTGAAGACTAGGACTCAGTCATCCATAGAGAAGGCAAATTTGACCTACCCAAAGCAAAATATTCACAATTCATGCTGTGCTCATTTAAACATGGATTTGGCCTTGTACTTCAAAAGTGTTCTGAAACTAGCAGAAAGAAATTTCCCTACTTGCAAATAATAAATTGAACAGAATTATTGATTACCAATTCAACATTAACTACCTACAGACTTTAATGGATTTTTTTAATATTTTGGACTCAAGGGCCAGAACACAAATATAGAATAAAGAAACAAAAACATATCATAAACTTAAATACAAAGAAAGAAAAAAAGCATGTCATGCGCATAGCTGAACATAAGAGAGGATTCAAATATGTAACAATAAATTTTCATTTCAAGAAAGCCTGTGATACACATTGTGTTGAGAATTGTCCATCTTTGCTTCTTTATTGGTTCTTATTTAGAACTACAACTAGGAAAGCACAGCCCAAAGGACTGAAGTTTAGAAGGTTCTGACAGTACTTGTACATCTTTAACAAATAGAAAACAGTGAAACTTAGCACCTAATTAGGGAAGACGCAAGGAGATAAAGAGTTGCTTATTAACTTGCTCTGACTTACGCCACTCCATCTTGAAACCAACCTCTACTTCAATATGAAATAAACAGTCGCATACAGCTGTTTTCTGTTTCTGTTTGTCTTTCCAAATCTCCACCTTATTCTAGCCATAGAACAAAACAAGCTCTCCTTGATCATCTCTCATTGAGATCAACAACAGATTAATACTCCTCTCTACCTCACCTTCAAGGTTAGCAGAAGTCCTGGATGGACTGCTCTCCATTTTCCCTTGCTTCTTAGATTGGTAGGAAATTGTTTGTATTCAGCCTTACCAAGGAAAGCTGTCAATCAATGGATTTTTCACTCCTGTGGCTTATAGTACATCTTTTTAAACGGATTGGTGCCCTGAATTTGTGTACTGTAGGCCTTTTGCCACAACATTAAAAGAAGAGTCAAAATAGGAAACTAACAAACAGCTGACTTCTTCCCTGTACAGAATGACTACCACCAAATTAAGTAGCTCCCAGCCCCACCCCTCTCTGTCCTTCTCCAACTTGTCTCATGTCTCTCCCTCCCCTCTGAGTGACAGAATTGCTTGTTCTTTCTCTACTGATCTTTCAAGCTAGTCTGATGACTATGGGACACAAGGTCAAAGGAGGAAGTACTTTGAATCCCAAATAAACAAAGGAGAACCATGAATAGCTTTTTAAAATGACTGTTTTCACCTCTGTAAATAGTAAACACTCAGTATTAGATGTTCTCAGCAAAATAGTTCCTATTCTCTATGTAAATAAGTTTATTCTGATAATATTATTTTTAATGACACATTAAATATTGGCATGAAGGCACATTTCCTATTGGGTCACAGCTACAGAAGCACAGGTTTTATGGGCCATATGTAAACATCTGCCTGTCATAGACAAAGTGCGCATATACTTAAAAGCCCATATGGGCTCATACTGGCCACTGACAACCATTTAGAGCTATTCAGAGAACAGGCAGTCTCTAATTTATAAACAACCAACTTAGAAATGAGTCACAGAAAAGAAAAAGAGCTACTGTGCATACTGCACCCAGACATGGGAGACAATTTAAGGCCTTTGGAGAAACTCTGAGTTTAGAGGTGAAAGAAGAAAAAAGTTATGATAGTCAGAAACATCCTAGTGAAGCAGACTCTTAAGAAAAGCTGAACTACAATCATGACGGCTGCCGAAATAAAAAAAAAATCTTCCTACATGTTTCCTCTATTTTTTTTCCTCTCGACTCTAACACTTTGAAATTCTATCAGTTGTAGCTTCATTTAAGGCAACAAGAGGATCTTTTTAAAAATGCAATGCTTCCAGAAGGATAAAGGGATTATTAGCCATTCACTCATTAGTATGAATTACTTTAATCAAATTACTTTAAACAACTAGCTCAAGGCAGCTGCACTGGTGTAGGAGGAAAATTTTGATGGGAGGAAAAGGAAGACGATTCCTATGCTTACAGTGATGCTTTGAATGATGAAGAGGGTGAAATTAATAATCTCCTTGATCACTTTGACCACTGCTTCCTCCCAGAACCTCTTTTCATCCAAGATGCTCTTCTCTATCAGTTCCCTGACCTTTCCTTCTTCCATCATCCTCAAGGATCCACATTCCCTAAGTTTAGTTCTGAGACCTTTTCTATCTTTAGCCTCACTCTCTTAATGATCCTATTCACTCCCTTGGGTTCAATGTGTCACGTGTACATAGCTATTGCCAAATCTTTGTTTCCTAATATTCATCCTGAACTCTTATCCCACACTCCCAAATATACTGGATATCTCTACCTATATAATGTCAGCATCTCATTATATTTTCCCCAAAACCTGTCTCGAATTCAAAGCTTTTCTATTTATTTTAAAAGCATTCCCACTTTCCTAGTCATACAGAATGTGACCTAATAGCTATCTTTGAGTCTTATTTCTCCCTCACCCTTGTTATCCAATTATTTATAGGAATATAACTTATAATTATGGTATAACTATGGTACATATAATTATCTATAGCAAGATTTAAACCATGGCCTATTAATCCGGCCTCTGATATCTTTTATATCTGCCTTCTGTTTTGGTAATCATTTTCATGGCATTCTCACCTCTTGTCCCCACAATTGAAATAGCCTCCTAGATATAAGAAGACCCTAACTCCAACCCTTCTTTGTGGAGGTATAGCACTTTGGGGTCAGATCACTGCATATGTACAAAATTCTTTGATGTGTTGACAAGTTTTGCTGAACTGTTTTTCTTCCAAGTACAGAGGGTGAGGGATATATTTGGAAATCAAAGTGATACAAAAATAATAACTAGTAATACTTTTTTTTGGAGTGGAGAGGTTAGGCCATTGGGGTTAAATGACTTGCCCAAGGTCACACAGCTAGTACATGTCAAGTGTCTGAGACTAGATTTGAACTCAGGTCCTCCTGACTCTAGGGCTGGTGGTAATACATTTTTTTAAAATAAAAAATTTGAAATTGTTCTTTCCACTAATTCCCGCCTTCCTCAGTGGCCAAAATGACATTCCCACAGCACAGGTCCACCTCTGGTCAAAAATCTCCCTATTGTTTTTAGGATAAGATACAAACTACTTAGTTTGACATTAGAGACCCTACACAAGTTATTTCTAACCTATTTTTTCAATCTGATTTCCTTTTACTCTTTCAAGGGAGCCAGCATGGTACAGTAGAAAGAAGGCTTAATTAACTTGAACTTATATATCCAGGTTCACCTCCTAGTTTTGTTATCTACTGCTTATATGACAGGCCAGTTACTTTAGCCCCTTTGACCCTCAATGTACTAATATGTAAAGTAAGGGGCTTGGACTCAATGACTTCTAAGGTCCCTTTGAAATGTAGATCTCTGATCCTATGTATTTCACGTTTTAGTGAAACTGAATTATCTCCCCTCCGAAATTCCCAATTTTCTCCTCTGTTCATCGGTAAAGGACATTCCCAAAAACTCCCCTCCTAAATACTAGTAGCCCCTCATTTCTGCTTCTCTAACCCCTCCAAATACCAGCTTAGGAGCAAAATCTTCTGTGAAACTTTCACTAATGCCCTAGCTAATATTTTTCCCCTTTCTGCATCAATCTCATCTTTTCCCCTTTCACTCTCTACCATGCATATTTTAGCATGCTTTTACATATCTGCAAATATATTGTTATATGTCATATCTCCAAGAAGAATTTAAACTCCATGGCCATAGAAATTGTTTCATTTTTGTCTTTTATACCCACAACCTAGAAAAACATCTTACTTATGGGAAGTGGTTAGTAAATGCTTGTTGAAGTTACATAAAGTCATATTTATCAACACCTAGAACTGTTCCCTTTGAAGCATTTTCCAAAACCTGTCCCCCATCCCTATCCCAGTTTTGACCAGATAGTTAATGATTCCTTCACGGCTCTAGTCTGGCCCTTAGAATTCATCTCTCTTATAAATCCTAGCTTGAGTGACCTGACATGGCCTTTATCTATCCTCTCTACTGTGCCTTAGACTATGCTCTCTCCTCCCCTTCTCCCAGAACAGGATAGTTCTCTTCCTTAGATCTTGTGACTTGCTCCTAATTACATGCACGCCATGATCTGGCTGCAGATAATTCTGAAGCATGGAGCCCTGTGAAAGGCAGGGAAGGCTTGAGTGGTTTACAAAAGGGAGGAAAAGATACTGCAAGAGGGAAATTCTTAGCTTGTGGGGTGTAGGAAGGAAAGAAGAGAAACCTTAGTCAAGTAGTCAGGCTTAATTCTGCCTAGTCTTACTCATATATCACAAGTATGAATGCCTCAGGTCTTTTTTATTTTAGAAGCAGTTTGTAGGACCATATACTATTTCATTGCTCTTAATCTATGGTTTCAAGCAGTTGGGTCTGATAGCAACACAATTGACCCCAATTTACTGGATCCTGGGGAAGGCTCAGACTGCACATAAATTCTAAAGAGATAGAATTTCCCAAGTCAAGCCTCTCTGGTTAGATACCCATGGGTTATGGCTACTATAATGGCCCACTTCATTTGTGTTGGAGTCAATCCCCCCGCCCCCAGTTTTTCCTCATTTCTGAAATCTCCTAATTCTAATGAAGTAACAGGAACCCAAGCAGTGGAGAAACATGCTTGTGCTTGTCCTCTGTTCTGCCATTTTATATCCTTTAATTCATCATCTACAATCCTGGGGACTGCACTTCTGCATTGCTTTCTTAGTGTCTTTTTTCTTAGCTAAATTTGATGCCATTGTAGTCAGAGTCAAAAGTATTATAATATATTAGAAAAAGTCACATAAATTTTCCTTTTTCAAAGCAAAAGTGGCCTCATATCCAGGATATATTGATTTAATTATTAGAATTTGTAAAACTGGGAGCCATTTCCCTAGAGAAAAAAAGGTCAAAGAATATGAATAGGCAGTTTTCAATGGAAAAAAAGTTTAACAACAATTATATGAAAAATGCTTTCAAATACTAATAAATCAGAAACATTCAAAGGAAAGCAACTTTGATGTTCCACTTCATACCTATCAGAACAGTAAAAATGAGAAGGAAGGAAGGAGGGAGGGAGGGAGGGAAGGAAGGAAGGGAAATGAAAGGAGAGATGGAAGTAAGAAAGAAAAAGAAAGAGAGAGAGAAAGGAAGGAAGGAAGGAAAGAAGGAAGGGAGGGAGGAAGAGAGATGGAAGGAGAGACAGAAGGAAGAAAGAATGAAAGAAAGAAAAAGAAAGAAGGAAAGAAAGAAAGAAAGAAAGAAAGAAAGAAAGAAAGAAAGAAAGAAAGAAAGAAAGAAAGAAAGAAAGAAAGAAGGAAGGAAGGAAAGAAAAAGGAAAGAAAAAGGAAAGGAAGGAAGAAAAGAAGGAAGAAAATAACAAATATTGGAGGAGCTGTGGGAAAGCAGGTATACTATATATACACTATCAATGGAGCTGTGAATTGATCCAGGTGTTCTAGAAAGCAATCTGGAACAATGCCCCCAAAAGTTCCCAAAATCTGACCCAGCAATACCTGTATTAGTCCAAGATGCCAAAGAAATCAAAAATAAAAGTCTCATATGCACAAAATCATTTATAGCAATGCTTTTTGTAGTAGCAAAGAAATTGGAAACAAAGTAGATGTGATCCATTGAGCAATAACTAAACACATTGTGTTATATGAAAGTAATGGCAGATAATTGTGATTTGGGAAACAATGAATATGAAGAAAGTAGATATGCTTGAGAAGAAAGACAGAAACTGATGCAAAGTGAAGTGAGTAGAATTAGAAAAGCAATATACTCAGTCATTACAAAAATGCAAAAGATAAAAATAGCAAAATCACAAAAATTGGACCCCACAAAACTATAATGACCAAAGTTTGTCCCAAAGAAAAGATATAAGATACCTCCCCCCGCTTTTTACAAAACTAAATGAGAATGGGTAATACTGTATATAGAATCCCCCTTTTTGATATATGAATTTTGATGAACTTTCCCCCTCCTCTTTTGTTCTTTGTTGTAAGGGATGGCTCTGCAGGAGGGGAAGAGAATAGTGATACAATGAGAAATGTGGATGAGGTAAAAAAAAAAAAAATAGAGAAAAGAAATCCTCCCAGAGTTGTCCAGAGATTAAGAGCAGACTAAGAAAACAAAGAAAAAGTGAAGAAAGAAATTAAAGCTATTTTCTTGATAATTTAGCCTAATATTGGTTTTTGCCTGAAAAACACAGACAATTAAATAGCAAGGGGTAGGGGAAGTTTAATCATTTGGAAAATTGCTTCAGTTTTCTACTTATTTTGTCCCAAATTGTCTGTATATTTCAAGAGAAAAATTCACTAGAAGTAAGACTAAGATGCAGAGTTCATTTCCTGCCTTCTTTCTAACCCACCAGACCAGATCCAGATATATTCACTATGTGGTATATTCAAATAATTATTTACATTGTACATGATTTTTACCTACATATAAGAAGACTGGACTTGGAATATATATTACCCTATAACAAGAAATATAGACAACGGGTATATGTCCAGTTATTTTTACCTCCCATTCATAAAACCAAATATCACCAAAAAAAAAAAATGAAGCCCTAAAATTATGCACTCTACCCACTGACATCCACCAAAGGTTAGGGAAGTTTCAGACTTTGTTCATTATGATGAAATATACCTTTTGTTCTGAAAGCCTATTTGTTACACTAGCTTGTGTCCTTCAAATTACAATGAGAAATCTGTGCTCTCAAATAATAAACCAAAACACTGAAGAGGAATCCTATAATACAATTTTATCATCATCTTCGGAACCTTATAATTCCATAACATACTGTGTAAATCAAAAATTAATAGGAAAGGATGTCATCAGTTATGTAAAAATAATTTTAATTAGACATATAAATCAAGGTAACAAGCATTTACTAAGCACCTACTATGAGCCCTGCACTTGTGATATAAAACGAGGTCAAAAAACAGTATTTGTTCTCAAGGAACTTACAGTGTCGTGGAGGAGATAACATACAAACAATTACATACAAATAAGTCAGTAGTAGAGTAATTATAAAATACAAATAATGGTTTCTATGTTTTGCATTCATTGGAAATCTAGATTCAGACATCACTAAATAAATCAGCAAGAAGCTATGAGCTCGGTGGCACAGTGAATAGAGAGCACTGACCTTGGAGTCAGGAAGACCTGAGTTCAAATCTAGACTCAGACATTTGACACTTGCTAGCTGTGTGACCTTGGGCAAGTCACTTAACCCCAAATGCCCTGCCTTCTGCCCTTCCAAAAAAGACCAAAAAAAAAAGAAAAATCTATGAGCTGCTCCTGTCTCTGTAAGTCTCTAAGTTGCAAAGAAATCACTAATCTGCATTGGTAAAGAAACTTTCCTCACTTGGCCTTTTCCTGTATGATGAAATGACAGATGCAGCCCCATCTCTATCCCAATGTGTCAGCATCTATCCTGGATGCTAGGTATAAAAATATGGACATGTAGGTGAATGCCAACAGGGAAAGTTTAAAAACAATTCTCTGAACTCTATCTTGTCTTTGTTGTCTCCAAACAAAAGCTACCACTTTTTACTGCTTACCTTTTAAAAGGAATGACCTTACACAAGGAAAGTGGCTACAAGGTTTACTTCTGAAGTTATCAAGCTCACTGGGACTGTGCGATTTATTCAGACTTAACATTTTAGACCTTTAGAGTATAAAAGGGTTTCAAAATTTCTGTCGCGGACCCACAACCTCAGAGATAGGCAAGCCCAAGAAAAGAGACAAGGGCTTTGAAAAGGTTTCCAAGGAAATAGCTGATGCTAACTTTTTGACCCAATATTGTTACTACCCAGCCCTCTGCTACCTACTGGTCCTTAAGAACACCTGTGGTTTCCAGTATAGACAAGTGCATAATACTTCCTTCAGGAATACACAACATATTAGAAGGCAAACACTAACAAGAAAGGAAACCTAGGTACACAGACTCACCAGAACTACACTACTTTGCCACAGAGAAGTCTCGCCCATCTCCCTAGGCTTAATGCTTTAAAATTTTAGTTTTCCAGTCACAATACAAGAACCAGCAAACATCACCACCCCCTTAGCAGAAAACCCCTGTTTTTATTAGGTACTTAAGGTGTGGCTGATGTACTGTTAAGACTATTGGCAGCAGTTGATACCTTTTTTCTCTTATAGATCAATAGTTCTGCCATCCTGCATGTGGTAACAAGAAACCTGTTGTCTTTCACAGCCTGTTTAACATTCTCTACATAAGGTCCCTAGATTTTATTACCCTGAAAATTAAAATGTCAACTAAGTTTTCAATATTTCAATGAAAAGGTGAATTAAACATGTATTGGGCTGTGTTCCACTACACAGTGAATAATAATAATTAATAACAACTATCATTTTTGTAGAGTTTTAAAGTTTTCAGAGGGATTTCCAAATACCTCATTTGAACCCTGGAAAATAAATCTTATAATTATCCCCATTTTACACATGGGGAAACCGAGGCAGAGGGCACATTTAAATTACTTGCCCAGAGCTGCACAGTTAGGAAACATCTCAGGCTAGAATTGAACTCAAGACTTCCTACCTCTGGGCAGCTAGGTTCACAGTGGATAGAGTGTGCTCTCCTCAGGAGTAGTAGTAGCATTAGCAGTAGCAGTAGTAACTCCTCACATATATATGGTGCTTTAAAATTTATGAAACACTTTAAATATATTTGATCCTCACAACAGCCCTGTGAGGTAGATAGGTGAATTATTATTAATTTTACAGGGAAACTGATGACCATAGATATTAAATGATTTGCCTATGGTCACACATTCATAAGTAATCAGTAAATATCTGGAAAGAATTTGGACCCAGATCTCCTGATGCTCTCATCAAATGGCATTGAGTCAACACATCATAAGGGCAGCTGCGTGATACGGTAGATAGACTACCATGCCTGGAGTCAGTAACACACAAGTTCAAATCCAACCTTAGAAACTTACTGACCCTGGCCAAGTCATTTAACCCTGTTTGCCTCAGCTACTCACCTGTAAACTGAGCTGTAGAAGGAAATGGCAAACTGCTCCAGTATCTTTGCCAAGAAAACCCCAAATAGGGTCATGAGGAGTCAGATATGAGTGGCCAACAACAAAACCCACTATAACTTCCTGCTTCTAGGTTCAGTGCTTCAACTGTGCCACCTGGAATAAAGAGAGCATCTGCAGGCCAGCTCTCAAGATACTGCTGACCTCTGCTTCTATTCTATTTCTTTAGCCTGGGATCAAAGAGCAAAGAGGGGATGGAAAAATATCCATCTGTCCTGTTAGGGTTTATGCATTGTTGCTTAGAAGTAGGAGGTTAGCCCAGATGGCAGTCCTTTCCTAAGGGCCTTTCCTAGTTCTATGATTTCATGGTTTGTTTTACATAGGATTTTGTTATGTCATGATAAAAATCCTAATGACATGTATTTTATATTTAAATAACCACCACGGTCCTGAGTTTCATTTACTCCTAACTTTCCAATATCTATTAGACCAGAATTATAAAAGCTTGGTAAGATAGAACCAGTATTTACTATGATTGCTCCCACCATGGGTTAGCCTAGTTTTTCTCTAAAAAGCAACAAATTTGTCCCCAGAACTTGAATGGTCCAAGGACTAAAGGCTTAAGCAGTTTCTCCGTTCACAGTTTCCTTGTAGCCTTAGGCCATGTGATAAGGTTTCTTTTTCATTTAAGGGATTAAAAAGACCCATTGCAAGTGGCATCAGGGCCTTTCAGACTTTGTGCATATCCAATACCATGGAAGTCATTATACCTTATTCTGCTGATCAGACAGTTTCTTATGAAGGCAAGGAAGGCCTTATTGTTTCCCAAAATCTTGCCAGACTAACAAGGTTATGTACCTGAGTCTAGCCCACTGCCATCATTTGATTCCAATTCACAGATCAAACGTCTGCAGAACTTTGTTCTTTCTGCTCTCCTCAGGTTCTTCCGTAAGGAATCTTACTAATCCAGAAATATCTGTTGGCTGAAAGTGTCACTTAAGGTTAATTCCTATGCTAGCTTGAGAAACAGCACTAATTTGCTTTGACTTTTAGTGTCTTCCTTCAGGAAATCACCTTGAGCATTAGACAGCAGATGCCTGTTGGCGACCCTGGTTTTAGATTTACCCGACATATGTTAGGGCTGCTCTTTTTAAGACCCATCAACTCTACATTTCTCTAGCATTCCAAATGTGTCTATTTTACATCACATCAATAAAGATCCTTCACATAAGATGAAAATGTGACTTCAGGTCATTTTGCTATGTTAACTGAAGAAAAGGAGAATTCTGAAACTTTATTTCAAAGTCCATATCATAACAAAGGTCTAAACCATATTTAGAAAGAAGCCTAAATTAGCTCCATGAAGGCATTTCCCCCAAGCCTGTTTATCACATCTCTCCCCTCTAAAATTTCTTGTTGCATTTTTTTGGCCCTCCCATTTGTATTTACCAAGTCTTCTCCTGTTTGACAATTTTTGAATATAAGCTTTGAGGCATGGATTAACAACCTTTAATTCTTGCTCCTGGGGAAGCTAAGCCTGGTGGGTTGCTTGAGCTCATGAGTTTTGAGCTAAAACTGTATATTGTCTGGGACCAATATGGTGAGCCTCTAGGCTGTCTCAGGAGGAGCAGATTAGCCCAGGTTAGAAATAAAGCAGGTCAAAGCTTCTTTGCCAATCAGTAGTAGTATCTGGCCTATGACTGGCCACTGTATGTTCAGCCAGGGCAAAATAGGGTGACCATGTCTCAAAGAAAAATAATCTCTTGAAAATGGACCTTTTTGGGGCGGCTAGGTGGTGCAGTGAGTAGAGCGCCGGCCCTGGAGTCAGAAGGACCTGAGTTTGGATCCGGCCTCAGACACTTAACACACACAAAAACAAAAACCTAGCCATGTGACCTTGGGCAAGTTACTTAACCCCAACTGCCCTCCAAAAAGCAAAAAAAAAAAAAAATGGACCTTTTTCATTTTTCTTGATGTCCCCATCACTGAACACATAAGTGGGTGTTTAATAATTTGTGGTTAAATTCAACCAAAGCCAATTGCTGTGAGGTATTAAGAACAAAATTCTTACTCAGCATGTCTCCTTTATACGTGGTAAATTACTTAAAAGTTTTAAACATTTTTTTTAAGTCTGGTTTCTTTAGTATTGAGAGCTCCTATTATGGAGACTCCTCCTACTGATACAGATCAGCTCCTAATCTCTAATTTATAGACTGAGAAGTGCCTGGACCACTAAGAGGTTAAGTGACTTGACCAAGGTCATACTGGCAATATATATAAGAGTCAGGACTTGAATTCCCCCAGGATTTTTCTGATCCCAAGGCTGTCCTTCTCTTTCTTATATCATATCACCTCTCATTTTTACATGATGGTTAGATTTATATAAATTTATTTATGAAACTATACAATTTTAGAACTGGAAAGCACCTTATAAATCACTTAGTCTGACAACCTTCTTTTAAACATGAAGAAACTGATACCCAAAGAAGGAAAGTATCTTCAAGGTTGTACAACATTATGACCTTCTTTAACTATTCCTATCCTTATCACAAATAACAAACAAACAAAACCCTTAAAAGCCAGGCTAATATAACAACCATTCATTATGTGTTTTATGTATTTATACTAGCCCCTTATGTATACCTACCTGAGTTACCCAGAACTAAAATTTTACTAGTGCGAAGAGATTCTCTTTCAAAACAAATTTTGATCAATCCTTTGCATATAATAAAGTGTTCGGTAACACCTTGTTACACACTCAATCCCAAATGTAAAAGGAAAGCTCACGTGGGAGTCACTAAGCACAATTTCTGAAAGTTTCAATATTGGTTTCATTTTTTTAATCATTTTTAAAATTGTTTCAGATCTCATTCCTGATAATGTCCTCTATTCAGATTATACACATACACACACACACACACACACACACACACATCATTGGTTGAAAGAACATGAAGTGTTTAGATTAGAGAAAAGAAAATTTAAGGCAGGACATAATCTATCTGAAAATATTTGAGAGATCATCATGTAGATGAGAGAAAAACAGGTTCTGCTTAGCACCAGAGGACAGACCTAAGATCAATAAATAAAAATAGAAAAGCATATGATCAAAGAATCACACATCTGGAACTTGTCGAATAGTAGGATACTCTCCTGTTCCAAATGAAAAAAGTGAGGCTCACTTACTTCCCCAGAGACCAGATTACCTGAAAATGCTAAAGGAGTCTAGGGTTAATGCTGCTTTGAAGGTGGGGAAGCCATGGCAAAGGCTGCATTAGTTGTCTAACACATAAAGGATGGGATATTTCAATGGTATCTGAGATAATATTGCTATGTTTAAAAATATATTATCTTGTTACCTCAGGGGTGCAGGATGGAGAGGAACAAAAGGATTGATAAATAAGGTTTATCAGGCACTTACAGCAGGAAAATAACCACACACAAAAAAGAGCATAAGAATAATAAACTATCAAGTGATAAGAAATGTACTATTTTCACTTTATTTTTTTATCTTGTATTTTTTTCTGTTTGTTTCTTCTTTTTAACATGATTAATATGGAAATATGTTTCATAAGATTGCACATATAAAACCTACACCAAATTGCTTACTCTTTTAGGAAGAGGAGAAGGTAGAGGAGGGAGGGAGGGAGAAAAAGTTGGAACTCAAAATTTTGTAAAAATGAATGCTAAAAATTGTCTTTACTTGTTACTGGAAAAAATGAAATACTCAAAAATAAAATTTCAAAAGTTCAAAAAAAGAGTTACAGTATCCAGAAGATGAAATGAGGAACAAACTGAGGAACCAACAAATACCACAGTCATATTACTAGTTCAAAAGAAAAGCCCTCTCCCTCCTGACCCACATAGTGACTAGGGAACTATGCAAAACTGTGTTAATATATGCCAATAATATTATGAGAGAAAACACCATTATTGGTGGGATACCAAGGGACTATGTGGGAGGGAGAGGCAAAGAAAGATCAATGCCTGTAAGCATCACTAGGATGACAGGAGAGGGAGGTATAGCACGGTGAATTTGAAATGCTCTAGTATCTTTGCCAAGAAAATTCCAAATGTGGTCACAAAAAGTCATACATGATTGAAACCACTCAACAACAGCAACTCAAAAGGGAAGGGATATGGAGCTCTGATTACACAAGTTTTGGTTTTTTGTTTGTTTGTTTCATTTTGTTTTGTTTTTCCATACAGATGCTAGCCAGAGAGTTATGTGGGGTTGATAAAATATTTAGATAAATGAACGTTTCCTCTAAATTATCCCCTACCTGAGAATGCCATGGTAGAAGAAAAGATTGGGGATCATAAGATCACAGACAAGCTAGAAAGAACCTCACAGGTCATCTATTGTAATCTCTTATACTTTAGGAGGGGTTAGGCTCAGAGGTATAAAGTGATTTACCCAGGATCATAAGTAGCAGATTCATGATTTAAACCTAGGTCCACTAACTTTAGTGTTCCTTTCACTGGACCTGAGTGCAAGAAAAGGGCTTCACTGACTGCTCCTTTTCTGGGAGCTGACTGTGTAAGTCAGATTTGGAGAAAACCTGTGCAGACTTGGTCAGTGGCTAGAACCTCTGTTGCAAAAATCCTTGAGAAAAAGGTTTAATAGGAGATGACAATGTTCAAATGATAAAGTTCAAAGTTTCAAACAGGGAAAGGGAAGAACCGCAATCTACTTTGAAATGGTTAAAATGAGAATAAATTCTTGCCCTTGGGAAAAGGAGGTTGTGCCCATTGGAACCGAGTATAGGGGCAAGATAAAGTTTATTTGCTTAACATTACCACATTTATCATGTGGCTAGTTAGAGAAAGAGATGTTTCCGCCTAGGTCGTCTGATTGGCTCTGTGCATGGCTCAACAGAAACATTCACAGATAATTTAAAAGGCAGAATAGTTGAATGAAGAAGGGGAGTTTTGTTTAAGATAGGAGTTGTACAGATAGATGGGTAAAGATAGAATATACAGAGCATTTATCAAGTGTTTTTATCTTGTGCCAAGTACTATGATAAGCCCTGGGGATATAATTACAAGCAAAAAAAAAAAATTCCCTACCTTCAAAAAGCTTATATTCTAATTAGTAAAGACAAGACATAAGATGGAGTTGAACATAGGGCAACTTAGGGATTGCTACAAGAGGAACAAAGTTGAGGACAGAGGTTGCAATGCATCACACATCCAATGGTGAATATCAATTATTTGAAAATCAAGAATTACCAGAAGAAAATGGGGACATAGGAGAAACAAACTCATTTGGATAATGAGCAAGCCTCACATAACTGGTACTGTTTATCCCCTCCCCTCCCCCAGCTTTTAGTCAAAGATATTACTATTGTTGTTGTTACAGCTTATCCTTCATGTTCTAAGAGAACCAATCACATCACAAGTAATGTCTTGATTTGGGCATGAATTGGATTTAAGTAAGGTTTAACTGCACAAAGTCATTCAGTCTTATTCTTTCCTCCAGAGCCATTGAAGTCTAGTGGAAGGACAAAAATCAGGATACCTGGCTATGGCCCAGGATGCAGTGGATGACCTTGGCTTTTTCCATGTCTCATCAAGCTCTAAGTGCTCTACAGTGCCTGCTTCAGCCACCTTCATGGCCATTGGAACAAATTGTTCTTGTCTGCCCATTCTGTCAAGTAAAGTCTTATGTGCTTAGGGTAGACATCTCCCTAAATCACCAGATTTGAAGTCAATCAGTTACCTTCAAGCTGGTTTAATCCAGTCTGTCAAAACGGTTTATCCAGGTGTGGCTGCTGCTCATGCTACAGTTTCTTGTAGCCACAGATGAGAGTTGAGTGAATCAGGTGGATATCAAAGAGGGATGAGCAGCTCTGAAAAGAATTTGGCAAGCCCTCACACCAAAGCTGCTAATCCTCCTGGACACTCCATACATCCCAGCTAAAGATATAGATATGTGTGTATGTACATATGCATATAATATGTATATGTATATAACATATATATTAGAGAAAGAGGGAGAGAAATCTCAAGATATATAGGTTCAATAAAACACGTAGATAAATTCAAGTTTTCTTCATGTTACTTTATAGTCCTAAATAGTTGTATGGAATGGTTGAACAACAATATCTTGATTTACTAAGTGGAAGCCTGTGGAAATCTTGGAATAGGAAATCACCTGTGATTTCATTGGTTATAGGGACTTCCCAAATCCTTATAAACTCACTCTACCAATGAATCTCAGTACCATCATCCAATTCATACTCTTAGAATTACTGAAAGCACTGAGGTTAATGAAGTCACTTAAAAAGGGTCATACAACTAATATAATGGTGAAGATTGGACTTGATGCAGATCATCCTGGTTCAGAAAGCCAATTCTCTAACCACTATATATTCTGTTTCTCAATTGGCATATTGTGAAAACTGTGGCCCTGGAAACCTGCCAAGTACTCAGCTGTTCATTATTGTAATTTCATTAGCTAACATGGTTTACTGCTTTTTTTGGAGTTTGGGATTTTGGAAGAGTGGGATTTTGACAGGATTTTTGTTCTTACAATGTCTGTTTCTGTTTCTTTGTAATCCTTTTTTTTGACGGGCACAAGACAAACTGGCCCACTTTGGTTGGCTATTATTATATTCGATAGTTTTAGGGGGAAATATACTCTGGATACAAATAGAAGGACTTTGGGCAAAAGTGTTTCCTGATAGGACTACATTGCTTCCCACCTCTAGGGTAATTATAGATATATTGGAAATTGCTGTATTGTTGAAACCATCACAAATGACTAGAGATACCTGAAATAATAACCTTTCTACCATGTGTACCATGCAAGCATGCCTTCAATATTACAGTTTGATAACTCCACAGTTGGGGTGGCTAGGTGGCGCAGTGAGTAGAGCGCCAGCCCTGGAGTCAGAAGGACCTGAGTTCAGATCCGGCCTCAGACATTTAACCCACACAAACAAAAACCTAGCCATGTGACCTTGGGCAAGTTACTTAACCCCAATTGCCCTAAAAGGGGCGGCTAGGTGGCACAGTGAGTAAGAGCGCCGGCCTCGGAGTTGGGATGACCCGAGATCAAATCCGGCCTCAGAAAATGAGCACCCACACATAAATAATGACTAGCTGTGTAACCTTGAGCAAGTCAACCCCAATTGCTTTAAAAAAAAAAAAACTCCACAGTGGTAGTCCATGAACTTTCACAAAATAAGAGGAAGATTTCCCTAATGGAACCCCCAACTTGACTCTCCCCTGACAGTAATTTGGCAAATTGAGAAGCAATCAAAAATAATCAATAAAAGGGCTAGATTTGGAGTCAGGAAGACCTTAATTTAAATTCTGCCTCAGACATATACTAGCTGAGTGACCCTTTACTTTACTCAGCCTCAATTTTGTCACCTGTTAAGTGGGAATAATAAGTTCTTAGCTTCTAGGGTCCTGAGGATAAAATGAGATGTTATATGTAAAGATCTTTTGTAAACCTTAAAAGCAGTGTATAAATGTTAGCTATTATCATGATTATTGGGCCAAAAGGGCCCAATACTATCTTTCTCATTTCTTGTAATTCTTTACACTCTTGCTGTAGTTGATAAAATGTGGTGGGTTGGCAGTGGGAGGGGGGAAGGGAGCAGGAATGACAGTATTATAGTGTCTAAAGGATTAAACTGGTGCAGGCAGCCTGCCTGAGTAGAGGCCGTTTCAAGCAAAGAATCCTTCAATATTTGCAGTAACCTTATAGACTTAAAAAAAAGACTATTACTGTAATAAATTTCACATCCATGCATGACAGTAAAAGGTTTGAAGATCACCATACATAGTTCACCTCAAGGTATTTGTGAATTCTCTCATAATTTCATCACCTATCATGGGCTGCAATTCTCTCCTAAAACTTTTTGCCCCATCCTCTGTCATCTAAATGTCATTCTTCTTAATAAAGGATGCAGAAGAAAAATAGACATTTTAAGTTATTTTTTTCTTTTTCTTCTGCTATTTGATATGATTATCTCATTTCTAATGAAATAATCATTTTTAACATTCTAATTTATTATTTATTTTTGCATTCTTTTCTTTTTAGCTAATTTTTTTCAAGATGTGGAACTATATTGCTTTGTTCTTCTAACCTTCCTTCACACACTCACACACACACACACACACAAACAGACACCATTGCCATCACCATCACCATATAACTAAAATAACCCTTTTTTACTGCCCTTGCTTCCCTACTCTGGACATTAAAAAAAAACTACATAGATTATGAGTCCCCTTTACATCCCCTTTACATCTTTAGATAAACCCTTCTTTTTTTCTTCAGTGGAATTATTTTTCTCTGAGTCTTTAAAATGTCATCTTTCATTTCAATCCTTTTTGGGACAATTTCATTCTAACCATCTTTTATCCAGAATCTTTTGAAACCCATGCTTCCCAAATATGTAGTACCTATCAGGTTATCCCTGTTTTTTTAATTTCCTCCTCTATCAAAAATTCTTCCCCCAAATACCCATCATTTCTGCCTATTAGCACCCATGATTAGTGGATCATAATACTGATATGTATTGGTTTCCCAGATTAGAAAGAGAGAGAATATGTTCATGTAAGCCTCAAATGGAGCGGTTAGAGGGAAAGGGCCATGGCTTGAAAAGATTGGTAATATGTGGGACCCACCAGTCAGTAGCAATAATGGTGGCACCAAAATTATAAATGAGAATAGAGGATGCTAAGCTCAAATTTCACCCATCTCAGTGTCTTCTGCAAAACCATCTCTGTTTTCAGGCTTTCCAGATCTTGTAATCTATCTTTCTGTATCTAAGATTTACATTTTTTGCTAATGACAATTCAATTTGTGATCTTTAAACATGTCCTTTAAAAAATCTACAGGATCACATTAAAAAGTGTTTACAGAATAGGGTTCTGAAGAGGACATTTCATTTTGTACTTTAGGAAAAAAAAGAAAAAGTCCTAGTGTCAACAACCCAGACTTCTGGGAGTCCTTCCTTTCATTGTAAACATATTCTTCTATCTGTAACTTGAGGTGATATCTTTAGTTCTGATCCCCATATAGAGAATCAGCGGCAAGATTAAGCAATTGAAATGATTGAGAGAAGAAACCAAAAGCATTGAGACCTATAGGAAAAGGTCCTTTTCTCAAACTACTAGGTTCCTCTTCCAAGTCACAAACCATTCTGCTCCATTGCCTTTTGTTACTATCCCTGCAACACACATGTGTGTGCATGCACATCCCCACCCCTACTCATACACCCCCCCCCAACACACACAGACATGTCTCTGTCTATATACTCGATTAATCTAAGCATGAGTAACTTCTTGAGTTTGTATGCTAAGGTGACTACCTAAATGTTTCCCAAAGATAAAGGAAACATGAGAGAATTTCCTTGAATAATTACCCTCTCTATGCTGATGATTTTCAAATGTATCTTTCCTTCCCTAATCTCTCTGCTGTTCTCCAAACCTTGCATTTCCAAGTGATTTTCAGATATCTTGAACTGGATGTCCAGGAGACATTTTAAACTCAATATGTCCAAAACAGAACTCATTAACTTTCCCTCTAAATGCTCCTCCCACCACCTTCCCTATTACTGTAAAGGGCAATACACACGTTTACAATCTAAGAAATATCCTGGGCTCCTTGCTATCTATTATTCCCCCATACCCAACTTGTTGCCAAGGCCAACTGATTTCACTTTTTCATCATCTCTTATACATGCCTCTTCTCTCCTCTGATGTTGCCATTACTCTAATATAGGCCCTCATCACCTTATACCCAGATTGTTGCAATAGCCTGCTAGTGGGTCTGCCTGCATCAAATTTCTCTGACTCTAATCCATTCTTCATTCAGTCACTTAAAGTGATTTTCTTAAAACATAGGTGTGATCATGTCATCTCTTCCTACTCAATAAACTCCAGTGGCTTCCTATTGCCTCCAGGAACAAATACAAAATGCTCTGTCTGGCATTGTTATGACAGGCAAAATCCTTCATAACCTAGACCCCTCCTACCTTTCTAGTCTTCTTATACCTTATTTCCCACCTGTACTCTTCAATTCAGTGACACTGACCTCTTGGCTGTTCAACTAATAAGTCATCTCATCTCTTGACTCCCAACATTTTCTTTGTCTGTCCCCCATGCCCACAATTTTACCCCTTCTCTGCTCTGACTCCAGACCTCCCTGACTTCCTTTAAGTCCCAGCTCAAATCCTGCCTTCTATAGGAAGCCTTCCCCAACCCCTCTTAATTCCAGTGCCTTCCCTCTTTCATTTATTTTCTATTTATGGTGTATATAGCTTGTTTTGTATATATTTGTTTGCATTAGATTGTGAAGTCCTTGAGTGCTGAGACTCCCTTTTGCCAATATACATCTTCCATTATAATAAGGTCAGTCTTTTCAATCAAGTATTTTTAAGCACCTACTATGTGCCAAAAATGTCATGTCGAGCAGAAGGAGGGAACACAGAGTATCCTATAGGAGCTTGCCCTGCCCATCCTGTGCACTGCAGTACAGCCCCAAGAGCAGGTGTGGACTGTAGCCCAGAACCAAACACAGTAGTAGCAGAGGCAGCGGTAGAGGAGGAGCAGGGTGATGCAAGACAAGACCTATATGGGCAATACTGCCAGCATGTCCCTGGTGACCAAAGTGTTAGTCTCCCAGTCACAACTTCAGAAACTTGGCCTAAAGATGTTGTACTTTATCAGTAGCTGAAAGGAGAACAAATTTTGCTTTCTGATAATGCTTCTTCTCTTGCCATTTAGGCCTTTTTGCAAATGTGTGAAAGTGGATTGTAGTGGTTTGTAGAGCATAATGCTGAATATGTCTCCATCTGGTATAAAGTACCTTTTGTTCATGTGGGAAATCAAGTGGGATCAGAAGTAGATCCAATAGTCCAATTCGTAAAAGTCAAGGGCCATTCTCTTAGTGATGGGTTAGATGAAGTACAAACAGCAGAAATGAAAGCCTACATGGAATTAGCCAATAATATGCTGTTGACAGTAGAGTTGTACCTTCACTGGTGTGACGAAGCAATGGTAGTGGACAACATTCACTCTCAGCATAGATTTCCTTATCCTTGGCCTCTGAATCACATCTTGGAGTATCAAAAACAATGGGAAGTCAAACACAAAGTGAAAGCCATTGTTTGGGGTAACAAGACTGGATCAGATCAAAGACTAGGAACACAATCTTATTTCTTCAAAAAGCAATCAACTGAACATGAAGTCCTGATGTTTGGCTATCTCTTCACAATCCTTACCACTTAGTTGACCAATGAAGAACTCTGTGAAAAGGTGAAAAATTATCACAATTTCTTTGCTTTCTGTAAAAGAATTGAACAGAACTAGTTTGAAGAAAATGGGATTCATTTCCCTCAGGTTGGCATAGAGAGACTTGTTGAATTGACCACTTCAAGGAAAAGTCTAACTCTTAAATTAGGTTCAACTTTGTGTTTATAATAGTATCAAAATTTTACAAATGAACACAACTTTTAGAAACCTCCAGTTGTTTAACAGAACTTTTATGTGTATTTTGTAACCAATGAACACACTAAACAATTTTGAATTACTCTATTGTATTCCAGATTACATGTTTGTTTCCTTGAAACATGTATGCACATAAAAATAAAGCTATTACAGTTATACAAATCCCCCCCCCACACACACACACACAATTGCTCTCAGTTTCTTCATGTGAACTGAAAAAGTGCTTTCAGTTCTTCCTACGGCAAAGACAGAAGACAAGACACAGAGGGTGATCTTCCTTAGTTAGATGGTAAAATTCGCCATGGTGGGGGAGGAGGAAAGTGGTCATTTCAGGACTGAATATATATACACTTAGAAAATTTGTCTATTTACAAGATGTTTAAATCATATGCTAGTTTAATATTTTAAAAAGTAATTCTTCTCCAAAATCAGTTGCATGAAAAGGGATACTTCAGAAAATAATTAAAGTTCATTTGATCAAAGTCCATTATTTAGCTCTACTTTGTGACACACATCAGAGGACTTTAGATTTAGAGCTAGAAAAGACCTCATATTTTGTTAACAATTTTTCCCCTTAAAATGATTTATCATAAAAGTAGTAACATCATTATAAGAGACCATTAAGTATATGCAACCTAGAGAATAATCATGGCAGTGGCTAAAACTTTGTTTGTTTTTATTCTGGTCTTTTATATTTTTCCATTTTGTTTTTGCTTTATGTTTTAGCTTCCCCTCAAAAAAAAAAAATAAACAAAACACTGGAAAGGATTAGGTGGCAACAGTTTTCTTTCCCCGCCCTGGGAAACATTTTTCTTATTGATGAGAAATTTTACCATATAAATATTTTCAGAAAGTTCTATTTTTACTACGTACTCTAGATATGTACTTTGGCTCCCTCTTTGCTTTATTCCTCACTTTGTCCTTCCCAGGCTCCCCCAAAGCCACACACTTTGAAATCTTTATTTAGTCTCTAATACCATTTCATTTAGTCTTTTCTGTCTTCTTTAGCATTCTTTATTTTTAAGTTTCTCACCCTGTTACTTTGGTTTATGCTGACTTTTCTTTAAAATCTATTTTGTCCTAATTCTTTTTTATGTAATCTTTCTTCTGTAAGGATTTTTTTTGCATTTCATCATGTTATGAATTTGATAATCTTATATCCTCTGTATATACTTTCATGCTTCTGACATTCTTTCTGGATCATTCAGTACGTGGAATCTCGGGCTGGGGGGGGGGGGCGGTTCTTGATTTTTTGGTAGATGGAAAGGCACCAATACTAGCCCAAGATATATATTTTATCATTATCATTACAATTTGTTCTCTTCTTTCTCTTAAGATAAAGGACTTTCAGAGACCATGACTGTTTATTTGCAATGCCAAGCAAAGGCAACTTCCAAACTTTCAAAATACCAGCATAGCCACTCTCCATTTTATTCAGTGACAAATTAAGAACAGAGGAAATTAAAATACAGCATAATTCAAAATACAGCATTCCCCAA
Organism: Gymnobelideus leadbeateri; assembly: GCA_011680675.1. NCBI lineage: Eukaryota > Metazoa > Chordata > Mammalia > Diprotodontia > Petauridae > Gymnobelideus > Gymnobelideus leadbeateri. Next base: position 12,971 of record WOXC01010015.1, on the reverse strand, counting down.
GTGAATAATTTCCAAGTACTACTCCATCCCTGGGCAGTACATTCATTTAGTCAATCCCAAAGCCCCTCTTCTCAAATGGAGATTAGTTTCCAATCATAAACAAAGTACATTCATTTGGTCAGTCACAGAGCACAAAAAAGTCAAAAATTTCCCACCCCTGGATCACAACTGAATTACAATTATCATCATTAGTTACCACCAAGCACCTTCTCAAAAGGGGCAGTAGAGAGTGCAAAACTCATCTACCCCTGAGTTACAACAAGGTTAAGATATCATCACAGCATTTAATACCCAAAGAGAGGTCTTTTCTTCATCTTGACCAGAGGCAAGTTCTCAGCAATCTTTGTTCCTGGGGAGACAAAGCTTAACAAGGCCACAAGATACATTGCCAGTATCCTCATTAATTCATTCTCTGCCTGCAGAACAGTTTTAGGACTCCTGAAAACATTGGCAAGACCCTCTTCCAGGATTTCTGTAAACATACAATAAGAAAATCCTTCTTCAGGACTTCTGAACCAACAGCAAGGTTCCAGGACCTCTGCAACAACAGCACTGTCCTTCACCAGTGGATGCAATTCACTCTCTGTCTGCAGAACAGTCTCTGGACCCCTGAACCACCAGCAAGGTTCCAGGACCTCTGCAACAACAGCACTGTCCTTTGCCAGTGGATGAATCTGGCAAAATAACATCAAAACAAAAGTACCAGCATCACAACCATGTCTCCTCAGTCCTTGGCAGCTCCAGGTGGCAGCTCTCAAAAGTCCTGGGCAGTTCAAATTGGCCCTCAGCAATCCTCTCTCTCTCTCTGCCTCCACAATGCTGCTTCCAAAAATTCTTCTGCCTCTCTTCCTTTGCTTGTGCCTCTCCAAATCCACAGCACCAGCTCCTCCCAGTTCAGCCGTTCCTTTTCACTTCAACAAGTTCCTCCCACAAGTGGGATTCACAAGCTCTGGGTTTTAACACTCAAACTGGAAACCAAGCCAATACAGGGGAATCTTTAAATTCCATTATCATTACATTATTCTAAGCTGAGGTTTCTCCCCTTATTTAAGACGTTTTATTTTTGGATCAATTTAGGCCTTGTTGCTGTCCTCTGTCAAGGTGAATCAGTATCAAGGCAAAATGTATTAGAAAATGGAAACCTTGACATCCCATTATGGTGATTTGGTTTCCTGCCTTTATCTTTTAAATTGGAGCATTTAAAGCCGAGTCACTGTAGCTAAAAATTATCACTGAAAAGTTAGCGCTGCTTGTTCCCATTCTGCTTGCTGACAAAAAAAAAAAAAAAGCTAGATGTGTGTTTGGCTGTTGTTGCTGGGGTTTTTTTCCTCCCTGCCAAATGTTTGAAGTTACTCTGAACACTCTAAATGTAGCATATTGCCCTATTTTGTGAGTTTTAATGTGCAATTTTACAGAGTGGCTCATTAGGACACTGAATACAACAACGAGGAAAAGAATTATTGCAGTAAAGAGATACTACACACACAATATTAATATACTTTATATGAATGAAATAATACTTGCAAAGAACTTAGCACAGTGCCTGGCACACAGTAGATGCTTAAAAATCACCTTCTTTCCTCCCTCCCAAATTCCAAACTAACAATTTCCTAACTTTTTAACTTCTTTCTTTCTTAACTTCATCCCCCCCTCCCATTTTCCCTAATACAAATTATTTCTTTGAAACATTTTTTCTCTAAAAGTCTTGTCTGGTGGCTTTATGATTGCTTTAAACTTTTGGACAAGCAGATTTTTATTTCTATATTTTAGGTCATGACTTTCAAGTTGAGCATGACCTTAGGAATGATCAACTTAACTCCTTCATTTTGTAGATGAGGAAACTGCAGTCCAGAGAGATTAAATGACTTATCTAAGGTCATCTAGTAGTAATAAACAAAGTCAAATTATTAGTTAATATTCCTTTAGATAGCCTAAATTTGGGAAAATAGATGGAAATGTTCTATATCTATATCAGTTCATTTATGAATTTTTATTCCTGATAATGTTGATTGACTGATGGTTAATTAAATATTTCTTAGGATGGTAGGCACCTACAATATGTTGAAAATAGTTAATAAATGACTGGTTATTTAAATTTCTTATTTATTCAATACTAGAATAAAGCTTACGAGTAGAATGTTGCCATTTTAAAATATTTATAATTGCATAGTATTTTAAAAGTAACAGGTGAGTACATATCTGGTTGGTTTATGTTTTGACTTCTCTGACTTTTCATATACATGTTTGTTATTATGGATTGTAAATTGTTACATGGATTCTCAAATAAAAGGAAAATGTTAATAATATTTAGAATTATATAAACGATACATCCATTCTGTTTAAATTCCTGAGTGTTTGGATCATTCTTTATGTAGGTTTTGTGTTAAATTAATATTTGACCCCGTATACTCAGTCATTTTGTCTGGAGCCCTGTGCATATAATTTCTTGTCCTGTTAAAGGTGATAATTAGAGGGGCAGCTAGGTGGCGCAGTGAGTAGAGTGTCGGCCCTGGAGTCAGAAGGACCTGAGTTCGGATCCGACCTCAGACACTTAACACCACAAACAAAAACCTAGCCCTGTAACCTTGGGCAAGTTACTTAACCCCAATTGCCCTCCAAAAACAAACAAAAAAAAATTTATAACATAAAGGTGATAATTAGAGCTGTAATATATTGAATGAAAATCTTTATGTTTCAGTCTAGGGTGCCTTGCTTTTATGTAATTTCACTTATTTTCCTTCTAAATGTGTTCTTTGCTCTTTTTTTCCCTTTTTCCTATAATTAAGTAGCTTTAGTGACAAACAGAATCAAAAAGTCTATTCTGTTAGTGGAGAATTTTCCAAAGAGCTGTGTGACTTTGAATTAATACCATTTACCTATGCCAGATCTCCATATCTATAAATTATGGTTAATATTTGTGACCTAATATTTTCCCAAGAGGGTTTTGTTTTTTGGGTTTTTGTTTTGTTTTGTTTAAGAATGATGCTTGAAATTGCCATCACTTCCTTGGGGAGGATTAGTATCCTTAAAAGTCATATTAATAGTCTTTTCTGAGAGCATATTTATATCTACTGCCCAGATCTTGATCATGTGTACAAATATCAATATTAAAAATAAAAATAGCAGTATATGAGCTTTTGAAAAATCTGTAATGAGCAAATGATATTGTTAAATATCTGCTTTTTATTTGAGCATTAGGTGTTTTTTTTTACATAAAAATAAATGATTAAGAATAAAATGCCATGGGGTGGCTAGGTGGTGCAATAAATAGAGCACTGGCCCTGGAGTCACACAAAACTAGCTGTGTGACTTCGCGCAAGTCACTTAACCCCAATTGCCCTATCTTCCCCCCTCCTAAAAGCAAAAAAAGAAAGAAAGAAAAGAATAAAATGCCTTTTACATGATCCCTGAAAAAAAAAAAAAGAATGCCATAGTCTTTCCAACTTCCACATTTTCACCCACCTGTTTCCCTTCACTTGTAATGCCTTCCCTTCTTTCCTCCAAATATTTAAATCCTAATCATTTTTCAGTAGCACAGCTCAAATTCCATTTCTCCATAAAGCCTCCTCCCAAAACTCAATCATATATTTCTTGCTGCCTTCTCTAAGCTCCAATTACACCGTCAGTAATATGCAGTTTATCCCTTAATTAAAATCATACATATATTCAGTATTGAAAGACAACATGGCAGTGGATAAAAGGATGGCTTTGGAGTCAGGAAGACCTAGGTTCAAATTCTACATCTATTTGACCCAGAGTAAATCAGTTAATCTCTGTGTGTCTCTGGCATCTCCCAAGGATTTGTATACCAAATCACAGACAGGTTGTAATATAATAGAATGGGAGACTCAATCTAACAAAAATCACAAATCCTTCCTCTATTTACATGTGTATTAAAGAATAAAAGAAGGGATATAAAACAAGAGATATTCACAAACATAAAAACAAAGATCCAGAGTAGAATTTTTTAGGGAAATTATATGTCTACATGTGTATGTATATATGTGTTTATATGTATATTTATATTGTTTTTATATTATGCTAAAATAGTGTGTATGTATGTGTGTGTATATATATATATGCAGAGAGAGAGAAATATACACACTTATTTGTAGCCTTGGGGCATAGCAGGGAACAATATAAAACACAAAAGGAAGCAAAGAAAAGAAAAACAGTTCTCAACATAATAGGTAGTATTTGTCATATAGGCTTTCTTGAAATGAAAATGTACCATTACATATTTTGAATCCTCTCATGTTCTGCTATGCACATGACATGCTTTTTTTTCTTCCTTTTGGTTTAAGCTCCAAATTTTAATTTCTGATATTTTTTCATTTCTCTATTCTGTATTTGTGTCCTGGTGTTTGAGTCTAAAATAATTTTTTTTAAAGCATAAAAGAGCTAATAATAGGTGACAAGCATAGTCTTCACCCTGGTTTTTCTATTTTTCAATAGTTTGACCTGAATGAGAAACCATTCTCTGGTTGTCTCTTGCTGGTTTTATGTTTCACTTCCAGATTCTCAGGATTAAAGTCATAACCTTCTCAATGCAGCATCCCATGTTCTCTTTGTCTAAATAGGAGGCATGGAGTAGCTAGCTACATCTGCATAGAGGAGACATTCAGTAAATACTTGCTGGATTCTTGAAGGGATGAGAGAGTTGAGCTGTCTATTGTTCAGACTGGTCCACCTTTTTCCTCTCTATTCTTATGGATCGTAGGGGGGAAAATGAGTGGAATCTATGTGAATTCAGGAGGCAGGAAGCAGGGGCTAAATAAAATGCATAAAGAACATTTTTAGAATTTTCAAAAACCCAGTGACCTAAAGAATTATCCAAGTAAAAGGAGTAACCTTAAGTTAGTTACTAGAAGCTAAGTTCTTTAGGAAATAAACAAAACAAAGCCTCAGCAGCATCTCTGCCTTTTCTCTTTAAAATATAAATGGAATGAAAAAGAGAAAAGGTATTCTTCTGAAGCAGGAAGAAAGAAAGGGAGAGAGAAAGTGGGAAGAAGGGGAAGAGGAAGGATATTGCCATTTCAACTTCCATATTCAACTTCTTCTTTGTACTCTTTACCAATGTTATATTTTGACTTTCTATCACATGCTGAGAGCATGAAGTAAAAGTATTATTTCTTTTCTCTTTGACTTTCAGGAATTGCTTTGGAGTGGGATATCTTGATTTTTGAGACTATAGACAGGAAACTTTTTGGAAATATCTACCAGCAGGGTACTGAGCCAAGAGTGTCCTAAGCATTTAAAAAAGAAAAACACTCTTGTCTATTGGCAGACCCATCTTCTTCCCCTGCTTGCCTCTCTTTCACTGAGGACAGTGATGCCAAAAATATCAATGAAAGCATGACTATGGTGATTTTCAAGGTCAAACACATTAGAGGCCATTTACACATACACACACAGAGACACTTCATAATAGCATGTCCTTCCCACTTGAAGGGGATGGAATCTAGAGATGCTTTCTAACAAACATATGAGATTATTTGAATTGGACATGAAATTTAACACAAACACCAAAACATAGTAGATTTTAGAACATTTTTCAAAAAGCATCAGAAAGAACATTTTCTATTTAGTTCAATAAACCATTCAGTTTTCTTAAAGTGAATTTTTAATGATAATAATAATAAAGAGTTTTTTCTACTAAACTACTTATGTATACAAGAAATTCAATTATTGCGGCATTCTGTCTAACTGTATAAATTGTAAGAGATGCTTGATTTTTGGCATTTGGGGCACCTCTAAAACTGACCTTTACTTGTAAAATTTGCAGATAGAGTGGACAGCTGGCCTCAGAACCAGTAAGACCATTTAAGATTTCCCTCTGATAACAGTGGTTATGTGACCCTGGTCATTTAACCTCTCTCTACCCACAGATAACTCTACACTGTAAAATGTAGAACAAGTTGTAATCATCATTGGTAAAGGTAGTTTCCTCACTGGAAATTCCTTCTGGCAATGAAATCAAAAGCCCAGTTTAAAAAATATAGCCTAATCTATGCCTGTTATTCACATTATATGTCTATAGGGAATAATTTTAAAGCCTAGAGTTCTAAAGAGCTTTAACTAATCAAGGGAACAAATGGTCAAAAACTTGACTAAATATTCCGAAAACAAGACACAGGGGAGCAATCTATAAAATTACCAAGAGTAATTATCAAATCTTCAGCTGAGACTGCATCAGTACATGGGAAAATTAATACAACTGAATTAAACCTGAATGTCTATTTTTACACTTGACTAATACAGAAAGATGGTTTGTTTTGCATTAATTTGAGAAATCCCATAGAGAGGTAGGTGGTGTGATGGGAAAGGAAAAGAACAGGGAGTTAAGAAACATTTGTTCTCATCTCAGCTCCCTCACTTACTAGCTATGCAGCCATGTGGCATGTCCCTAAACACTCTAGTTTGGCAAGCCTGAGTCTCTCATATCCAAAGGGATTTGCTTGTATTGAGAAGCATTTTCTGGAGAAAAAAATCTGAGTTTTCTCCACTACTCTGCATTACCCTACTTTACCCTAACCTACCATACGCTACTCTGGAGTATTTTGAGAATTCAGTCCCAGAACTCGTTAATCATCTAGAAAATGGTAACCATGCCCTTTTTTATCCTGCCAAATGTTCAGATAATGCTCAATAAATATTTGTTAAATAAATAGAATAATAATAATAGCTCACATTCCTATACCATTTTGAAGCTATAAAGTAACTTCAGAATCATCTTTATTTTTACTTTTTAAAATTTTTAAAAATTTGAATGGCTATCTTCTTTATCTCTGAATATATCCCTTTCCTCTCTTCAACATGGTTAACATTACAATTAATATTAATAAGAATAGTTAGCATTTACCCAGTATATTTAGGTCTTTCTTATTTTGTTTAGATCTCTTTACATTATGTTACCTAGCTACCAATAATAAGTAAAATAGCCTTTATATAGCATTTTAAGGTTTGCAAAGCACTTTATATGTTACCTCATTTGATCCTCACAATGATGGGAGGTAAGCAGTGCAATGGATAGAGCACTGGGCCTGGGGTCAGGAAGACCTGAGTTCAAATTTGACCACAGACACTTAGAAGCTTACAAGTGATCCTGTTCAAGTCATTTAACTCTGTTTGCCTCAGTTTCTTCATCTGTAAAAAAAGAAGGAAATGAAGAAGGAAATGTCAAACCACTCCAGCATCTTTGCCAAGAAAATCCCAAATGGGGCCATGAAGAGTATAACATGACTAAAACAACTGAACAACAGCAAGTACTAGTGCCTTTCTTAGGGACTATCTCCAATTTATCATGTATCCAGTTTGTTTATAGTTATATACATGTTGTCTCCCTCATTAGATTGTGAGTTCCTTGAGAAGAGGGACTCCTTTTTGCCTTCCTTTGTATCCCCAATGCTTAAATGCCTGGCACTTAGTAGGTGTTTAGTAAATTTATTGATTTAATAAATATTTGTTGACTGCTGTAATTATCCCTATTTTGCAGATGAGGAAACTGAAGCTGAGAAGGGTTAAGTGACTTGCCCAGAGACACAGAGTTTGTAAGCACAACTATTCTTCAACAAAAAATAAAAAGAAAGAAGGGGAAAAAAACCAAGATAGAAATCAAATTTGAAAGCACACACAATTTTCCATACCGATAACTCCCCATCTCTAGAAAAAAGATATTTTCTCCACTTAATCTTTAGAGTCAAGTTTAGGCATTATAAAACCTAGCGTTAGGGGTTTTTTTATTTTTCCCCCAACAACTATATTTTCCAAGGAAAACTTTGTGTTTTTGCCAATGTCCTTATGTTGGCTTGTACTGACACCCAGACTTACCTTTTACTTACTTCTAGACCTTGCTCATTCACCTCTGGTACATAATCATCTGGTTTCATTCTTGAATTAGACAGCAAATCAATCCTGTTGACAAAGTTAAGGCCGAAAATGATTTTTTATCTAGTGGATATGTTAGGACTGGCTCTACCCAGAGTATCCATCATCATCATGTGGTTTGATTATAACGAAGCCTCAGGGACATATGGCACATAACTCTTCACAAGGAAAAATCTTTTACAATAGACTACCTGCTTATCTGTTTAAAATAAAGGAATAAAGGATGACCCACATATCTAAATTAACCTCTGTCCTTGTGACTGGGGCTACTCATAGGTATGAGAGAAAATCTCATATAATAAGAGCTATCCTTGAGAGCTGACCATACATCTGCAGATGGGCTATAATCATCCTTGATTATTTGGGGTTATCTAGAACCCCACTGGAAATCTTTCCCTTCCACAATAGCTATTTATCCTTTTATGAATCCCATAAGTACAAATATCCTTCATGGAAGCCTTGCCACAAATTACCTTATCTTATGCCAGTAAACCTAAGGGACAGGGTTTATTTGTGCCTTGGGAGGTCAGGATAGAAAGGTTTTTTTTTGTTTGTTTTGTTTTTTTGCTTTTCAGAGGGCAATTGGGGTTAAGTACCTTGCCAAGGTCACACGGCTAGGTTTTGTTTGTGTGTGCGTTAAGTGTCTGAGGTCGGATCCAAACTCAGGTCCTTCTGATTCCAGGGCCGACGCTGTACTCACTGCACCACCTAGACGCCCCCGGGATAGAAAGTTTTAAAAGGCATCATTGAACTGGAGATAGGACAGTGGGTGGCAAGATAAAAAGCCACCCACTACACAAAACATGGTGGAGGAAAAGAATGAAACCAAGTATTTCCATGAGATTCATTTGTAAATGCATATATTTTATTGCCAAAAATTCCATTCTACTTGGCATGTAGGTATTTTTACCTGACAAGCTATGTTTAGGGCATAAAGTAGAAGGAAGAATGCAGCCAGAATAACTGGGAGTGCCTTTGCATAAAATGAAGACACATTGCAAAAGCAGCAGGAGACATGCAACAAGAAATAAGAAAAGTAGGGAGATGGGAAAATGGATGGAATTAGCAATTAGGAAGGTAAACAGGAGACATAACAGTGGAGAAGGTGTGACAAAGATGGAAAAGGAAGAGTAGAGTTGGGTATGTCACCTATAATTCATTACGTTACTGTCAGACTTAAAGGTAAAAAATGTATTTTCCATGGGGGAAAGGAGAAGACATCTATCTACATTGCAACACTCTAGCCTCTAAAATCCTCTGTCTATTTCCCCAGTCTGGTGAAATTCACTGAATAGCATATAGTACAGAACCCAATAATAATAACTAAGTCATAAGATAGTAGAAATATATAACCTAGACTAGTACTTCTCAAACTGTGGTCCGTGGACCCATGAAAGTCTGTGAGACCCTTACAGAGGCTCTTTGAATTTAAAACTATTGTCATAATAATTCTAAGATATTATTGGCTGTTAAAATGTTCCTCCCATCTCTAATTACATAACTGTGTGAGGCTGGCTTTTCTTTGATGAAAACAACATATTGCAACAGATAGAATGCAAAAACAGATAGAAAAATATAACTTTTATTGAGTCAGACATTTGAAGAGATTTGCAAAAATATGTAAAATTATAACATTTTTCTCACTATTTTTGTTTTGGAAAACATTTTTATAAAATATTAAAATGTTTTATGAATATGATATTTTGAAATGAATTATTTTATGAATGTAATGTTTCATGGGAATATTAATATATTTATGAAGAATACATTTTCCAAAACAAAAACAGTGAGAAAAGTATTAATGTTAATGTTTTTATTTTGTAAGAATTAATGTATAAATATTTTGAAATTTTATAAGTTTTTATTTCAAATATGGTAAATATCAATCTATATGACCTACATAATCAAAAGCTCTTTGAAGTCCTTAATTTTTAAGAGTGTAAAGAGGATATGAGGCCAAAAAAATTCATAATTGCTGGCCTTGAAAACCATGAATGTAAAAGTTCCATTCACTCTCAAAGGTTGTTTTTATTAAAGATGCTATCCTATGCTTTGGATTCAGATCTTCCTGTGGTTGAAAAGTGCATAAGTAGAAAATAGTGTGCTAATCTTAAAGTTAAAAATGTACATCTATACAAAATGTGAAAAAGAATGATCCCAGGAAAAGAGAAAGATATCTGTACTATATTGTTCTGTCAGGGACCTTGAATTATATAGCACAATTCAGAAAGGACTACTGATTAAATTATTTGTAAATTATGAGTCATGTATGGCTGTGAAAATTACTATATAAGGTTTCTTTCTAAATGGAGTATCTATATTCTTATTCTTAATGAAAAGATCACCAGAGGGGTGGCTAGATGGTGCAGTGAATAGAGCATCAGCCCTAGAGTCAGGAGGACCTGGGTTTGAATCCAGCCTCAGGTACTTAACACACATACAAAAAAAAAAAAACTAGCTGTGTGACCTTGGGCAAGTCACTTAACCCCAACTGCCCTCCAAAAAAGAAAAAAAAAGATCACCAGATATTACCATCTCTGACAAAATGGTCATTGAAAATGTATAATATTTATTTATATGTTTGTGTGTGTGTGAGACACACACATGCACATCATAAGATTTCTAAAGACCCATTCTTTAAAACTGGCAAATAACTGAAATAATAGATGTTTACTTTTGTTATGAGGCATTTTAAAATACTGATCAAGTGTATTTTCAAAAGAGTGGATCTGGCACTTTAAACTTTAAACATGGGATTTGAAGGCCAAATATAGCTACAGAAAAAAAAATCAGTAAATCACAAATTTGCAGGAAAATATTGAGGTTTTTTTCAGTGAACTCATTTTTGACCACATTGTGCTTTCATCAGCTTTTGAAAGCTGATTATAGTGATTTATTTTTCTTGTTGCTTGTCAAAAACTGTTGTGGCAGATATTAGTGATGATTAAGTCAAATTGAAGTGGGGTAAAAAGAGAGATCGGAGGGGTAAAAGAGAAATTAGGGAAGTTAAGGCTGGAGACAGTGTATGTTTTCCCAACTCATGGGACAGGATATTTTGGGCCAGAGACAAAGTATTTCTTCATAGTCTATTTTTGCTGGGAATGTATACTTTCCCAGACCTATGGGGCAGGATATTTCTTCATAACTTGGTCTCACAAAGAACACATGTTTTCTCAACCATAACCACTTTGTCCCAACCTTAACCACAATGTCATGCTGACCCAGGAGATCCGGGAACTGAGTTAACCACCTGCAGACCCCCACCTGAAACCTACTTGGTTCTCACCCCTCCCCTATAGGCCCTAAATTTGGCAATAAGCCTCTGTCTCCAAGACTCAACTAAATCTGCCAGCCAATCATTTCCCGCCAAATCCTTGTATCTAAGACTTAGCTGGACTTACTAAGCCAATCAACAAGCTCTTAATTGTATAAAAGAGCACCCGAGGAAACACTCGGGGTCCTCCATCTAAAATGTATGGTGGGACCCGGGTTCGAACTCGTAATAAATTTTTTCTTTTTCTTGCCTCAGTGGTCTCGGTTTGTCTATTATTCCACCCCACGTTTCATATGGAGGCCCCAGCGAGATCCTCGACGCCTTGGAATTTGGACCCTAGGCTCTGCTCGGCGCCGGTAAGTCAGGCCTGACCCAAAATAATGTTTCTTTTTTGTTAATTCTGGTTAATTTTTTTGCTAGCAGTTTCCGGAGTCTCATGAGCTTGGTTGGTTCGGGAAGGGCGGGACGCTGCCAGTAACTTCCCGAACCCTGGCCGAGGGAGGTGACGACCCCCGAGGCCCTGGGTTGTTAATCAAATTGTGGGTTAGAGTCCCACTTGATTAACAGGGGTTAATCAAATTGTGGGTTAGAGTCCCACTTGATTAACAGGGGTTAATCAAATTGTGGGTTAGAGTCCCACTTGATTGACCAACGTTGATCAGATTGTGGGTTAGAGTCCCACCTGATCAACGCTAGGGTTGTTAATCAAATTGTGGGTTAGAGTCCCACTTGATCAGCACTGGGTTAATCAAATTGTGGGTTAGAGTCCCACTTGATTAACATTAGGTAAAGCAAATATGATTTGTACCTGGCCTCCATTAGCATCTATCTGGAAGCCAAGCAAACATGATTTGTGCCTGGGGATTTCTAACAATCCTCTGTGAGATTTTGTAACGTTCCTGTCAGTTTCTTTCTCTGTTCTGTTTTTTTGTGTGTGTGTCTGTGTGAATGAGTGAGTGTGTAATCTAACATCATGGAAGGTTTAAACTGCAGCTGGACTGCCGGACCTTCCTTTGGAAGGCTCTTAGCTCTCTCTCCCTCCTCGCTTCACTGATGCTGAATGCAGGCTGGAGAAGAAGAGAAAAGAGAGGTAGGTTTTATAAAGCAAGAAAGTTTAGAGATGGTATTTGGTGTTGAGAAGTGTGAACAGAAGTTTTAAGATCTTTAAAAGTTTGAAAATCTCCTCCTCTTCATTCCACTCTGGCCAAGTGGAGTGAGGAGAAGGCGATAAGAAATAATGAGGGAATCTTCTCCCCTCAAAAATCAAAGAGGCAGGCAGATGAAAATTTAACTATTTCCTGCCTCACCTAAAAGAGGAAAAATCTGTGTATTAGAATAAAACTGTGTCAATTGAATTCATGTGAGAAGTAAAAAAGTGTCACTCCTAATTTGATGCTAAAGATAAGTCAGAATTCATTTTACTATTTGGCATTTAGGCAAACTGGAATATTTTCTAAGATTTGATAAGAAAAAGGGAATTTTCTTTTGGGATCTCTAGTAGTGAGAAAGGGGGAAGGCGCCCCCCACCAATATCACTTGCTGGAAAGAATATAGGGAATTTGAGTTAAGCTCCCCGACTTGAAAAAAAAGGGGGGGAGCTGCAACACCCCAGCCTCTGTACTTGGTAAGCCCAATTTTTCTATCAGTAATTTTTGTATGTGATGAATTGGAAATGCAATTAATGTCATAATGTCATTGTGTTATTATGGTCTCTCTAAATTGTAAAATCCTCTTATACTGTAAAAGTTTGAGTGACCATTGTGAGCCAGAAATGTTAGATAAAGCAATTTTCATTCTGAATTTTGTTGAA